>CAUYUJ010021026.1:279283-311783 GCA_963575745.1 Prorocentrum cordatum | reverse complement strand
GGGCAGCACACCCCCTCCGCGCGCGCGCGCCCGCCGCGCCCCCGCCGCGGGCCGCTGGTGCTCCGCGGGTGGCTCCCTCTGCCCCTCTCGGCTCCTCCTCCTCCTCCTCCTCCTTTTGACGACACGTAGGAGTGGCCCTTCGCCAGGGTGACCTTTGGTGCTGGCCGACTGGGGCCCCCCCGCTCGCCGAGCGTGATGCGACAGGAACGTCTTGCGCGCTTGTGTTCGGTCTCCCCGCGGCCCTAAAGTAAGCCGCGCACCAAAGGTCACTCTTACCCAGGGGCACTCTTGCGTGTAGCCGATCCTCCCGCCCCTCCTGGCGCCGGAAAACTGGATTGGCACCCGCGCGCCGCCGCCCATCAGGCACCAGGTCGGATGAAAGGGGGGGCTGCAGGGAAGGGGCGGGGGGGGGGGCGAAGTCTGCTGCGTGCGGCTGGTGTCGGCCCCGCCTCCGGGCGCCTTCTTTGATGCAGTGGCGCCTCCGGCGCCAGGAGGCGATGGGGAAGTCTGCCACGCGTGCTGGTTCGCTGAGACTCCATTTCCTATCACTCCCCCCTGTCGTTCGTCCCGAGGGGAAGGCCCCGTCGCACCTCTCAGGGGCAACGTTCGGAGGAAAAATGCAGTCGAAGCCGATGGTAAGAATGGTCACCTGTCCAAGGGGTTCCCTTGCATCCGTGCCTCCGTGGTCCATCCTTGGCCATTTTGGATGGCCTGCCGCGCTCAAAAAACTTCAATACGGGCGTCTAAGGGGCTTGCGTCCGCAACGCGCATCTTTGCTATCAGTTATGAGTGTGGGCTCAGAGGCCTCGCCGAGGGCGTCCAGGGGCTACCCGGGCCGTCCCGAAGGGCCGCCTGGGGCCTTAGCATGGTTCGGACGTTTTTTTGTGTTTTTTTGTTGCTTTTTTATTTTGTTGTTGTTGCTGTTGTTGTTGTTGCTGCTGCTGCTGTTGTTGTTGTTGTTGTTGTTGTTGTTGTTGTTGATGTTTTCTTTGTTGCCCCCCTTCTTTTTTATTTTGTTGTTTTCTTTTCCTCCTCTTTGCCAACAAGGACCATCGAGGAGCATCCGAGATTTCAGATCACCTGGCAAACCACAGCTTCTGGGCAAGACCTGCTCCCCCCCAAACTTGTTGGCGGCATTCTTCCTATGACAGATCTCCAGCTGCCTGCGGCAAGTCCCGCCAGCCAGCCCAGCACTATCGGAGGCGACTCTTCGAGGGGCGGCAGTGGGCCAGAACAAGTGGATCGAGCGGTGGTTGGTGTAACGGTCGTAACGCCGTCACATGTCACACCTCGGCCGTCTTGTGTTCGCATTGGATCATGAGAGATCGTCCTGGGGCGGAGTAGGATGATGAGTGAAACGATGACAGTGCGGCTAAGGAGGATGAGGAGGAAGGGAAGCAGGATGAGCATCGTCGTGGACGAGTGCGATGTTGGACATCATCATGTTGGCGATGGTTGACGACGTGGAGCTCATTTTGGACCGTCTTGGGGCTGTCTTGGGCTCCTTGGGGCAGTCTTTGGGTTTCTTGGGGCCGTTTTGGAACCCTCTTGGGCCGTCTTGTGGTGCCTGTTCGTCAATGGATCTTCTGTTCGTGTGGGAGGTCTCTTGCGCCGTCCTGGCCCGTCTTGGGCCTTGCGGGGTCCTCTAATGCCGTCTTGTATCCCTCCGGTTGGGGCTCTCTTGGGGCCGTACTGGGCCGTTTAGGGGTTCTTTTGGGCTGTCTTGAGGCCGTCTTGGAGGATTACTGGGCCTTTTTGGATTCTCTTGAGCCGTCTTGAGGCCATCGTGGAGGCTTTAGGGTCATCTGGAGCTGAAGACCGCGCGAAAAGGTGGAGAAGGCACAACATGTCCAATACCTAAGGCAAGTCTAGCGCCTCTTCGGGCCTTACAAGGAATCCTCTTGTCGCGCTCTTGGGCCGTCTTGAGGGCCTTTTGGGCCGTCGTCTTGGGCTGTCTTGGGACCATGTTTGGCCGTCATGAGGTATCTTGGACAATATTTGCGGCCATTGTTGCCTGCCTCGTTGGGGTAGGGGGAGGGGCAAACTCCTCCCCCGAACATGGGAAGGAGGGGGAGAGAATTCGTTCAACCACTTACGCCCTAATGGGCAGGTGGGACTGCACCACATAGTTTGCACCATATCGATTGCACACCATATTGGACCACACATAATGCACACCACAGGTTGCGACAATATATAGCGCCGCGCATGCAGCACCACATATATGGCACCGCATAGGTAGCACTGCACACACACATATATATATATATATGCATATACATACATCTAAATACATTGCACCAATTGGATCACACAACGTCTGTTGCACCGCGTAAATGGCGCACCGCACATCGTGCACCACGTAGACTGCACCCACATATTGCACTACATAACTTGCACCACGTATATTGCACAACATAGGTGGCACACCATGTAGATTGCACCACCACATTCCACAGCATACATTGCTGTACTTGGATTGCACACCACATGTTGTTAGACGCGCATTGTTTGGGGTCCACTTTTTACCCGGTATCTTGGCATTGGGAGCGTGGATCTCTCGTTATTTGCATGGGGGGATGCAGAACTCCGATAGGAGTGGGGGGTCCGTCCCATAGAATAATTTTAGAGTCTTGCCAGACAGCACTTGGAATTCTACCGTGCGTCAATCTGCCAGGGGTACACGGTGGCGGATAAAGAGGAAAGCTTCCTCTTGACTCCAGCAGTCAAGGACAAGGTGAGGAACAATCGCGCTTCAGAGGCCGAACTCGAGGACAAGCCTCCAGCGCAATCTGTTTCGATGTCTTCCCTTTCCTGGGGACTTGTGGCCGCCAGCGTCGGAGACGGGGGGGCCGTGGCCTGCCAAGCACAGGGCGGCGTGACCGCCGCTGCTGCCGTCGCCGTTACGGTCGCCATCGCTTGCCGTCCGCCGTCGCCATCGCCGCCGTCGTCGTCGTCGTCGTCGTCACCATCCGCCGCCGCCGTCGGTCGCCGTCGTGGTCGCCGGTGTCGCCGCCGCCATTGTCATCTTCGCCGTCGTCGTCGTCTTTGTCGTCTTCGTCGTCTTTGTCGTCGTCGTCTTCGTCGTCGTCGTGAGCATCGTCAGCGCCGCCGTCGTCGTCGTCGTCGTCGTCGTCGTCGTCGTTGTCGTCGTCGTCGTCGTCGTCGTCGTCGTCGTCGTTGTCGTTGTGGTCGTGAGCCTCGTCGTCGTCGTCGTCTTCGTCTTCGTCTTCGTCGTCGCCTTCGTCGCCGTCGCCGCCGCCGCCGTGGCCGCCGCCCTCTGCGGGCGCGGCCGGCGGGCGCAGGCGCCGCCGCCGCCGCAGCGCAGCCGGGCGCGAGACATGTCTGTCAGCCTCGCGTGCGCGCGGCCCCCCGACGGCGCCCTGGCCTCCGCCCGCGGGGCGCCCTGGCCCGCCCCGGCCGGGCCGCTGCTCGCGCAGGCCGCCGCCTGGGGGGCGCCTCGTCGTCGTCGTCGTCGTCGTCGTCGTCGTCGTCGTCGTCGTCGTCGTCGTCGTCCTCGTTGTCGTCGTCGTCGTCGTCGTCGCCGTCGTCTACTCGGCGGCACCGTGAGTGAGCTTTTGCTGGAGTGACCTTTGAAACGCGGCTTCTCAGAGGAGGAAAAGGTACCCATACCTCTACCCCCTCGCCCGTTTTACCCTTTTTTGGGCCTCCTCGGAGGCCCTCGTCGCCACCGCTGGATTCGCCTCGAAATCCTGGTCAGAACGCACCCTGGGAGAGGTCCAGGGAGTAGCGGTATCGGTACCTTTTGGTCTCCCCAACTTTTGCCGGAGTGACCTTTGGAGCGCGGCTTCGATAGCCTTGAGTGAGACGGGGGTCAGTGCAAACAGGGGTCAGCCAGAGCGCTGGATCTTCTGCAGAGCAAGGTGTGCATTGGCCAGGGCCTGCGTGCAGGGTCCTGCAGGAGCTTGAAGGATTCCGCAGGATCCTGCAAAATTCCCGCCTGACCCGGGCTTGCATGGACCTGGCTCTGTAGGTCCCCCCGCGGCTCTGTGGGGCCGCGCGGAGCCCGAGCCCCAGCACGCAGGCCGCTGCCCTCGCACCGCATGCAGCGATCGGCAAGACGCGCGCCACAGGTCACCCGTGCCCAGGCCCACCCTGGCGGGAAGCCGATGGTCCATGGCGCGCAGGAGTGCCCCTCCGCGGGAATCAGCTCCTGGTGTGGGCCCACAGGGCCAGGGGCAGCGCGGGGGGGAGATGGGCTCGGGGTGTGTGTGCATCCGCCCCCGACCCCTGGAATGCGCATATTCGGGGGCGCCGACGGTCCGTGGCGGCGACGCTCCCCGTCGAGTGCGTGTAGAGCTCGCCCCTAGGCTGCTCTTTCTCGAGCCCTTTCGGGCTGTTGTCACGAGAGGCCTCCCAGACTGCCGAGAAGGGTCGAAAACGCCCCAAACGCTGGAAGGAGGATGGGGGATTATGATGATGATGCTGATGATGATGGTGATGATGACGATAATGATTGATGACGACGATGATGAGGATGATGATGCTGATGATGACGACGATGATGATGACGATGACGATGATGATGCCGATGCTGATGCTGAAAATGATCATGATGATGGTGATGATGCTGATGACGATTAGGATTGATGGTGATGATGGTGATGGTGATGGTGATGATGCTGATGATGATGACGATGACGATACTGCTGACGATCACGATGATGGTAATGATGATGGTGATGATGATGATGATGATGATGATGATGATGATCATCATGATCATGATGGTGGTGATGATGATGCTGATGAAGATGATGTTTGACGATGCTGCTGATGATGATGATGATGATTCTGCTGCTGATGAGCATGAGGATCAGGATGATGATGCTGCTGCAGATGATGATCATGGTGGTGATGGTGGTGATGGTGGTGGTGATGCTGATGATCGTGATGCTAATGATGATGAGGATAATGATGCTGCTGCTGATGATGATGATGATGATCATGGTGATGGTGATGGTGATGATGCTGATGATGCTGCTGCTGATGATGGTGATGGTAGTGATGGTGATGATGATGGTGGTGGTGATGGTGATGGTGATGGTGGTGGTGACGGTTATGGTGATGGTGATGGTGATGGTGACGGTGATGGTGTTGTTGTTGTTGCTGTTGTTGTTGTTGTTGTTGTTGTTGTTGTTGTTAGGTGTTGCGATAATGATGATGCTGGTCATGATGATGCTGCTGCTAATCATGCTGCTGCTGATGATGTTGCTGATGCTGCTGCTGATGATGGTGATGATGATGACGATGATGCTGCTGATGATGATGATGCTGATGATGATGACGATGATGATTATGATGCTTATGATGACGATGATGCTGATGATGATGCTGCTGCTGCTGATGATGATGATGATGATGATGATGCTGATCGTGATGCTGCTGCTGATGATGATGACGATGATGATGATGCTGATGATGGTGAGGATGATGATGATACTGATGAAAATACTGCTGCTGCTGATGCTGATCACGATGATGATGGTGATGATGATGCTGCTGATGATGATGATGAGGATGCTGATTATGCTGATTATGCTGCTGCTGATGATGATGATGATGATGATGGTGATGATTACGATGATGATGGTGATGATGATGATGATGATGATGATGATGATGATGATGATGATGATGATGATGATGATGATGATGATGATGATGATGATGATGACGGTACTGATGATTCATGGTCGCGTGGGCGTCGAAGGACAATCACCGTGTACGTGGGCACAGGCCGGGAACCGACCACGCAGATGTACAGCAGCAACAGCGTGGACCTCGCAGTGCACTGCTGCGAATGTTGCTGCACCCCGCCGCGTGTCGAAACACCTGCGAGTGAGACAGGAGCGACCTGTCCCAGGCACGACAGGCCCAGAATAATCGAAGCGATGACGGCTCATAAACGCCATCGCCCAAAGGAGGAAACCGCCGCCTGAGGGAACCGCCGTTCCGCCGCGTGGTCGAGCTCTTTCTGGTCGTCGTGCAGTTCGTCCATGGTCGCTTTGCGCTTCGCCGGCGTAGGATTCGCCGCGCGTGGGAAACGCCTGCGTAGGAGCCGTCGCGCGGAAATCGCCGCCGTTGGGTGCGCAGGGGCTGCTTGGGTGGGAGCCACCGCGCGCGGGAACCGCCTGCGTAGGAACCGCCGCCGCTGCGGGTGTCGTCTCCGTGATAGCCGCCGTGGGGGCCGCCGTTGGAGGCGCCGCTGTGGGAGGCGCCGCCGTGGGAACCGCCGCTGTGGGAGCCGCCGCTGTGGGAACCGCCGCCGTGGGAGCTGCTTCCGAGGGAACCGCCACCGTCGTAACCGCCTGCGAGGGAGCCGCCGCGTTGGGAACCGCCGTGGAGGCCGCTTCCGTGGGAGCCGCCGCCGTGGGAACCGCTGCCTCGAGAGCCGCCCTGGGAACCGCCGCCGTGGGAACCGCCGCCGTGAGAACCGCCTCCGTGGGTGCCACCGTCGTGGGAGTTGCCGCGGTGGGAGTCGCATCCGTGTGGAGGCCGCCGTCATGGGAACCGCAGCCGCGGGAGCTGTCGCCACGGTGGCCGCAGTGGTAGTAACGGGGGCTCGCCTCGAGGAGTCGCCGTGGTGGGAACCGCCGCCGTGGGAACCCTGGGAACCACCACCATGGGAACCACCTCCATTGGGCCGCCGCCGCGGGAACCGCCGCCGTGGGAACCGCCGCCGTGGGGGCATTCCCGGTGGGAACCACCACCGTGGGAACCGCCGCCGTGGGAACCGCTTCTGTGGGAGCCGCCGCTGTGGGAACCGCCGCCGTGGGAGCCGCCGCCGTGGGAAGCGCTTCCGAGGGAACCGCCGCTGTGGGAACCGCTGCCGTGGGAACGGCCGCCTGAAGTGGGCCGCTCAGCGCCGCAACTCGGGGCTGCCACGAGTGGCCGAAGATGAACACCACATACCAACCGAATGGGGAAAAAGACGGGGTGGCACCAGGTAGATACGCCGAACCCGTACTGCCTGGCATCGGTGCCGCCAGCGTGCGAGGGACGAACCGCTGCACTGCTGTTGCCAGAGAGCCGGAACATGTGCAGGAGGATGATGATCTATGGTCGCGCGGGCGTCGAAGGACAATCACCGTCGACGTGGGCACATGCGGGGGTCCGACACCGCAGGTGTGCAGCAGCAGCAGCCGCAGCATGGATCTTGCAGTGCACTGCTGCGGATGTTGCTGCACCCCGCCGCGTGCCGCAGCACCTGCGAGTGAGACAGGAGCGACCTGTCCCAGGCACGGCAGGCCCAGAATAATCGAAGCGATGCTGGCTCATAGACGCCATCGCCCAAAGGAGGAAACCGCCGCGAGGGAACCGCCGCCTGAAGGAACCGCCGTTTCGCAGCTTGGTCGAGCGCTTTCTGGTCGTCGTGCAGTTCGTCCATGGTCGCTTTGCGCTTCGGCGGCGTAGGATTCGCCGCGCGTGGGAAGCGCCTGCGTAGGAGCCGTCGCGCGGAAATCGCCGCCGTTGGGCGCGCAGGGGCCGTCTGGGTTGGAGCCACCGCGCGTGGGAACCGCCTGCGCAGGAACCGCCGCCGCCGCGGATGTCGCCTCCGTGGAGGCCGTTGTGGGGGCCGCCGTGGGAGGCGCCGCCGTGGGAGGCGCCGCCGTGGGATCCGCCGCTGTGGGAGCCGCCGCTGCGGGAACCGCCGCCGTGGGAGCTGCCTCCGAGGGAACCGCCACCGTGGGAGCCGCCTGCGTGGGAGCCGCCGCGTTGGGAACCGCCGTGGGGGCCGCTTCCGTGGAGATTGCCGCCGTGGGAACCGCTGCCTCGGGAGCCGCCTTGGGGACCGCCGCTGTGCAAGCTGCTGTGGGAACCGCCGCTGTGGAAGGCGCGGCCGTGGGCGCCGCGGCCATGGGAAACGCCGCCTGAAGTGGGCCGCTCAGCGCCGCAAGCCGGAACCCCCACGAGTGGCCGAAGATGAACACCACATACAAACCGAATGGGGAAGAAGAGGGGGTGGCACCAGGTAGATACGCCGAATCCGTACTGCCTGGCATCGATGCTGCCAGCGTGCGAGGGACATCTGGAGCCCGAGGGGAAGAGGTAGGTCGACGTGACCGTGAGCGCGAACCGCTGGGCCGTGACGTGACCGTCGACCGCGAGGTAGGCCGACGTGATCGTGACCGTGATCGTGAAGTAGGTCGACGTGACCGTGTCCGTGAGACATGAGCGACCTGTCCCAGGCACGACAGGCCCGGAATAATCGAAGCGATGGTGATGACGGTGATGATGATGGTGGTGATGCTGGTGGTGGCTTTCGTGATCGTGGCGATGGTGGTGATGCTCATGATGATGACGATGGTGATGGTGATGGTGATGGTGGTGGTGATGAGGATGATGCTGATGATGATGACGATGGTGATGGTGATGGTGATGGTGGTGGTGAGGATGATGCTGATGATGCTGCTGCTGGTGATGACGGTGGTGATGATGATAATGCCGATGATGATGGCGATGATGGTGGTGATGACGATGATGATAGTGGTGGTGGTGGTGATGGTGATCATCGGGGGCTGGGGGGGAGAAGGTGGAGCAGGAGGAGGAGGAGGGGGAAACAACATGACGAGAGTAGGCCCAGGGTTCATCACCGATACATCAACATTCCTGTCCCGTCCAACATATCTTCATACGTCCCTGCGAGCCTTCTTTTGCACTCCCAGAAGCGCTCCCCGTAGAAACCACATGCTGTGGGGGCCTGCCATTCTGGTACGAATCCCTGCTTAAGAAGGAGCCGCCCCCTTATCTGTGCATCTATTGCACTCGGCTTCTTTGCTTGCCAAAAAGTGTCAGGACGCCGCGGGCACATATATCCGTTGTTGGAAAGGAGCGGCCCTCCATCCGTGTAGTTGCTGTACGTTTCACTTGGTGGAGGAGGAAGAGGTGGAGGAGGAATAGGAGGAGGAAGAGGAGGATTGTTGTGTATTGCGGAACTGATGCAGGGTAAGCGTAGCCCTGATGAGTCAGTCGGGTGGGCCACATGGTCTCTCCCATCCTGGTGCTCGTGAAGGCTGGTAGGGCGCACCTTGTGGTTTCGGGGCCTGTTCAAACACCGAAGTTGGCATTCGGCACTGGTGGATGGCATGTGTATTCCGCAAACCTTGTGGTGCCAGCCATTTCTGACAAATAGTCCTAAAAGGAAAACGAGGAAGATGATTGGAGGAGGACTCGAGAAGGACTCGCGCAGGTTGGTGTCGGCGCTCGGCGGGTTCAGCGGGTGGCTAGAGAGTTGCGCAGATTCGCCTGCAGCCCCAGAAGGAGGACGACGAGGAGCACGACGAGGACGAGGACGCGGACGACGACAACGACGTCGACGACGACGACGACGACGATGCGCCCCCTCCCAGCCCCGCCGCCGCCGCCCCCCCCCCACCCCCCAGAGCGAGAGGTTCAGCAGCAACCCGCCGCCGCCCCGCCCGGGGCACAGGTGCGGAGCTCGTCGAGCTCGAGGAGCTTCCGGGGGCGGGGGCTGTGCGTTGAGGGTGGGCCCTTTTTCGAAAGCTGGTGTGGGCTGTACGTTGAGAATGGGTTAAGGCTGCTGTGCGTTGAGGGTGTGCTTGGGGGGGGCGTGCGTGCGTGAAGGGTGGGCTCGAGGAGCCTCCAGGGGGAGGGATGGGTGTGTGTGTGTGTGTGTGTGTGTGTGTGTGTGTTTCGATAGTAAATCACGGAAGCCACATGTCGTCTCGGGTTGAAGGCACATCGGCGAGTAGCGCCCACTAGCGCCCAAAAGCTCCATGTAGCGCCCAATAGCGCCCAGTAGCAATGAAGCGCAGAATAGCATTCAAATGGCGCTCATCAGCGACCAATAGCGCCCAATAATGCCATGTGATGGAGATGCGTTATGTCCGCTTTGCGCCCGAATGGGCGCGCTATCGGGCGCCATGGGGACGACCGCAAACTTTTGTGAGTTGCTTTCTAAAGTTAAGGATGGGCCTTTTTCGCACGGGCACCTTGCATCCTTCGGCTCTGGCCATCCATAGCACGTTTTCGGCTTCCCTGGCTCAAGGATACCTTCGTCGATGCGTCCTGACGCGCGGGGAGGCAAGGATGCTATCTGGCCAGGGTCCCTTGCATCCTTGGATTTGTTTAGGGTCTGTGCGCCGTTATTGTTTCCCAATCATCCTGTGGTGCTGGGTCCTCGTTTTGAAGAGATACCGCTAAGCGTTCCTGCTTGCTGAGGGATATCGCCCCTCTCGGCAGCGCCAACAAAAATCCTCCAGATTGAGGCACTCTTCAGATTTTAGTCGAGTTCAGCGGGCAAAGCCCTCCCACTGGACATGCGTCCTCGGTGCCGTCCTATCCTCCCCCTCCCTCCTTTCCTCTGCCATCCGTGTGCCCCTGTTTCCACGTTTCATATGGCCCCAGAGGGAGCTTCACCTCAGGCGGCAGTAACCATGCCCCAATGCAGCTGCCCCGCCCAATCCAGGTCACACCCCTCACTCGCTTCGTGGCCTCATGGGGAGCTCCTGCGAAGGCCCCCTTGGCCATGGTGGCACGTGGCCGCCCCGCCGATTTCGGCACACCCCTCACCCG
The DNA here is from genome assembly GCA_963575745.1 of Prorocentrum cordatum. NCBI lineage: Eukaryota > Dinophyceae > Prorocentrales > Prorocentraceae > Prorocentrum > Prorocentrum cordatum. The sequence goes on along the minus strand of CAUYUJ010021026.1, from coordinate 301,223 downwards.
TTTCGTGGCCCCATCTGGAGCTCCACCTCAGTCCCCATCGGCCATGTTCGCATGTGGCCGCCCCGCCCATTTCGGCACACCCCTCACGCGTTTCGTGGCCCCATACGGAGCTTCGCCTACGGCCCTAGTGGCCATGTTCGTATGTAGCCGCTCCGCCAATTTCGGCACACCACTCATGCGCTTCGTGGCCTCTATGCGAAGCTCCAGTGGTCATGTTAGCTCCAGTGGTCATGTTCGCATGTGGCCGCCCCGCCCATTTCGGGTCACACCCCTCACACATTTCATTCGTCCCATGGGGAGATCCACCAAAGACTCCAGTGGCCATGTTCGCATGTGACCGCCCCGCCCATTTCGGCGCACCTTTCGCGCGTTTCGTGGCCTGGTAGGGGGCTCCACCTGAGGCCCTTTTGGCCACGTTCACATGTAGCAGCCCCACCAATGTCGGCACACCCCTCATGCGATTCGTGGCCTCAGAGGGACTTCCTCCTAAGTCCCCATCGGCCATGCTCGCATGTGGCCGCTCCACCCATTTCGGGTCACTCCCCTCACAGTTCATTCGCACCGCAGGGAGCTCCACCTAAGGCCCCAGTGGCCATGTTCGCATGTGACCGCCCCACACCCCTTACGCGTTTCATGGCCTGATGGGGAGCTATACCTGCGGCTGCAGTGGCGTCGTTCGCACGTGGGCGTGGTATTCATTTGTGGCCGCCCCGCCCATTTCGGGTCACACCCCTCACACGTTTTGTGGCCCCATCGGGGGCAGTGTCTCAAGCACCAGTGGTGGCGCCCGCATGGGGGCCTCGCCCTATTTCGGCACACCTTTCGCACGCTTCGTGGCCTCATGAAGAGATCCACCGAATGCGACACCCATAACGACGGTACTCACAGCTGCATATGTTTGGGTCCTTTGTCGGGATAATTCAATGCCGGTGCACTCCAAGGGTCGTGCATCCTTCAACTCCGTCCTTATTATTGATTTTGGTAGTAGTTGCTGTGCTCAGGTCTGTGTGCTCTGTACGGTACAACTAGGCAAGCTCACGCCGGATAGTAACGATTGAAGGCGCGCGTGCTGCACGTCGTTGTGGGACGGTTGCTTGTTTCTACAGTTCGTTCGAACGTCAAGCCTGCGATGCAAGCTATGCGCTGCACCAACGTGCTCTGTGTAATCATGATGTGTTTCGGACTGCGACTTGCATCACTGTCTACGAGTACTGCAGTGCCACGGTCTGTGCACCGTGGCCTACCACTCCAACTACTGCGGCAATGGAAGGAATCAGAAACAGGGCCAGCAGGGAGGAGTGCAGAGGCAACTGCGATAAGGAGGTAGATGAGGAGGCAAGAGGAAGAAGATGCTATGGAGAGGGGAAGAGGAGGTACAACGGAGATAACTGCGAAGCCATATGTGGCGGTACCCTCTCAATGTTTCAGCAATCCTGCCCGTGGAGTTGTGAAACGTTTTTTTGTGGTTTGGTGTGTGTGTGTGTGTGCGTGTGTGTGTGTGTGTGTGTGTGTGTGTGTCTTGTGTGTGTGTGTGTTTGGTTGTGTGTGTGTGTGTGGCATAACGTTTTTTGTTGTTGTTTTATTGCATCACCGAATGGTTTTGCTGCTTCGGATTCCATTATCCCGCTGCCGCGCTCCTGAACATCAGTACGGCTTGTTGCATCGCGATTCAATAGCCAGACAAGATCACCGGGGCTGAACCCGTGACGATGGTGATGGTGATGGTGGTGGTGATGGTGATGGTAATGGTAATGGCGATGGTGGTGGTGATGATGATGATGATGACGATACTGGTGATGATGGTGATGATGATGATGCTGATGACGATGATGATGATGATGATGATGATGATGATGATGATGATGATGATGATGATGATGATGATGATGATGATCCGACGATGGAACAAGTGGGCGTCTGAGCTCGCCATCATTTTGCTTGTATGTCGGGTCCAGGAAGGCTCGCTTTGCCTTGCCATGGTGCTCTCGCTGCCATAGGTGTTATGATGTTCATGCCACTCGCATTATCATTTCTATTTTGGGAACAGTCTGGCTAGGGCTCCGTGTGCGAAGTGAGGTTAGAGTGAAAATGATCGGTGGCGTTTTTTTTTTCCCAGTCAGTGGTTGCACCGAAGTGTTTGGCGGATGTTAAAAGAGTAGACGAAAGTACGGCGCTGATGTCGGTACAGCGGCCGAGTTCCCACGTTCCAAGTTCGGGGTTCCTGGGTTCCTGGCAGGCCGCTGGCCCCTTCGGCGGTGCGGTTCCCATCGGCTACGCGTAAGCGAGTGGCCCTGGGTGCGGGTTCGCAGGGGTAGCCCCAGCACTGGCCCGTGCGCTTCTGCTTCTGCTCATAGGGCAACCATTGCGCGCAGTCGATGCCAGGCGGTCCGGCGTGGGCGCCAGCCTCGGGGCGCCCCTCTGCCCAGGCGGGCGGGCTCTGGGCGGCAGAGCTCGAGGACCGCGTAGAGGAGTGGAAAGCGTTGCCCTCTTTGGCTGAAAACTCGGAGCATCCGCGCGACGCGCGCGCCCCGACAACGACTGCCCTCTGATTAGCTGGCCGAATCGCTGTGTGTACTCATATGCGGCTTACAGACTTCCTGTTCTGCCTGATTTGGTCATTGCGGGTCCCCCCGGACGTCCCGACCCTTCCCCCAGGGCTGGTTCTGCATCCCGAGTCCTGTCTTGGCGGTCCCGAAGCTCTGCGATGGTCCCCCTAGGCTGGAAACAGCCAAAGAGTTTTCCAAAGATTCAGGCATTTCGATGGGCGGCGGGTGTAGGGTTCGGAATTCGTCGAACACGTGGCGAAATCCGAACCCTACCCCCGCTTCGCATCGACTCAGGAGAATCGATATTTGGTGGGGGTAGGGTTCGCATGTCGTCACTTGATGGAGAAAGAGGTGCCGATAGCGCTGCCCTTGCCTTGTTTTCGCCTTTTTGGGCCTCCTGGGAGGCCCTCGTCGCCACGGCTGGATTCGCCTTGGAATTCTGGCCAGAATTCTTCGCGGGAGAGCTCCGGCGAGCCAGCGGCATCGCTGCCTTTCGAAGGGCGCCCACTCATCCTCACATCTTTGGCCCCTCCTCAGCCACCATCGCTGGCCATGCTTGCGTCCTGTCGTGCGGTATCCTGCCGCGTATCCTGTCGCGCTGCTTTGTCGGCGTCACCCTGGCACACTATACTGTGTGTGCGTCGCCCCCCAGGGGCGACGCGCGCGCGCGGAGAACTCTTGCAGTATAGCTCTGTTGCGGGCGCTTTCTGGCGATCTCGTTCGTGATACTACAAGATGGTTGTACTAGATGTTCGGGCTTGACGCAGCGCCTCTGAGGAGGACGCACATTCTCAGCATGCTGCTGTGCGTCCCGCTCTGAGCTGTTGCCATCCGGGCCTCCGCCGAGTGAATTCGGGAATCGCACCGCGCAGCCGATGTTTCAGCGACGCGGCGCGATCTGGAGCCCCTTCTTCTCCACTCCGCCGTCGCCTTCGGAGTGTCGCCGCTGCATCGCCTATCCGTCGGTGGTGCGGGACCTTCCGACCCCAGCTTCTCGGGCCCCATATTTTGGGAGGCTTTCACGCCTGCAAATGCGGGTGCCCTCGTGCCCTGAGTTTTTTGGTCATAGTTGTTCGATGTTTGGCCAAGGCCCGCTGCAAGGACATGACGGGCAGATGCTTGCGCCTCGGGTCGCTTGATCCCTCTCTCAACCTCGACTCGGGGCGTTGGGACGGGGAGAGCGGAGGGGGAGGACGACTGCTGAGCAGAGGGGGAAGAGAGGACGAGCAGAGAGGTGGGGGCGAGCTCAGGAGGATGAGGATCAAGGAGCAAGGAGCAGGGACGAGAGAGGAAGAGGGAGCGATGAGGATGAGGCCTCTGAGATCCGACGTTGTGAACAAACTGCAACATCGCGAAAACTCGCGACTGGAACCCTAGACCCTAACTGTCTGCAGAATGTTCGAGCCACGCCTGGTGTGAAAAAGTCGCGACGCCCAGATCTCAAAGGGCGGAGGAGGAGTAGGAGGAGGAGGAGGAGGAGGAGGGAGGAGGAGGAGGAGGAGGACAAGGACCATCATGGCGACGGCGACGCCGCCGGCGACCGCGGCCGCGCGTGCTCTGCGCGCGGCAGGCTGCCAGCGTGCCGCCTGGTCGCCGCGCAGCAGCATCCGCCGCCAGCCTCCCAGGCCGCGCAGCAGCACCCGCTGCAGGCGGCCGTTTCGCTGCCGCGCCGACGATCGCCAGCGGCGGCGGCGGCGGCTGGCGATCTGCGGCGGCGCCGTCGCTCGGAGGAGGGCCAGCCGGGACTCGAGCAGTGGCGAAGCCCATACGCCCACCAACGAATGTTCCAATCGTCTTTTGTGTTCTGCACGGGATGTTCTCAGAACGTTTCTGGGTGAGACTGTCTTGTTTTAACACATCTCGGGTGTTGACACTGACTCGTCGGTTTTCGGTTCTCGAGAGGGCGCCGCGGCCATCATTTCCCAGGCTTGCCCCCGTCAGGTTTGGGCCCGAGGTCCGTTTCACTAAATCACGTTTTACTAAAGGAGGTTTTGTCCATCCCCGAACATCGAGATTATGCTACAATGAACTTAGGCCTACAGGAATGTCGGGACAGTCGGTCTGGACTTCGGGCGTCCCCCTCGTCGCCACGGCCAGACGCAGCGCGAGCACCTGGTGCGTCTGGGCCCCAGCAGAGATCCTGGGATGGATTTTGAGCTGCCGTTGTCTCCACTCGCCCTGCTCCGAGTCGCCGCCGCCGACGATCGCCGCCGCCGCAGGCGGCAGGCGACGGCGGCGGCGGCGGTGGTCGCAGTGGCGACGGGGGCGTTGGCGGCCGCCGCCAGAGGACGGAGGACGGACGACGGAAGGTAGGTTTCGAGAAACAGGCACATTTTGGTCGGGCACCATCTTCAAACAAATCGGCCGACTCGGTTTTGCGGCGCGTATGAAGCCGTCGCGGTGTCTGCCGAACTCGTCCTCGTGCCGCACAGGGCGCGAGCGCCGCCAAGTGACGCCTGCCAGAGGTTTCACTTGCCCCGTCGGGGTCGGGCCCTGCGCGAGAGTGACTGCCCAGCCATGTTGGCGACTCGCGAGGGCCCGGTCGGGCGGGGAGGCCCTGGATGCGGGAGGGGAATATTGTCTGATTGCAGCGGCCCCTGAAGCGCTGCGGCGCGCGCGGAGGGGCGCGGGGCGGTGGGGGGGCTTCCTTGAAGGAGAAGGCTCGCGCTCTCGGAGAAGACGGGGTGCGTCTCAGAAGCCCCCCCCCCTTCGCTGCCCGCCTCTGCGCGCGGCCGAACTCTCTCCTTCCCCCCCCCCCCTCTCTCCTGTCCCCCCCCCCCCCTCTCCTGCCCCCCCCCCCTCTCTCCTTCCCCCCCCGCCCCCTCGCGTGTAAAATCTTTTTTTTCGTTGGCGTCCCCCCCCCCTGCAGAGCGAAGCTTGAGCGAGCTCCCCCCCCCCCCTCTCTCCTTCCCCACCCCCCTCGCGTGTCAATTCTTTCGTCGGTTTTCGTAGTTTGCGCCCCCCCCCCCCTTCCAGAGCGAAGCTTGAGCGAGCTCAAGCCCACGCTCTCAGAAACTCACACGCCCGATCGGCGGATTTGTTCAGACGCCGAATTTCGTCGCCTCCGCGGTCGCCCATGTCTTTGTTATCCTTTCGAGCACCGCGAAGGCGCTTGTTCGGCGCGCACGCCAAGAACGTTCCCAGCGACGCAGCGATGTTTCCTCCAATTCGAAGGAGGACATCTTTTGGACGCGCCCAGGGCCGCGTTGCCTTTGAGACGGGGGGCGGCCCTCGCGGGGGTTCGGCCCTCCCGATCCCGAGTGACGAGCCGGTTCCAGCAGCATTCTTGCCTCTCCGGGGTCCTCCTGGCCCCGCACAGCCCCGAGGCTCCTCTGCCACCGCGGCCATTCTTCCTGCGGGCCCCTGCGCCTTCGGGGGCGCACAGGGACCATCTCTGAACAGTCCAGGCATGCGATGCTTGCTTTCCCATCGACCTCCTTGCGGCTCTTTTGCCCCGTGCGCATATGCGTGGGGCGCGGCCGAGGGGCACCTCCGCGACCTGTTCCCCGTTCGGTTCCCACTTCGGTCCCGGTTCTGTTCCACCAGTTCCGATTCGGTTTGGTTCTTGTTTGCGTCCGATGATGTCTGGCCCCGTCTTCGCGGGTTCTCGGTCGATCTGTTCGGTTCCGCGGTTCGGGCTTCGGTTCAATGCTTGTGTTATGGCCTTGAACGGCAGCGTGTCCGCAGTTCGGTCGGTCCGTCTGCGTCGCAATCGGTTGCGTTCTATCGGCTCGGTTCGGTCTGCTGCCCGCTGGTGCTGCGCCGCTGCGCCCTTCTGAGCTGCGTGCGGAGAGCCGGCTTCGGTCTCGGTTTCGTTTCCGCCGTCGGCCGGGTCGACTTCGATGGTGTTGTCGCCAGGGGGGCAGGGGCCGCGTTTTCCCAGGCCCCCCTGGGGGCCTCTTTGGAGGCCCGACATACGAGGCCGGAAAGCGTCCAATCACGTTGACCGACGCGCCCGACCTTCCCAGCCGCCGACCGTCGATCCTGGATCCTCGACCCTCGACCTGTGATTCGTGACCCTTTATCGGCCACGCGCAGAGGGCGGTATGGGGAGGGGGGGATGCTTCTGAGAAGCGCCTCTGCTTTTTAGCAGGTGCGGGCCTTTTCTGTAGATGTAGGGCCCGCGGCTTCTAAAAAGCAGCCTCCCTCTGCGAAGCCTCCCCCCTTTCCCCCCGTATACCCCTTCCTCTGCTCCGCCAACTCTATATATCCGCGATGTGCTCGACCCTCGATTTCCGATGCGCTCGACCTTCGATCCTCGGTCGTCGACGGCGCCTGCTGCGCGTGCGAGGTCTCCCATGGGGGTATCGCGGGGCCCGCCGCGTGCTGCGGCGGCGGCGCGGGCCGAGCCCTGGACCGCTCGGCCGCTCAGCCCCGCGTGGCCCTGGACGAGGAGGAGGAGGAGGACGAGGAGGGAGGGGGAGAGGGGGAGGGAGGGAGGGAGGGAGGGAGGGAGGGAGGGAGGAGGAGGAGGAGGAGGAGGAGAAAGAGGAACGCTGGACCGCTCGGCCGCTCGGCCCATCCGTCGGTGGCGGCGCACGCGCGGCAGGGCGGCCGGGCCCCTCGCCGCGCCCAGGCCGTTAGAGCGCGCAGGCGGGCACGCTGCTCTCCGACCCCCGGGCCCTCGACCTTCGACCCTCGGCCTTCGACCCTCGACCTTCAACCCCCGACCCTCGACCCTGGGCCCTCGACCCAGGGCCCTAGAGTCTAGGACCCCTGTCGAGGATCCAGTGTCCAGGGCCAAGGGTCGGGGATCCAGGCCTAGGGTCGAGGGCCTAGGGTCCAGGATCCAGGGTCTAGGGCCCAGACCCTGGATCCTCGACCCTGGGCCCTCGACCCTTGGACCACCGGCCCCTCGGCCCCCGGTCGGCGGCGGCGGCCGGCGGCTGGCGGCGGCGGCGGCCGCCGCGGCAGGCGGCGCAGCTCCACCACGCCCAGGCCGCGGCCCGGGCTGCGCAGGCGGCGCAGCGGCACGGCGCGGCCGCGGCGCAGGCCGCGCAGGCCTGCGCCCTTCCTAGGGGGTTCCGCCTCCTCCTCCGTCCTCCTCGCCTCCCTCCTCCTCCCTCCTTCCTCCTCCTCCCCCTCCTCCTCCTCCTCCACGTCCTCCTCCTCCTCCTCTCCTCCTCCTCCTCCTCCTCCTCCTCCTCCTCCTCCTCCTCCTCCTCCTCCTCCTCCTCCTCCTCCTCCTCCTTCTCCTCCCTCCTCCCTCCTGCTCCACGTCCTCCTCCTCCTCCTCCTCCTCCTCCCCCCCTCCTCCTCCTCCTCCTCCTCCTCCTCCTCCTCCTCCTCCTCTCCTCCCCCTCCTCCTCCCCGTCTTCCCCCCTCCCCCTCCCCCTCTCCTCCTCCTCCTCCTCCTCCTCCTCCTCCTCCTCCTTCTCCTCCTCCTCCTCCTCCTCCTCCTCGCTCCTCCCTCCTGCTCCACGTCCTCCTCCTCCTTCCCGACCGCCCGCCGCCCCGTCGTTCCTCCCAGAGGAATCGACTAGTTTTGTTTTGTTTGGGGCACCCCGTCCCGCTTCCACAGTATTCCATAGCATTCTCCTCCTCTTCCTCTCTCCCCCGCTCGTCGTTTTTTGCTGTCTTGCTCTCCCGGTCGGGATTGTCTCCCCTTCGTGTTTTTTTCTGGTGCTCCCCCGTCCAGTTCAGAGGCTATCGAACCCTTCGCAGTCTGGCTTTGCACGACGTCAAGCTTGGACGCGTCGGCTACCGCCACTGTCGCTGCCGCCGTCACCCGAGGCGGTGCTTTTGACGAGGGGGTGGCGCGGCAGTGGCAGTGTCGAAACGCGCCCAGAGTCCAGCAAGGCATGATGGTGCATTGCAACCCTCACCTGTCGAGCTGATGCTGTGGAGGAGGAGGCCTGTGCTCAGTGGAGGCTGCAGCACCGCTCAACGATGTGCTGTCGACCAGTTCTGCAGGGTGGACCATTTCCATTTTTCGGTGCACTTCAGCTTTGGTTTCGGCTTCAGCTGTGGGTGTACTGTGACGCGCTTTCGGACCAGCTCACCTGAGTCGGTTTTCCGCTCACGTGGGTCCCCCCTTCTCTCCTCCTTCCTTTCTTCTCCCTCTTCCTCTTTGCGTTGGACGGACTTCAGAAACTAGGCTGTAGCGTTCTTGTGGCATGACAAGAGCTGTAACACCGCCTGAGTGCATACTAAGCGGTGGTGCAGGAGGTGTAAAGAGATGCGGAAAAGTGGAGGGCCCGCGACGGCAAATAGTATGAGAGTTGCAGGCGTAGGCAAGGAAATCCCCATACCCCCATCCCGCACGATCGTTACTTTTCAATCCAATCCAGGTCAAGGCCGTCGCCGATGAACAGTACGGCAGTTGTTCAACATGCCGTCACCGAGGGATAATGTGTATATATATGTATTCTAGTATTTTACATTCTATTCTATTATGCTGTATTCTATTATATTCTAGTCAATTCGGTTATATTATATGGTATTGTAATGTGTTATTGTACACGATATCAGATAATATATTATATCATGTGTTGCTATACTATTGCACTCTGCTCTATAATATGGTAGTACAGTATATGCCATCACAGTGTATGCCATGATATGATATAATGTGATATGACATGGCATGATATGGTATGCTATCATATTCTTTCAACTAGTTTTCTATATGATATTTTGGCTTATATATATAGAACCATATGTTATCATACCATATGGTTGTCTCTTCTATGATATTATAATGTACTATACTGTAGTATATTATGTTATCGTATGCTTTGATGTGCAATATTTTAGTATATTGTATGTCATCATATTCAATGTTATGCTGTTTTTTTGTTGTTCGATTGCATTACATCATGTCATATCTTACCATATCAGATTATTACACTTACCTTTGTAGCACATGCCAGTATAATGTACACTCTTATATTTTGTTTTATTGTATTATGCTATTTCATATCATGTTACGCTTTAGGTTTTTTTTTATACAATCGTATGTTATATTAGTATCAAGTTTATAGTATATAATATTCATCGATTGGCACCCCATGCCCTCGCCGAGGAATGGCAGGGGTCTACCAACCCCTGAGTGACATGGTGAGCGTGATTTTCTCCCCCACCTCCAAGCCTCAAATCTCCTCCATCCTCCACGGTGGCGTCAAAACGGCGCCTGGTGCCCAGTGGTTGGGCTCGGCACTATAGGGGATATGTGCAAACTTCATCCCCCGCCGCTACTCAAATAATCCACCTCTCCACCTCAAACTCCTCCTCCAATACCCTCACCTGCTTTACACCTGGCACAGTGAACAGAGGACAGACAAACCTAAGTAACGATGAGAGTGTAACATGCAGATCGTGACCGAATAGTGGCAATAGACCCCTGAGTAAACCAGGTGCTGGCCGTGACCGAAGGGTGGAAATACGTGTGAGAAGTGCGACTGCGCTGAATTTCTGCACCTTCAACTGGGCATGGACGGCCGCTCTCTCGTGACGGGTACAGCACAAGGACGACGCACCGAATGCGTGCCATTACAGTCTTTTTTTCCGGGGAGACCTTTCCAGAGCACGGGTGAGAAGCGCATGATATCGAGCAAACCGGGCCCTCAATGAGGATTTGGTGCGAAGCGCCTCCTCCCCCCAAACTCTTTTCAAATTCCTCCGAATCCTCCCCCTCAATTCGGCATTCCGAGTGCGAGTCGTTTAACATTGGTGCGACAACTGGCATGAGCGTAGCTGCTTCACAGCCTAAACTTGGATTCTGGTCAAACTACTCCTCTCTGCTCTCCACTCGCACTGGCGCAGCGACGGAAGACAATGCAGCGATTCTCGACACGGGCGGCGCAGTTGCAGTCATCCTCAACCTCATCCTCCTTCTCCACCACCGTACTCCCTCGCTTCTTTCCTGCCGCTCGGCCTCGCCGAGACATGTCGGGCTGATGTCTTTCGACGGCGCTGGCCTATCTGAAAAGCCCCCCGCCCTACCCGCCACCCACGCACGCACACGCTAACAAACACACAACACAGACAGACAGACAAACAGACAGGCAGACAGACACACACACATACACACGCAAATACAAGCACAAACACAACCACAAACACAACACACACACAAACAAACACAAACACAAGCACAACCCAAACACAAACACACGCACACACGCACAAACACAGACACAAACACAAACACGAGCACACACACAAACACAAGCACAAACACAGACACAAACACAATCACACACATAAACACACAAACACACACAAGCACACACAAACACACAAACACAAACCCAAGCCCAACCACAACCACGACCACAACCACAACCACAACCACACCAACAACCACAACCACAGTCACAACCACAACCACAGTCACAGCCAAAGCCACAGCCACAACCACAACCAGCCCACAACCACAGCCACCACCACAACCACAGCCACAGCCACAGCAACAACCACAACCACAGCCACAACCACAACAACAAACACAAAGACAAGCACAACGACAAACACAACCACAAACACAAACACACAAACACAAGCACACACGCAAACACAAACACAAACACAAACACAAACACACACAAACACAAACAACAACACAAGCACACATAAGCACAGACACACATACAAGCATAAGCACACACTCAAACGCAAAACCACACACACGCAGACACAAACAAGCCACAAACACAAATACAAACACAACCACAAGCACAAACACACACACATAAATAAGCACACGCACAAACACAAACACACCACAAACACAAACACAAGCACAAGCACAGACACCCTGACACCTGGCCACGCACACGCACACGCACACGCACACGCACACGCACACGCACACGCACACGCACACGCACACGCACACGCACACGCAACAACACCAACACCAACACCAACACCAACACCAACACCAACACCACCACCAACACCAACACCAGCACCAACACCAACACCAACACCAACACCAACATCAACACCAATACACACACGCGCACACACACACACGCGTACCCGTCTCAGAAAAGGAGGAAGGAGAAGGGAGGCGTGGGGTGGAGGGGGGCAAGAGAAAGAGATACAGAAGTGGGACGGGCCGGAAGGGAGGGGGAGGTTGGAGAGGCTGGTCATCTCGTCTCTGTGAAGATGGTCATGCACTACATGATTGATGCATGTGCACGCTCGCGGATTGTAGCATGAGCAAATGCCGTCATTTTATTGCCAAATTTTCAACCCAAGGTACCTCTGAGTATTTTAATCATCGACCCCCCTCGGAATGCCTGGGGGGGATGGCCGTGGCGTGTCCGTGGGGGTGGCGGGGGGGGTTGGAGTTGTTCGCTGTGTGCCCGGGGGGGTTGGCCGCGGCGCGTCCGCGGGCGTGGCTGGGGGGCGTTGGGATTTGCGCCCTCCCTTGCGGGAGTGCCGCCCCTTTGCAGGGTGCGCCGCGCACTCCAGTAGGAACCTCCCCACGCCCCCTCCCACTGGCCCCCTGCTTCTCCTCCATGCGTCTCCCCTTCCCTTTCCCCTTCTTTTTTCGCACGTCTGGCTGGATGGATGGATCCTCCTTCTTTCTCCCGCGTCCAGACGTGGGTGGCACGGCGCACCCGTCATCGTTCCGTCTCTGCTCACGGCGCCGCCGCCGCGCCGCGGCTCCTGTGGGCCAGGAGCAGGAGTGCCACGAGGAGAGGGCGAGGGACATCGGAAGCCGGGGGAAGGGGGGGGGAGAGACGAGGGCGCCTGGGTGACAGGGGGGGTTGGGAGCCTCAACGCCCCCCAGTGGTGGCGTGCAGGGGGTGGAGGTGGTGGCTTGAGCACGTCCGCGCACGTGCGGGGGGGGGGGGGTCGGAAGGGTTCGGTGCCGGGAGGGGGGGGGGCTCGCCGCGTTTTTCGCGTTTGCTCATCATTGATTAATAGGTAGGTCAGGCAACCGCATCCGAATGTGCAGAACGGAGATTGGCCTCGATGGCATCCTGATCCAAGCGTAAGCTTTCAAGAGTAGTAGCAACTGCGTGGTCCCGCAGCTCGTCGATGTTCATCCCATCGTGACTGTGTGGTGTAGTTTGTGCAGGCTCGGACACCTTGTCCTTGCATAGGTTTTGGTTTGCATACCACTCCTGCATAGCATGATTGAGCGTAGCATTTCTTATCTATGTGCCTTCAATGTCGAGGACGCTACTGGTGTCGTACGTGAGGTGGTCACTAAAAAAACTCTGCAACATGCGTTCCATCCCTTTCCAATGCTGAGAAGTCCACAGCAACGCTGCCAAATTGCAATATCGCGATGCTTCCAACTGCTTTCAAGTTGTCATCATTCAAGTCACTGCGAGAAGCGTTTGAAAATGGCGAACAAACCTCTGCAATGCTTTGCCGCTGATGTGAAGCCTTTTGCCAGTACCTATTTCTGAGAACACCTGCTGGTGAGAACGATTACCGCTGAGAACAACTACCGATTCAAAGCAGCCTGATTCATCCAACGCATGTGGATCTGCACATGATGTTTCGGTCATCCACCATGTCAACCAACATAGTGCCACTCCCCACATGTACTAATGCATACAAGGCTGATGTGATATCGTTTCCGTCCGTGTCGAACCTTACCCCTGATTGTACGAGGATCACAAAAGATGTCCGCTCGGCTCGCTGCTATACTGGCCGTGCCGCCAGCATATATTTGCTTCTCGTCTTCTTGTGGTCTTGGTGTATAGTTGGGAGGCGGCGGACACTGGCTGAGCACTGGAGCTGTATACATCTGTACGCATGGTAACATTGGCTGGATAATGAGTCTAGTTGACTGTGTCGAACCACGACCCTGAGCCTTTTGATCTTCTATTAACATTGTTTGGCGATGAGCGTGGCCGTCATGGGCAATGAAAGGTCCATGCTTTACCAATTCTCGTGGATTGCGCATTGAATGCCTTACCGCAACTCTCGGGATGCGTGCTTCACGTCGCTGTGCCCTCGATGGGGGCTTGGCCAACGCCGCCGCACGAGAGCTCCTTGGAGCCTCCCAGGAGCCTCGAGGCGGGGCCGAGGTCGGCGTGGCCATCGATCGATCGGCTGATCCGTGTCGCTTGATGCGCGATGAGGGGTTCCCTCCTGGCGGGGCGGCGCGCGTTGCCCCAGGCCTTAATTCTTCGGGCCCGATGCTTCCTCCTCCTCCTCCTCCTCCTTCTCCTCGTGGCTCGAGGTTTCGGATGCTTTCGTAGGTGCCTCATATAGAGGCGTCTGGGGGTGCCCAGACTGTCCCGAAAGGCCGCTGGAGAATATAGTTATGATTCCCCAGATGCCTCTGGAGGGCCCCAAATGCTTTGGAGGAGTCTGGAGGCCCAAAAGAGGCCCAGACGCGCCAACAAAACTTCGACCATTCTTTCCCCATTCCCGCATCCCCTCGAACCCCCCTTTGAGACACCCTCGAAACCTCCTCGAGCCCTGTTCGAACCCCTCCCCCCTCGAGACCCCGCCTGGACCCCCCCCTTCTAGCCTCCTCCGCGAGTCCTTCCCCGAACCTCCCCGCCCGAAGCCGACCCGAGCCCCCCCCACGCGGGCCTGCCTCTCGAACCTTTCTCTCCAACCTCCTCGAACCCTGCCCGAGGTCGGCCCGAGCCTCCTCCCCCCCACCCCCGGCGGACCTCCCTGCCGAGTCGGGGCCCGAGCCGAGCGGAGCCCACGCTCGAGCTTCGAGCTTCGAGCTTCGCGCCCAAGCGCGAGCCGAGCCGCAGCCGCCCCGCTCGAACCGCCCCGGCGCAGCCCCCGGGTGGCCCCCGGGCGCCCCGAGCGCCCCGAGCTCAAGCCCGAGCAGCCCCGAGCTCGAGCCTCCCTCGAGACGTCACGCCGCCCCCCCCGCCCCCATCGCGCGCGGAGGCGGCGCAGAAGCTCGGCAGCGCGGCCCTGCAGCACGTGGCGGGCCACGCGGCCCCGAGGGACCCCGCGGCGGCCTCGGACGCGCAGCAGGCCGCCGCCGCCGCAGGGTTCCGCGGCCGCCGTCGATCGACACCTCGCCGCCGTCGATCGAGGGCCGTTGGAGATCGGTCCACGTCGAGGGCCGACGAGGGCCGAGGATCCGTTGGTTCGTCGTCGCCGCCGCCGCCGCCGCCGCCGCCATCGTCGTCGTCGTCGTCGTCGTCGTCGTCGTCGTCGTCATCGCCTGGTACCCTCCCGTCGTGCGCAAAAGCGCGACGGACGGTCTTCGGAAGTTTTCGATGGTTCTTGGAGGTCCTCTCGCCTCGGGCTGCTTGCCAGCAGCTGCGCCTCGCGCGGAGCACTTCGGGGGTGCACTGATAGTCTCGAACGGCCGCTGGACGCTGGATGTGCGACCCGAAAGCCAGACCTCCAGCGTACTGACACACAACAGTCCTGAGCTTTCTCGCCGTTTCTGCTCTTCGGGGACCCTCACTGGGCCATGGGGCCGTCAAGAGACCACCCAGGATGAGGATCCCGGTCCGTGGGGAGAGGCCCAGACCTCTGGGGAGCCACGCCGCGTGAACAAAAATGTCATGACGTCGAATGTCTGGGTCCCACTCCCCCCCCTGAGGTCCAGACCTCTGGGGAACCACGCCGCGAACAAATGTCACGACGTCGAATGGGTCCCGCTCCACCCCTCCTCTGGTCAGTCCGACGACTCGGAAACTTCGAGGCGGCTGGTCGGTCTCCGCTTCAAAGGCCCAGAGGCCTGGCTTCGGGCCTCGGGGCCGCCAAGCTGCCCAGGACGAGAAGCCGGCCCTGTTCCAGAGGTCCAGGGGCCCACGCACCGACAAACGTCGACGTGCTGGGTGTCTGGGTCCCTTTCTCCCTGCCTTCCTCGCTCCCTCCCTCCCTGCCTCTCTCTCCCTCTCTCTCTCCCTGCCTCCCTCCCTGCCTCCCTCCCTCCCTCCCTCCCTCCCCTTCTCTCCTCTTCATCACTCCCTCCCTTCCTCCCTCCGCCTGCTCCCCTCCTCTCTCCCCCCTCCCTCGCCTGCCCGCGCCCGCGGGAGGTAGGGAGGGAGGGAGGAAAAGAGTGGCACGACGAGGAGGACGGCTCGTCGTCGCCGTCACCGTCGTCAATCGGCGTCGTCGCTGTCATTCGGGGATGGAGTGTCAGGGGCAAGGATGGACCAGCTCAGGGAGATGGAGGAGGAGGAGGAGGAGGAGGAGGAGGAGGAGGCGGAGGAGGAGGAGGAGCAGGAGGATGAAGGAGGAGGACGAGGAGGGGGATGATGATGATGATGATGATGATGAGGAGGAGGAGGAGCGTTGGCCGCCGATCGCCCACTCCTCACCGTTTGGGGGGCTCGGGTGCCCTGTTCCGACCCATGTGCGTGGGCCTTTTTGTTTTCGAGGGCCCGTCGTCGATCCATCGACGATGGATCGCCGACTCGTCAACGCTTAATCTCGAAGAAGAAAAATCGCCATAAACATACACTTTTGGCGCTCCGCGCGGATTTATTGGATCCGCGCTGGGCCCCTCCAGCGACGCCTTCGGCGCCGCCCCTGGCGCGCTCCGCGCGCCAGGGAGGGGGGTCCAACCCAGATCCAAGAAATCCGCGCGGACCTTCAAAAGTTTGTGTCTATGCAGCTTTCTCTTCCACCATAATCTCTCCTGAGCCTTTCTCCCCCCCACCGTTCGCACCCAGACCCCCGACGGCGTGCTTTTTTGCATAACGTGGTCCCCCAGAGGCTTGGGACCCCTTTCCCGGACGAGCTGTCCCGGGGCCCGCCGAGGGCCCCCCAGAGGCCGAGAAGAGGTCCAAAGACTTCCCCAGGAGGCCGCACGACATGCGAACCCTGCCCCTGCCATCCACGATTTCTGAGGGGGAGGGCGGGGTTCAATTCGCTCGGGAGCCCCCCCCCTATTCCTGTCGCGATTTCTGCACGACGCGAGGGAATCTGGGGAGGGGGCGGCTGGAGACACCCCCCGCGCGCCCCGCAGGTGCGGCAGGGCCTGCAGGCGTTCGTCGAGGCTCCGCGCGGCTCCCCGTTCCAGCGGGGGGCCTTCTCGGCAGAGCCCGACGGGCGACAACCCAGACTTCCAGCGCACTCACAGAAGCAGCACCCCTGATGTTCAGGCCTTGCATTTTTCTCCAAGTAGGCTTGCCCTAAAGGATTCCTAGCTCATCATCAGTGATTGGTATTTAGGACCCCCCTTTTCCAATGACCCCCCCTATTTCCAATGCCCCCCCCTTTTTGCTTGCCATTTCATGCTTGGCTTCCTCTCCTACCGTCCTCTCCTCGTCTTCTGCTTCTCTCGCTCTTCTCCTGTCCGTCTATCTATTTGGAGTCAACGCTGGCTGATATTTTTGTTCGCTCGGTGCGTTTTTTCGCCAGGCTTCGTGGCCTGGGACACTCGCAGACGCATATGGCCTGGACAAAGTTCCCATCGGGCGATCGTAAACGTGAGAAATCGCGGATTTCCGCCGCCAGGCGAGGCGGCACCGGCCGCATTTTGAGGAGGGCACCTCCCCCGATCCATGGATTTGGCGACCGCGCGCCAAATCCATGGATGGCTTATTCATGTTTGCGCGCCCCCGACAAAATCGGAGGTTGATAGACCTCCTACCCTGACACGTCGATTAGCGGATTGGCCGTTTTCGGTTCGCGAGAGGGCGTCGCGGCCGTCATTTTTGCGGGTCGAGGTCTGTCGGTTTCGGACCTAGACCGGTTTCACTAAAGGGTGCTCTGCTGACGGGAGGTTTGTCCACCGCCGACAAAAGGTGGGGTTCAGGGGCTCCAGTCGTGTCTTGCAAAGTTGGATCTGGGGACGGACAGACGCGGCGAGCCCAGGGTGGAGGGCAGAGAGGGCTCGCCCGAGAAGCCCCGCGGCCCTCCGAGAAGGCCTGCCCCCTCTCTTGAGCCGTCTCGACCCTGTCGATTCGAATCGATTCTCTTTCGAGGACCCTCCGATTTCGCTGGCAATTCGATCCGATTCTGGATTCGGACTTCGGTTTGGATTCCCTCGTGCATACTTATGATGTCCCAGCCTACTTGAGCCGTGATCATCAGAAAGAGTTTCGAGCACCAAGAACGTACCGAAACTTGAGGGTTCTTACGTGTCGGGCCCTGGGATGCGACACTCGTTTGACACTGTTTCGACACTTTTCTGGGTGCTCGAAATTATTTCTTGGATGTGGTCCCTAGTACGATTGGAGTAGCACAAGTGTATGCCTCGGCTTTGGTAATCGGATGTCGATGGGAGAGGCCTTACGGCCGATGTCGCCGACCCCGAAAGATCACCCTCATGATGCAGGAGGTGTTCGGAGGTGTTCGGGAAGGTTGTAAAGCTTCCAAGAGGCTGTCGAGCGTGCTGCTCGAGGGCCCATTGGTGCCGCAAGCCTTCGAAAGGAAATCCAACGAGGAGGAGGACGAGGAGGAGGAGGAGGAGGAGGAGGATGAGGGGAACGAGGAGTAACCCAGAGAGGATGAGGAGATTCTTGGGGGCTTTTGTGGTTGCCTGCCACATGTCTCTGAGGGCTTACGGCTGCATCATGAGGCTACGTCGGAACTTCTTGGAGCAATCGTGCGGCCGTCTTCAGTGCTTTCGGATCACCCTCGCCTGCTCTGAGGGTATCGTGGTTCTTTTTTGTTGCAAGACAGCGCCATCTTGGCCATTGCGGAAGCCACTTGGCTGTCTTTTTGAAGCAATCTTGGCCGTCTCGGAGTGTATCCTGGGTCAGGTTAGCCGTTATGAAGGCCACATTGAATCGCCTGGGGGCTGTATGGGGACACTCTCGTGGCTTCTTGGGTTGACTGGGCGTTACTGTGGAGGCTCTCTGAGCTGTGTGAGGCCGTCTGGGGCCGGAAAGGGCAGTTAACGCCAGCATCACTGAGCGGCAAAGGCCCTTGACTCACATGGAGGTGTCTAGGGGGTTGTCTGCGGGATGTGCCAGCGAGGGGGCCCAGACACTCCTCTGTTCCCATGAGGGGTTGCCGCAGTTCAGAGCAGACACCTGGAAACACTCCGTGAGGTGTCGGCCCCCCAGGGCAGACACCCGAGACAGAACCACGAGGTGTCGGCCTCCCAGAGCAGACGCCCTCAGAGTGTCAAACAAGTATTCAAAGAGCGTCCAAAGAGTGTCGAAAGAGTGCCGCTGCGGCGCCCTACATCCTTCGGCAGCACCTTGGGTGTGCCGCCTTGGCGCCCCACACTTCGTCGCGGAATGTGCAGTGTCATGCCTCGGCCCCCCCCGCCCCTCAGCACAATCTCGGGTGTGCCGCTGCGGCGCCGCGCACTCAGCCGCGAAATGCCAGGTGTCATGCTGCAGCGTGCCACGCCCGTCAGTTAAACCTCGGGTGTGCCAGACACCAGGGGGCCGACACTCTTTGGAGACCTTTTTGGGATGCCAGAACTGATTTCGGGCGATGGCGTCCAAGGTAGGCTGCGCCCATCATAAGTCCAGCGGCATTATGGGAGCCCTTCGGGCCTCTGGGGAGCGTCTGGGGAGCCCCTTGGGGGCGCCGTGGGGCTTCCTGGGGGCTTGGGGGCCTCTCGGAGCTTCGTGGGAGCCTCGCGGAAATTTCTCGGGGCCTCCCGGGAGCATCTTGAGGCGGTAATGTGGAACAGTCGGTTCGTGTTCGCGCTCTGGACCTTTCTGGGGGCGTTTTCGGGGCCCTTTCGGGTCGTCTGGGAATCCGCTTGTGCCACGTGTTTTGTTGTTGTTGCTGTTGCTGTTGCTGTTGATCCCCCCTCACCAGTGCATATTGTTTTTCTCAATCAAAGTGTGCCCCTCGATGCTCGCACCCTTTTTTTTGATAGGGAAAGTCTTCCTGCTCAAACCGACCCCCTGGCCCCCGGGTTACAACAACAACGGCTCCCGCTTGAGACTTCCTTACACTTTAGCCAGGACCCCCGCTCCCGCCCGAGACTTCCTCGCATTTTATTCAGGAATCGCGCTCTCGCATGGGACTTCCTTACAATTTATGCAGGAATCGCTCTCCCGGCGCTCTGGAGTCGCGCTCTTGCTGGAGATTTGCTTGCAACTTACTGAAGAATGGCCTTGCGTTGAAATTTCCTGCAATTTGCCCAAGCGCCGCGCTCCCGACACCCAGGCACCCAGGAGTCGCGCCCGTTGTGGCCCCATGTGCATGCCCTTCGTGGCCCCGCTGTCGCCATTTGTGTCCCCCTCACTGTCCTACGTGGCCCAGTTGCTACCCTCAGTGGCCCCATAGTTGCCTTCTGTGGCCCCGCATTATCTGCACTTCGTGGCCCCCGCTCGTTCGCGCTCTTCGTGGCCCCATACGCATTCCCTTCGTGTCCCCGCTGTCGCCCTTTGTGGCCTACTTCGTGCCCTTCGTGGCCCTGCTGTCGTTCTCTCTCGCTCTCGCTTTCGCTCGTCGTCGCCGTCGTCGTCGTCGTCGCCGTCGTCTTCGACGTCGTCGTCGTCGTCGTCGTCGTCGTCGTCGTCGTCGTCGTCGTCGTGGTCGGTCCCCTGTCCGTCCCTCTTGGGGTCGGGTCGACGGTCCGCGGCCGCCCCGCCGATCAGCGCTGCCGCTGGCCAGGCCGACGGTCCGCGGCCGCCCCGCCGCTTGCCGGGGCCCAGCCTGCAGGGAAGAAAGGTATACCCCCCAAAAGGGGTTCGATCGAAGACGAAAAGGGCGGGTATCGAGGGTTTGGGAAATACGCGTTATTGGACACTCGAGCATATAAGGGCGATCAGTCTAACATTATTTTTATTATTATTCTTATTATTATTGTTATTATTGTTATTATTATTATTATATTATTATTATTATCATTATTATCATTATTGTTATTATTGTTGTTGTTGTTGTTGAACATTATTAATTCTAAAGAATAATTATTGTTGGGGCCCCTGATGCACGGCCCCCCCGCCGCGCCTAGGCCGCAGCTACATTTTCATCATTTTTTCGCGAAAGCTTCAGAAAAGTGGATGGGGTCCAGATCCGGTTGTTTTGTTGTAATCCGTTTTCCCTTGCAAAAAACACTATAAAATGACATTTCTTGTTCTAATATAATCAAATTTCAAGAATCCCTTGCAAAAAATAAGGTAAAGTGGACATTCGCGCGCGCAAGACGAAATCCTTCCAAAAGCTTAGTGTTCGGAGCGATTTTAACATAAAAACATCAAAAAACCAATGGTTTTTCAACAAAAAAATGTCAAAATCTCATCCCGCGCGCTCTTGCGGATTCGTAGGAAAACCAACACTTTTTAAACATTTCTGTCAAACGGGCTTTTGCGAGCAACTTTTTCGAACTTCTGCGACAACGGTTGCGCACCTGCCAGGGCCATCATCCCTGTCAAATAATACCATGCGGGACACATTCGTTTTTTGCGCGCGCACGCCGAAATCTCCAAAAACCATTGGGTTCTCTCTTGTGTATTCCCACATCCCTCTCTCTCTGGTGTATTCCCACATCCCTCAGGAATTTGCCCTAAAGATGTGATCAACCATCTTGTGCGTACGTACCATGATCATGTGTACCATGTACCCTACGGGTCATATGCAACTGATGCCTTTGCGTATTCCCACTTCGGCACAGGAATTTGATTAAAAAATGTGACGAACTCCTCTCTCTCTGTCTCTCTCTCTTTGTCTCTCTCTCTCCCGCTCTCTTCCTCTGTCTCGCCTTCTCTCTCTCAGTGTCTGTACCATGTCTAGCACTGGTAACAAAGGTATTTGTGTATCCCCACATCCGCCCAGGAATTCCACAAATGTGACCAACTATCTTGCGAGTACGTATCATCTCATGTGTGTCGTGCACACTATCAAATGTAACAGAGTTGTGTATTCCCATCATCCCAGGAACTTGACCCAAAAATGTGACCAACTCCGCTCTCTCTGTCTCTCTCTCTGTCTGCTCTCTGTCTCTCTCTCTGTCTCTCTGTATTATGTATTGTATGGCACAATTGCACCATGCTGGGCACATGCGCGCCCCGAATAAGTGACCAAGTTCTGTGGGTGTGTACCCCACGCCAGTGTAGTAGCCACGGTCGTCCGCACGCCACGAAGTGAAGTGTCCCAACGTCATAGGGCGGGAAGCTGGGTTTGGGTGGTCGCGAAGAGTCGTTTGGATATTTGGTAGAGCTTGTAATGCCCCCCCACGAAGTGGGGGTATTGCCTGGTGTCGTATGAAAACCCTGGCACTGGGGAGAACACCACGCGTTCGGGTAAAATGATTGTTGTTGTTGTTGTTGTTGTTGTTGTTGTTGTTGTTGTTGTTGAATGTTCATTTCGGAAGAATAATTATTGTTGATCCCACCTCACCGGTGCAGATTGTTTTTTCCCAATCAAACTGTGCCCCTCGACGCTCGCACCTTGTTTTTTGACAGGGAAAGTCTTGGTGCTCAAACTGTGCCCCTGGCCCCCCGGACTACTTCAACAACGGCTCCCGCCTGAGACTTCCTCCAACTTTACTCAGGACCCCCGTTCCCGCTTGAGACTTTCTCCCAATTTACTCAGGATCGGCGCTCCCACTTGTGACTTCCTCGCAATTT
>CAUYUJ010021026.1:271783-274283 GCA_963575745.1 Prorocentrum cordatum | reverse complement strand
TTTGGCGCTCTCGCCGAGGCGCCGGCTGCATTTTCATTGAACATGAGGCTCACTCTCAAGCGGTTTGGGGGACCGCCAAAACCGTCCCCCCAACAACAACAACGCTCCCATTCGAAACTTCATTCTTTTTTACTCAGGGCAGGTGCTCGTGCTCGCCCCCGAAAGCAGCCGTATCAATAAAACCAGCTCTCCCGCTCGAGACTTCTCCCGTTTTACCTTGGACAGGCGCGCTACTCTTTCTCTCATCGGCGCCGCCCCCCAGCAACAACAACGTTCCCGCTCGAGACTTCCCCCCTTTTTTACTCAAGGCGGTGCTCTTGCTCGCCGCCGGCAGTCCCCGTCCCGACAAAACCAGCGCTCCCGCCCGAGACTTCCTCCCGTGTTGCGCTGGACTGGCACTCTTTTCTTCTCCTTCTCTTCCTTGTCCTTGTCCTCCTCCTCCTCCTCCTTTTCCTCCTCCTCCTCCTCCTCCTCCTCCCTGCTCCCCCCTCCCTCCTCTTCCTCCCTCTTCCTTCCTCCACCCCCTCCTCTCCTCCCTCCTCCCTCCTCCCTCCTCCGTCCCTCTTTCCTCCCTCCTCCTCCCTCCCCCCTTCTCCTCCCTTCTCCTCCCTTCTCCTCCTTCTCCTCTTCCTCCTCCTCCTCAACCTCCTTCCTCCTCCTCCTCCTTTTCCTCCTCCTCCTCCTCCTCATCCTCCTCCTCCTCCTCCTCCTCCTTCCACCTCTCTCTTCCTCCCTTTTCCTCCCTCCACCCCGTCCTCTTCTCCCTCCTCCATCCTCCCTCTCCCGTCCCTCTTTCCTCCCTCCTCCTTCCTCTTCCTTTCCCTTTTCGTCCCCCTTGTCTCCTCCCTCCTCCTGCCTCCCTCCTCCCTCCTCCCTCCTCCCTTCCCCTTCCTCCTCGTCGTCTTCCTCCTCCTCCGAGATGCGGGGCGTGCGCAAGGCGATTGCGATGTGCCGTCCAAGTTGTGGATGTCGAAGGTCATTTTCTGGGGCGGGAAATCTGGGCGAGGGAATATCGGGCCCCGCGTGCCATAAACATCCCCCATGGTGGGGTGTGGTGTCCAGGAGGATGCGGGTGACATGTGGAAGCATGGCGCATGATGTTGGAAAAGGGATTGTTGTTGTTGTTGTTGTTGTTGTTGTTGTTGTTGTTGTTGTCGTTGTCGTTGTCGTTGTCGTTGTTGTTGTTGTTGTTGTTGTGGTGGTGGTGGTGGTGGTGGTGGTGGTGGTGGTTGTTGTTGTTGTTGTTGTTGTTGTTGTTGTTGAACATTATTTATTCTAAAGAATAATTATTGTTGGGCCCCCTGGTGCGCGCCCCCCCTGCGCCGCCTAGGCCGCAGCTACATTTTCATCATTTTCGTGAGGAAGCCTCAGGTAAAACGATGTGTCCAGATCCGGTTGTTTTGTTGTAATCCGTTTTCCCTTGCAAAAAACACTATAAAATGACATTTCTTGTTCTAATATAATCAAATTTCAAGAATCCCTTGCAAAAAATAAGGTAAAGTGGACATTCGCGCGCGCAAGACGAAATCCTTCCAAAAGCTTAGTGTTCGGAGCGATTTTAACATAAAAACATCAAAAAACCAATGGTTTTTCAACAAAAAAATGTCAAAATCTCATCCCGCGCGCTCTTGCGGATTCGTAGGAAACCCAACACTTTTTAAACATTTCTGTCAAACGGGCTTTTGCGAGCAACTTTTTCGAACTTCTGCGACAACGGTTGCGCACCTGCCAGGGCCATCATCCCTGTCAAATAATACCATGCGGGACACATTCGTTTTTTCTTCGCGCGCGCACGCCGTCGTCGTCGGCCGCGGGGCCCTGAATAGTAGCCACGGTCGTCCGCATGCCACGAAGTGAAGTGTCCGAACGTCATAGGGCGGGAAGCTGGGTGTGGGTGGTGGCGAAGAGTCGTTTGGAAATTTGGTAGAGCTTGAACCGGCCCCCCCACAAAGTGGGGGTATTGCCCGCCTCCTATGAAAACCCTGGCACTGGTGAGAACGGAGTGTCCCCACGTGCTAGTAATTGTTGTTGTTGTTGTTGTTGTTGTTGTTGTTGTTGTTGAGGGCTTCGCAGGCGGTCAGGGGGCAATCGTTGGGGCCTCGTCGGCCGTGTTGGAAAGCCCGGGGGCCAGTTGCGATAGTAGTTTTTTTTTTTGGGGGGGGGAAATCCATTAAATTATGCCTCTGAGGGTGTACTGGGGGCGTCTTGGGCCGTCTGAAGGCCATTTTGGGCGGCTTAAAATGATCTCGTGCCGTGGATGCTCCAGGCCCGAGAGGACTCCTCCTTATCTCATGAGGGCGGCGGTGGTATCCATGGCCGAGCCTCGATATGTGTTCCAGGATTCCAGACCCCGCGTTCCGGATCCAAGGGTTCCTTAACCGACGCCTTCACCGTATTTTGGGACGGCATTGCCCAAAAATGCCCCCCGAAAGAAAGGGGGGGGCCTTCCGACCCAGGACCTCCCCCTCAGGCCCCTTTGGGACAACCCCGTGTGGGGAAG
>CAUYUJ010021026.1:201783-261783 GCA_963575745.1 Prorocentrum cordatum | reverse complement strand
CTTCATCTGGGGTACCCTGGTGTCCTTGCCTCTGCGGCCCGTCCTGTGCCGTTTTCATTGGCCGCCTGCCGCCCAAACAATCTCAACTTCGGCCTCCAAGGATCTTGCGCCCTTGGCACTCGTCCTTGCTGTACGTTTTGTTGATTGTATCTTCGGAGATCTGGGACTGGGGAGGGCCCCGAGGTCCCGATCTCCGATCACAGCCTGTGGAGGCCCCCCCCCACAGGGGCCGAAAAAATGTCCACAGGCCTCAGCCTTGATTTTTGTTCAGTGCCTCGGAGGTTTGAGCGTCTTCCAGTCTGGGTGCCAAGTCCCAGAGCTGTGGCCCCCTTCCCCGCTGGCAGTTTTGTTCGTCCCCGATCCACTTTCGAGGGCCCCAGGGCCCGAGAGAGCGGGCCGCGGAGGCCGAACTATATAGGAACAAAATGGTGGGACGGCACAAAAATCGTGCCCTCAGAGGTCTGAGTGTCCGCCTCTGACAGAAGAGCGTTTAGTTGTTGTTGTTGTTGTTGTTGTTGTTGTTGTTGTTGTTGTTGTTGTTGTTGTTGTTGAACACTATTACTTCTAAAGAATTATTATTGTTGGACCCCCTGGTGCACGCCCCCCGCCCAAAACCTAGGCCGCAGCTACATTTTCATCATTTTTCTGCGAAAGCTTCAGAAAAGTGGATTACCCCCGGATCCGGTTTTTTGTTGACGCTCGTTTTCCCTTGCAAAAAACAATAGAAAATGAAAATTCTTGTTCTTAGTTGATCAAATTTCAAGAATCCCTTGCAAAAAATAAGGTAAAGTGGACATTCGCGCTCGCAAGACGAAATCCTTCCAAAACCTTAGGTTTCGTAGCGATTTTAACATAAAAACATCAAAAACCCAATGGTTTTTTAAGAAAAAATTGTCAAAATGTCCTTCCGCGCGCTCTTGCGGATTCATAGGAAACACACCACTTTTTAAACATTTCTGTCAAAAGGGTCTTTGCGTGCTACTTCTTCAGGTGCTTTGAACTTCTCCAACAACGGTTGCGCGCCTGCGAGGGCCACCATCCCTTGCAAAAAATGAGACGAAGTGCACATGCGCGCGGCCGCCGCGCGCGCATGTCGAAATCCTGCCAAACACAATGGGTTTTCAATAATTTCAAGATGCGATGTTCAGAAAACATATGAAAACGCACTACTTTCTCATCCGAAAAATCTCGAAATCCATTCGCGGTCTCTTGATGAATCTTTAAAACCCAAGATGGCCCCAACAGGCGCGCAAGATGGCCCCAAGAGGCGTCCATGAGGCCCAAAGAGGCGCCCAAGATGGTCCCAAGAGGCTTCAAGAGGACTCAGTGTTCTCCGAACATGCTCGATTACCAGGCCTTGCCACCGCAGGTCCACAACGTGCTCGCGGTAGCACTGCCGTATGCAAGCACCGGCCTTCCCGCCAGCAGGCGTATCGGCAATCTCATTGGGCATCTGGGACCGCACGGGTATCAGCCAGGCCCGCACGTGTATCAGCCAGGCAGCCGGGCACCCACGCGCCCGCTCCGCGCCATCGCAGACGACGATGCGTCGCGCCTTTAGTATGCTTCTGGATGCGAAGACCATTCGGTTGAGTATACCCCTACGTGTGACTGGACCTGTTTGCGAAAGCAGGAGAAAGTATGGCACCCCTTTGTGTCCAGAGCCGCGCCGTCTGCGTTCTTCCTTTCTCGCTTCTCTCCTTTCCTCCTTGTCCTGCTCCTCCTCCCCCTCTTCCGCCTTGGAGCCGTATTGGAACTGTCGATGGCCATCTCCCTTTCTCCCTCGCATGTCTGCTTGTACATACGTATAATTTCAGAACTTACCGTGCATGCGATCGTTTACAACATGGTGGACCGTGCGTATGTCACGAACCTTGTATACATGTGTTTCTCTCCCTCCGTCTGGCTGTGCACGCGCGCGTTGGGCACTGAGAGTTAGGATCATAGCGCCATGAGTCTATGAGCAATGCATGCGTCATCCTTGGGACTGTATAACATCAGTGTAACACATGTACTTCTGTAATCGCATCCCCACGAATTTGCCCCAAAAATGTGACCAACTATCTTGGCACTGCGTACCATCTCACGTGTACCGTGTACCACATCATATGTAACAGATGTGATCAACCTCTGTGGGTGTGTACCCCACGCCAGTGTAGTAGCCAGGGTCGTCCGCACGCCACGAAGTGAAGTGTCCCAACGTCATAGGGCGGGAAGCTGGGTGTGGGTGGTCTCGAAGAGTCGTTTGGATATTTGGTAGAGCTTGAACGGCCCCCCCACGAAGTGGGGGTATTGGCTGGTGTCGCAAGAAAACCCTGGCACTGGGGAGAACACTGAGCGTTCGGGTAAAATGATTGTTGTTGTTGTTGTTGTTGCTGCTGCTGCTGCTGCTGCTGCTGCTGTTGTTAATAGTGTTGTTGTTGATGTTGTTGCGACTTTTCGCCGGAGTGAGCTTTTTGGTGCGGGCCCAATGGGGTCCCCCGATCGCGGAGCGCGAAGCGGTAGCAGCGGCTTGCGCGCCCAGGTTTGGCCACCCTGCGCTTTCCCAACAGCCGCGCACCAAAGGTCACTCTTACCCGGGGTCCCTCTTGCGTGCAGCCGAGGGGGGGAGGGGGGGGGGCTGGTCACGTCCCGACTCGCTCTGGCGCTGTCTGAGACTTCCCACACGGCGCCAGCGCGAACTGTGACGCGACCAGGGGGTGGCGGGAGGGGCCCCGACCCCCGACCGTGTACGTCTTGTTCGCAGCCTCGACCCCCGGAGGTCTCGGCCCTGTCCGCAGGAGCCGTTTTCCGTCCCGAGCCAGAGTGCGAGTGACCCTTCGCCGGAGTGACCTTTGGTGCGGGCTCCTCGGGGTCCCCCCGATCGCTGAGCGCGATGCGATATCGCCTGCTTGCGCGCTTGGATTTGGCCACCTTGCGCGCACCTGGTCCGCGCACCATAGGGCACTCTTGCCTGTCAATTTTCCCTGTCCCGGGCCTCGGCAAGGGCCCCGGGAGGCCGAACATGAAGCAGAACAGCTTCCCGCCGCGATCTTCTCACGACTCTACAGGGGGGTCTTCTGGGGGGCGCGGCCGGTCACGGGCGTCGTCGCGGATCCCAAGGAGGCGGGCTCGGTGAGGTTCGAAGCAGGCCGCCCGGCTCGAGCGGGGGGCGCCTGGGGCCCGCCCCGGCGGCCGCGCGCGGTGCCGCGCGCGGCGCTGCCGCGGCAGCGCGCGCCTCGCGCGGCGCGCCCCGCTCGGAGCCCGCTCGGGGCCGCCCGCCGGGTCCGCTGCGCAGGTGAGGGGCCAGAGATCCGACACTGCAGCAAAGCTCGGAGCGGGCGACTCTTGGTTGTTCTCGGCCTCTGGGGGCCCTCGCCAGGCCCCCAGTGGACCGTCAAGAAAGGATCCGCTATCGGGGGCCTATCGCCTATCGCCGATCTGTCGGCGAAGTATCGCCGTTTCCATCTCGGTGCCGCTCCCCATGGTCCAGGCCCCCCAGATCTTTGCCCCTTCAGGCTCTAGCTCCACATCATGCAGCTAGCACCAGGATCAGGAGCGACGCCACCTTTGGAGAGGGGTGCCATTGTGTTTCTTGTGTGTTGGGTTTTCCAGGTCTGAGGGGAGCGACGAAGGAAAACGGGTCCGTCTTCATCGACGCTTGCGCGTAAGCTGCCCGCGCAGGGTCCCGCGCAAGCGCGCTCGTTCCCCGACGTGGTGTGCCGCGCTGGTGGCCCGCGCACGCCGCGGCGCAAGGTCGCCATGCCATCCCGCGCAAGGCTCGCTTATTTTTGTCGCTCAGGTGGCCGCTTTCCCCCCCCCACCACTCAGGAGGGAACAAAAACACAGGCACAATTCATCATCGACTCCCAGGAAAATATGGGAAAATATGGGACGTGGGGAGAAGACAACAACCCAGAACATATAGGAAACGATAGGGAACCCTGTTGTTTGTGTCTATTCATCTGTGCGTCCCAGGGCCCCTCACCACCACTTCTCCGGGCGCCCTGCGCCCCCCCCCCCGTCCGCTCTTCTCGGGCCGTGCCTCAATCTGCTGCGCAGGGGCCCCCCGTGCTGCCCGACCCGACCCGTGCGCGCCGTTTGGCCCGCGGCGCGGGACGAGATGCTCGGGCCCTCCGCCCAGAGGGATGCGCGGCCACGCGCAGAGGGTGCGGGGGGTCAGACGGGGTAAGAAGGGAAGGCTTCTCAGGAGGAGGCTGCCCTTCTCTAAGAGGCGCGGGCCCCATCCAGAAAGGTAAGGCTGGCGCCTTCCAAGAATCGAGTAGGGCATCGGCTACAGAATTGATTTGCCCCAGAACTGTTTTTTTCCAGTCGAATTCACGGGCAATTCGTAGCTCTTTCTCAGATCTACGCGTGGTTGACGTATTTTTGTTGAAGAGTCGACGTGGAAATCAATTCTGGGGTAAACCAATTCTCTGTAGTCGATCCCCCAGTCGAAAGAAGCAGCCTCCTTCTAAGAAAACTCCCCCCCCCCCTCCCCCCCCGCCAAGCGTGGCCTTTGTTTTTGGGGCGCCTCCGTGGGGCCGTGGGGGGTGCCTGTCGCTCCCCCCTTGGGAGTGGAGGGGGGGGGAAGGGGGAGAGCGTCCGAGGCGGGGGCTTACCGAGAACCACCGCCCCAGGGATCGATCTTCGGGGACCTCAGCAGGCGGTGGATGTGGATGCATGTCAAGTGAGGGATCGACTACAGAATTGATGTACCCCAACATTGTTTTTTGTCCGTCGACTCTGCGAACAATTCTTGTCATGTTTGTAGATCTGCGAACAAACTACTCGTTTGTGTTGTAGCTTCGCCGCGAAGCTTCTTATACGTATCAAGTTTGGGGTACATCAATGTTGTAGTCGATCCCCTACTCGAGTATTGGGGCCGACGGGGCCAACATATACCCGCATGCGCAGCCCGCTGGAGTCCCAGGACGTCGGTTCCACAGGCGGTGGATGTGGATGTATCCTCGCCTTGCAGAGAGGATCAGGCAGGTCCAGGACGAGGATCCCGGGCCGCTGTGCAGAGCGCTCCCGTGGGCGTTCCAAGTAGGTAGCGTTTCAGGAGGGACAGAAACACACGGACACGATTAGTCGTCGATTCCCCAGAAAAATATGGGAAACTATGGGAAGTGGGGGGAAGACGAAAACCCAGAAAATATGCGAACATATGGGGAATCCTGTTATTTGTGTCTATTTATTTGTGTGACCCTGGACCCCCTCAACGTTGCCAGAATCTAAGTCTGCAGAGCAACGGCCTCGTAACAACACATCCTCCATGCACCGCCCGGCCCTCGGAGGTTCCGATCGGGAATCCCTGGTGGTAAGATCAGCGAGAATTCTTTGATGGGGGATAAACGCTCAGAATCCTCTCAGAGGCTCCCGACAAGAGCAAGTCAAGATGCGGGTGAATCAAGAGGCAGCGGCAGTGTAGGAGTGGGCCCGCCCCACGATCCTTGGAAGAAAGCTGCACCGTTCATTTTGCGAGATGAGCAGGGCCGATCGTCGGTCGAAGAGAAGACAGTGCCCGAGGAGGACGGATGTGGACTCGCACACTGAAGCGAGAGTCCCCCAGGCTCAGGAGGGGTTCTGGTCTTCGGTCCGCTCCTCGTGCTCGGGTCGGGGGGAGCCACTCGTGGCCGAGACTCGCCGCGGCCAGAAACGCCCCCCTCGGCTCTTCAGTCAGAGGATAAACGTAGTCCACGGGTGAGGCCCCTTGCCTCTCGGGGGCCGTAGGAGGGGCCTCGTGGGGACCGTTTGAGGGGCCAATGCTAAGTCGGGCGTGTCCCTCTACAGGAGGAATATTCGAACAGACAGTCAGGGGACGATTGTCCTCGTATGTTTGACTATTCTGAGCATTTTTTCTGACTATGTTTTATTTTGTCCTCCACAATCCGCGTGTAGGGGGACATGCCCGACCTATGGCCAGTGGGGGCATCTTCTGGGCTCCTTGGGGGCCTCTTGGGAGCCTCTTGGGGTTCTGTTGAGCGCCTGCTGACGGCCTCGGGGGTCCTCTTGGTGCGGAGGGCTCGAAATTGCTGTTCCCGTTCCCCCTCTTGGGCCCCTTTTGCCAGGCGATCGCAAACATGGATCAGCGGGGCGTGGATTCGCGGCGGGTCCCGTTTCCATAGGAAATCGCGGATCGCCGTCGCCGAACGAGGCGGCACAGGCCGCATTTTGGGGAGGGCGCCTCCCCCGATCCATGTTCGCGTGCCCCTGATCTTGAGGCTCTTTTGGGGCTCACTTGTGCCCTCTTGTGTGCCTCTTGGGCCGTTCTGGGGCTCCCTTTGGCCGTCCTTGTGGCCCAAGGGCCTCTTGGGCCGTCCTGGAGCGATCTTGGGGGCTCCTTGGGCCGCTTTGGACGCCGTCGAAACCAACAGGGTGGATGTGCTAAAAATGTAGGTTATCCTCTTAATATCATTTGGAGCGGTTTTGGCCTCTTGGTTCTCTCTTTGGGATCCTCTTGGAGCTGTCTGGGGGTGTCTTGGAGGCTTCGTGGGCCGTATTGAGGCTATCTTGGTTGTTTTTGAGGCCTCCTTGGCGTGTGGGAGCCCAGGTTGAGCAAGCTTGAATGAAATCGTGGGCATCTTGGCGGCCACGAAGTGTAGACATGAAGGTTCCGGAGGCCCCAGGGGAGCATTGATGAGCCCAGGGAGACTCCCCCCCCCGGGCCCTCCCTCCAGCCCCCCCCCGCGCAGGCCCTACCCCCTGCCTGCCCCCTCTAATCGGATTTCAGGCTCCATGGAAGATGGAAAGGGGGAGGGGGACAGCCAATCCTCTCACACGCCTTTGCACTCCCGGGAAGCGGGGGTCGGCGGATTCCCAGACCAGATTTTTCCAATCCGCGGTCTCAGAGCTCCCGACCCTTTCCCCCGGGTGGTTTTTCGTCTTGGGTTTGTTCTTGCTGATCCTGCTGGCCAGACTGAAGACAGCATCTTCTCGGAGATTTGAGTTTGCCGTTCCTAACGGTAGCAAGATTAATGATTTACGATATGTTCGTGTCGTGTCGACGTGGCGCCGATTGCAGCGCGGGCGGTCAAGGCTGAACGCCGCTAGTGGCCCAGAATCGGCCAACGATCGAGAAGCTGCCGATCGAAAAGCCGCGATATCCACAGTGTTAGAAACCAATGCCGTAGTCGACACGAAACGAACCCGCCGTAGCTGTTTGATTCCTGTCGCTTCGCGTGGTGCGCGTCCGAAACACGTGCAGTCCAGTCGCTGCGGCGCCTTGAGGGAGCCTCTTTGGGGCCTCTTCGAGGCCTCTCGGAGGCTTCTTGGGGCCACTTTAGGGCTTCTTCGGGCCCTCTTGGGGTCTTTAGGGGTCGTCTTGGGTACTCTTGCGTCGTTTGGCCCCTTCGGAGGCCATCCCATGGGCCTCTCGCGGCTGCCGTGGGGTTCTTTTGGGGTCCTTTTGGGCCGTTTTGGGTGCCTCTTTGATCGTCTTGGGGGCCCCTTTGGGCCGTCTTGGGGCCCTGTTGGGTCCTCTTGGGGTCCTCGTGGGGGCCTCTGGGGTCGTCTTGGGGCTATTCTGTAGGCTGCTTGGGCTCATGGCCCATGACAAACCCATGACAAAAAAAGTTGCTGGCCTCTGGCAGCGCTCTTGGCGGCCCGTACTGAGGCCATCTTGAGCCGTCTTGACGCCCAGGAGGCCCAAAGGGCCCAAATCATTGATTTGCTATCTGTTTTTGTTTTCAGGCCCTGAAGGAAGCCAGGCCGGCCGGCCTCGGGTTGGGGGGCGGCAGGGGGGGTTATGTACTCAGATGAAGACATCACACTATGTAGACCCCTTGAACGAGTCGGGGATCCCATATTGGGGTCATCCTGGCCGTCCTCTGTTGGCAATGTTGGGGTGTATGTTTGACCGAATGGGAAGACGAGGGGGTGGATGAGGGTTCAGTCATTTGACCCTTGGTCGAATGCGGTAGGCGGTAGGCGGTAGGCGGTAGGCGGGAGAAGGAGGAGGAGGAGGAAGAGGAGCAGGAGCAGGAGGAGGAGGAGCAGGAGGAGCAGGAGGAGGAGGAGGAGGAGGAGGAGGAGGAGGAGGAGGAGGAAACAACGAAGCCGCCGCAGCTGCTCGACTCCTGGGGGCAGGGTGGCCCGGCGGGAGCCGCCCGAGAGCGCGCCCCTCGAGGCACAGGCGGCCGCCTCCGCCCCGCGCCCGAGGAGGCGTGGCCTCCGTGCGCTCTGGCCGCTGGGTGCGCCGAGCGTCCCGCAGGGCGCCATGGCCTCGCCGGCGTCGGCGTCGGCCACGGCGGCGTCGCGGGCGAGAGGGGGCGGGGGGCAGAAGCCGCCGCCGCCAAGAGTCAGCCACGCGCAGAGGGGGGTTCTAAGAACTTAGAACATTTCTGGCCGGGACTGTCCTGGTTTAGCAAGTGGGGGTATGTTCTAAGAACATTGTTTTGATTCTCAGAACATGTCTGGGTTCTAAGAACATGTCGTGGTAGGCCTATAGGAATGGCGGGACGGTCGGTCCCTGCTCAAAGGGGGCGGGGGCAGAAGCCGCCGCCGCCGCCGCCAAGAGTCAGCCACGGGCAGAGGGGGGGCAGGTGGGAGGGGGAAGGGCTTCGCAGGAGGCGGCTTCGTAGCCCCGTCGACACATGCAGTTGAAGGCTCGCGCCTGCTAGGAAGCAGCCTCCTTCTCAAAGAAGCCTTCCCCTCTCCCCTGCCCCCTTGCTTGCACCGCCAAAAGAAGGCTTGGAGCTTCAGGAGAGGATTATACGTCCATAGTTACAGAGTATGTCCATTTTAAGTGCTCGGTCTCCGTCTGGGCTTATTCTGCCTGGACTTAGCCTCTCCGGATGGGAGGTTGAGTACATGCGGAGTAAATCCCTGCGGAGATCTCGGTCTCCGTCTGGGCCTTGAGACGGGGGTCGATGCAAACAGGGGTCAGCCAGAGTCTGCAGAGTTAGGGCTGCACTGACCCGGGTCAACGCGCAGGATGCTGCAGGATCCTGCGAAGCCCGATCGACCCGGGTTTGCATTGACCCATGTCAGTAGATCCCCGAAGAAGCCGCCGCCGCCGTCAAGAGTACCTTCAGATCCCGGCGCTGCACCGCTTTCACACTGGGCGGCTTCGCCGGGTCTTGGTCCTCAGGCACCCCTCAGACGGACCCGCCTCGAACACTGCACCAGAGAGATGGGGTGCAGGGCTCTGGTCGTGCTTGTTTCGCGACGTTCAAATTCCTTCGCCACGTGGGGTCTCAGGGTGCATCATCCGCAGAAGTGGCGAGCCTTGGGCCCGATCTCTCTCGAGCCAGATCGATCCGTGAGACTCTCGGGCCCCGAGTCTGGGCGAGAGCGCCCAGAGTCTCCAGCGCGATGGCGGGGGGGCAGGCCCCGCCGCCTCGCGGCGTCAATGAGTCCCGGCCTCCCAGATGCATCGGCTACGCGTACCGTCGGACCGAGATGTAAGATGAAGTCGGGCCTGTCCCTCTACAGGAGGAATATTCAAAAACAGTCAAAAGTCTGGGGACGATTTTTGAGCATTTTTTAAACAACTTTTGTGCATATGTTTGACTATCTTTTGATTGTTCGCCCAAAATCCGCCTGTAGGAGGACATGTAAGACCTCAGTATAAGACCGATGTCGATTTGGGGAGGGAGCTGTGATGTTCTTCGTGTTTGTTGGACGTTCTTGTGCGTCCTGGGAAGGGTGCCCTCTGATGTTCTGCGTGCTTTGGCCGGCGGAGGGTTTCATGTTCTGGAATGATGTTCTTATGGCTTAGGTCCGATTGTAAGAGTGACCTTTCGCCGGAGTGACCTTTGGTGCGGGCCCAAACGGGCCCCCTCGATCGCTGAATGGGATGCGATAGCAGCGGCCTGCGCGCTTGGTGGTGTCCCCAGAGGTCCCCCCTTGGGCCGCGCACCAAAGGTCACTCTTGCCTCGGGTCACTCGTGCGTATAGCGTAGCCGGAAGGGGGACGAATGATCAAAAGACCGGTACGCCGCTGGTGGGAGCGCGTCAGCGTGTCGCTCGTTCGCCTTCGCCTGGAGATGCGCTGCTTCTCTGCAGCAGTGACGCGCTGATGAGTTCCCCACGGCTGCGTGCCGTGTGGCCAGGGCACACGGGTCGAGTATGGCCAGGACCCCAGGTAAGGGGACCCGGTTAGTAGTAGGCCCCGGGAGCCCCTAAATTGGCCAGAATTGGTAAACCAGGTCTGCCGTAGCTGGTGTTTTTTCGGGTGGCCGCAGTTCCAGTTCGTGGAACGGGGCGGGGGGGCGTCCCCAGTACACATCATTAGAGCAGGTTCCATTAAACCCAGCTCTGCCAACGCCCGAATGGGATCGGAGGACCGCACCGCATCGCCGATGTATCGGCGGTGCGATGCGATTTGGAGCCCGATTTGCTCCATCCCGCCTTCGCCGAATCGCCGATGGGGCGCGATCTTCCGACCCCACCTGCTCCGACCCCGTCTGCTCCGACGCCATGTGGAAAAGCCTCCACCGTCGAGGATCGAGGATCTTGAAAGGATGGCGGCGAGTGCCTCCCGGTGCTGTGTGCTCGAGTTCGCTGGAGGTCTAAAGAGGCCAGGGCCCCCACAGGTCCAGACCTGCGACGCCTCGAACAACACAGGACGACTGGTTTTCCCAGCTCTCGGATTCCTGGGGACCTGCCAGGGCCCCAGGGCCATCAGACGTCGAGCAGGGTGCAAAGCCAGGCCCCAGAGCAACAGTGTCGGAACTTCTGTGGACCGCGTATTCATCAAGAGAAGCCAATCGGAGGTCATGACCTCCGCCCCTTTCTCATCGTCGCCACGGCGTTTCGCAGCTCGCGCAACCGGCGAGGGCGGACCCCAGGAGGGGTCAGGGTATCGATCTTGAGCGGCTTTCGGCCGTCGCCGTCCGCTGTCGCCGCCGCCGTCGCTCTAGAGTCTATGATGGGGGGTCGAGGATCAAGGGTAGCAGGTATCGGCGTTTCTGGAAGTTTGTTGTTTTCTATTATTATTCTCCCGGAAGCATCCAGGACCGCAGGAGACCTCGGATCCCCAGTGTCAGCGTCGTCGTCGTTGTCGTCTCAGAGGTTCTGGGAGCCAGGATGAGGGGGAGGCGGAGTAGGAGTAGGAGTAGGAGTAGGAGGAGGAGGAGGACAAGTGTAAACCCAAGACGCATCAATGATGTTGCAATACATCATCCCTCTAAGGTCCGTCTTCATCATTCGGTCCCCACAAGAATTTTGTTTTCATTGGTGGAGGTGCCCCATTGAAAGACAACCTTCTGATAATCTTGATTCGTGCCAGAAAACAATTCCCTGGGTTCGAAACCGCGAATTCATGTAACCGTTGCGTCCTGACATTCCTAAGTCTTCCAGACACACCATTTGAAGACAATTTCTGGGACTCTAGCCCTACGAATCCTTGAGACTGCCACGCAGCTATAAGACGAGTGTGCGCGTGTTGAGGCGAGAGCCACATATTATACAGACATGCCCTTCATCTTGGAAGCTATGTTTAAGACGAATGTGCTATTCGCTGAGGTGAGGGCCACAGTTTGAAGAGGCACCGCCCTCCATCCTTGAAGCTGTTGCAAACTTTGAAGATGAAGGTATGCGGCGCTACGGCGAGAGCCACATTTTGAAAACGAACTACCGTCCATCCGTGAATGCATTACAACTGTCAAGCTTCAGAATCCCAAACGCCGAGCAAGTCTCAGGCGAAACGCCTGGCCCGCCCTACACGTCTGGGGTTGCGACATGAAAGAGTTACTTTCACACATCGGGATGGAGAATGAGGAGGACAATCAGATGGGGGATGATGATGATGATGATGATGATGATGATGATGATGATGATGATGATGATGATGATGATGATGATGATGATGATGCTGATGATGATGATGATGATGATGATGATAAGGATTATGATGATGATGATGATGATGATGATGATGATGATGATGATGATGATGGTGATGATGCTGATACTGATGCTGATGATGATGATGCTGACGATGATGTTGATGACGCTTATGATGACGCTGATTGTGATGATGATGATGCTGCTGATGCTGATGCTGATGCTGCTGATGATGATGATGATGATGATGATGATGATGATGATGATGTTGTTGTTGATGATGATGGTGATGCTGATGATGATGATGATGATGATGATGAGGAGGAGGAGGAGGAGGAGGAGGAGGATGAGGAGGAGGCGGAGGAGCAGGAGGTGGAGGAGGAGGAGGAGGACCAGTGGAAACCCAAGAGTCATCAACGATGTTGGAATTAACCATCCTTCCAAGCTCCCTCTTCATAGGCCCCTACAACGATTCATTTCCATTGGGGGAACTGTCTCGCTGGAAGACAGCATTTTGAAGATCGGGAAGCGTGCCAAAACATTGTTCTCGGGATTTCAACGCCACGTATCAACCTGACTGCTGCGTCTTCACGATCCAGAACCGTGCCAGCACGCTATTTTTGGGATTTCAAGACAGCGAATCAACAATTGTTGCGCCCGCATAGTCCTGAATCCTTATACAGCACAGTGTCTGGTGCGTCGTTCATGGGAATCCTTGAAACTCATGCATTTTTCATTTTGGTATAGGAGCCGCCCTCAATCCGTGAAAGTCTTGCGAATGTTTAAGACGAATGTGCGCGGCGCTGAGGCGAGAGCCACATTTTGAAAATCACCCGCCCTCAATCCGTGAAGCTGCTGCAATTTTTGAAGACGAATGTGCGCTGCGCTAAGGCGAGAGCCACATTTTGAAAACAACACGCCCTCAATCCGTGAAAGTCTTGCGAATGTTTAAGACGATGTGCGCGGCGCTGAGGCGAGAGCCACACTTTGAAAACCACCCGCCCTCTATCCGTGAAGCTGTTGCAATTTTTGTAAGACGAAGGTGCGTGGCGCTAGGGCGAGAGCCACATTTTGAAAACAACCCGCCCTCAATCTATGAAACTCCTGCAGTTTTTGAAGACGAATGTGCGCTGCGCTAAGGCGAGAGCCACATTTTGAAAACAACCCGCCCTCAATCCGTGAAAGTCTTGCGAATGTTTAAGACGATTGTGCGCGGCGCTGAGGCGAGAGCCACACTTTGAAAACCACCCGCCCTCAATCCGTGAAGCTCTTGCAATTTTTGTAAGACGAAGGTGCGTGGCGCTAGGGCGAGAGCCACATTTTGAAAACAACCCGCCCTCAATCTATAAAATTCTTGCAGTTTTTGAAGACGAATGTGCGCGGCGCTAAGGCGAGAGCCACATTTTGAATGCGACCCGCCCTCCATCTGTGAAGCCATTGTCAGTTTGTCAGGATCCTTACGGGGGGGTGCCAGAACGCATTTTGGGCACGTGGCCAGGGTTCTTGGAGGGGCCTCCGGACCAGAGGTTCCCGGAGGGGCTTCCAGGGACGTCAGATAACCTGTTCCCGGAGGGGCTTCCAGGGACATGATTCCCCCATTGCTCCTACCCCCGCATACATGGTGAGGAAGTCTCAGGCGAAACGCCCGGCCCGCCCTAAAAACTGGTCTCGGGGTGCGACAGGGAGGAGTTATCGATGATGAGAGGGAATGGAGGAAGAGGAGGAGGAGGAGGAGGAGGAGGAGGAGGAGGAGGAGGAGGAGGAGGAGGAGGAGGAGCAGGAGGAGCAGGAGGAGCAGGAGGAGAGGAGAGGAGGAGGAGGAGGAGGGAGGAGGAGGAGGAGGAGGAACAGGAGGAGCAGGAGGAGCAGGAGGATGAGGAGGAGGATGAGGAGGAGGAGGAGGAGGAGGAGGAGGAGCAGGAGGAGGAGGAGCAGGAGGATGTCCTTACCCGCCTCCCCCGTCTCCCCCTCTCTCTCCCCGCCCCCCCGAGGCGCGGCGGGCAGCGGGGCCCAGCGGCCTGATCTGCCCCGCCCCATCGCGGCGCTCGCCGCCCGACGGTCTGGGCTGATCGGCGCGGCGAGCGGGCGGCGCACAAGCGCGCGCCCGACGCGGACCCCCCGGGCGGGCGGATCGCCCCCCTCCTCCTCTTTCTCTTTCTCCGTCTCCGTCTCCGTCTCCGCCTCCTCCTCCTCGTCCTCCTCCCCCTACCTCGTCCTCCTCCCCCTACCTCTTCTATTCCTCCTCAGCCATGTCCAGGTCTCTAGCAAAGATGTGTTGAGTCGCGCACTTGGCAGTGGCGCAGCAGCTCAGAGCCAACTGCGTACGAGAAATGAGCGTTCCCATGGGATCCCATGGTACCACCAGGACGCAAGCAGACATGGGTCTGATCGCAAAAGGGATGTGCTTGTGGGAACTTCATGTGGCGCATCCAGTGTCGTGAATGTGGACAGCGTGCCCCGCAGCGTGAGCTCAAGCAGACCCGCTACCCAGGCAGCTCTTTTCCATGGACTTCAGCTCGTAGACGCTGGGCTGACGGCCCACCGCCAGCAGGAGGTAGTAACGCAGGAGACCGGTCGCCAACCCAGAAGGAGCTCGCGGTCCAGGCCCTCACGGATTTCGCCAAGAGTTGGGGCAGGGACGCCACGGAGGTGCTAGCCTTCGCCCAGTCCCAGCCTGCGGAGGCGGCCCCGCAACCGGTGGGCCTCTCCACCAAGAACTTGCAATATCTCCCCCAACGGCGGATCAAGAAGGAACGCGAGTTGGAGTCAGCTGCGCACAGGAGGCTCAGTCAAGGCTTGACGAAATCAAGCAGTGCATCGAAGACCATGAGGAGGCTTTCGCCAGGATCGAAGCCGCCATCCGTGGAGGCCGGGCCAACACTATACTGCCCGAGGTCATGCAAGAACATCCAGAAGATCCAGCAGCTTTGGTGGCCAGTTTGGAAGCGCTCTCGGCCCTCCTCATCGCAGCCACGACTTCACTGTTCAGGCTGCGGTCATGGCTGGGCAGCTGGCGGAAACTAAGGGCGATGTGCAGGCTAATGCTGCTACGCCTGCTCAGTCTGTTGCTCTTGCTCCAGGCGCTGCAGTTGCTGGCGCTTGGCCCGCTGCTGCGGGGGGTGACGCAAATATGACAGTCGACCAGCCGATCTACTTCCAGTTCGATCCCGACGATGAGCAGCTGCAGAAGGTATTCGCTGAGTCAGGCTGCGAAGTCGGATAGGACAATCTGCGTTTTGAGAGGCTCCTCGAGGGCCTTGTTGCAGCGGCCAAGAAGGCAAAGAGTGGGCGACGCGGCAGCCCCGCCATGGCTGGCCCACCATGGACAGGTTACGGCCGTGGCGGCTGATGGACCCACCCCTGCCCCCGTGCGCGGTCGAAAGCGGGCTGGTGGCAGGGCGGTGGTTGAGGGCGAACTCGTGCTAGTCTCGGCCAATACTTTGCAATGGACTTCGGCACAGGAGCTGGTGGATTGGGTGAAGCCTGACGCGGGCTCCCTTCTGCATTGCTTGTGTTTGCAGGGGCGCAGGATCAATCCGAGGAGGGCTTTGCAGTTCAGTGCTTAGCTGGGCGCGACAGCGTGATATGCAGATGTTTTGCGCTCTTCCCGAACCAGATGGTGATGGACTGCTCACATGGCGGTCAGGCCCCATAACGGCACATCTTTCGCATGCTTCATGGCCCCATGAGGAGACCCCACGAAGGCGATGCCCGCAACGATTGGGTCGTTCGCCAGGATCTATTTTGGTCTTTAAATGCAGTGCTCGTAAAATCTGTCTGTCTGCCAGCACTTGAATTCGCATATCTGTGGCATGTCTCGATCTGTCCTTCTAGTTATACAAGGGAGTTGCGCCATTCCGCCGGTCCCCAGAGGAGGAAATAAGCCTGGGGCCGATCATGTTGAGGCAGGAGTTGCCCTGCAGTTGCGTGGGGTGCGTGATCAGCGGCGTGCCTGTTGGGGAAGTCTTCGCGCTAGCAGTCAGTGTGTGTCCAGAGATCTGTTGCCGTCGACGCGCTCATGTCAGAACGCATGGGCATATTTTTCTTGAGGGTCCTCGGGCTGTGGGAACGCTCCCGCTGTCTTGAACTGGTTCTGGGCTGTCTTGGAGCTGTGTTCTATTTGCGCGGGGGTCCGCCGGCAGGCCTCTGGAGCGGTCTTGAAGTTTGTCTGGGGGACTCCCATGGGCTCCTTCGGGGCCACGTGGGAAATCATTGACAATTGGAGAGGCGGACTCGGGGGGGTGGCGGAGGCCATGCGGGCTCATTTGGAAGCGCGCTTGAAAAAGGCTCGGAGAAGGTGTGAGGCCTAATGGGGCCCGTGGTTCCCGCGTGACCCCTGACACGACCTTTATGAGGAACAACCTCGGAGAGGGTGGGGCGGGCCTGTGGGCCAACACGTGGCAGTTTTGTTGCGGCCTCGCGTGGAAACGCGTCGCGGACAGGGTGGGGGCGGACAGGGGGGGCCACGGGCTCAATGGGGCCGATTCCCGTGTGGCTCCATTTGTAAAAGCGGTGGAACAGAGGGGGCGGGCGGGGGGGGGGCCTCAGGCCGCGAATCGGGCAGTTTTCTGGAGTCAGTTTTTTATCCCCTGGCGATGCGGGGCGCGACGGGGGGGGGGCAGGGGAGGGAGGGGGGGGGGGAGGGAAGGGGGCGGTCACGTTACGATTCGCACCGTCGCCGTCTGGGAGTGCTTGGGAATGGCCAGTTCCCACGCGGCGCCGGCGCGAATGGTGGCGTGACAGGGGGGGGGAGAGGAGGGGGTGCGGGCCTGGTCACGCGCGTTATCGCGAATGCTGCAAAAAGGGCTTCTGTATGGCCCTCTCTGGAGTCGCGTCAAGGGAGGCGGATAAGAGGGGCCGGAGGCCACTTGAGCGATTGGGGCGGACGGATGGGGGGGGGCGGAGGGTCAGATTCACGCCGTTTCCATATGCACCCATATGGAACATCGTCCAACACGGGATGGGGTTGTGGGTGAGTGCAGGGTTTTCTTCGTTTCCATATGGAAGCATATGAGAATCCAGCGCAAAAGGGAGGGGGTCAAACGGAACGGTTTCGGCCTCCACGTTTGGGGGGGTCATTGATTTTTGGGGGAACAGTGACGCGCGTCTTATCAGCCGCGGCAAGCGGGGGGCTAGCAGATTTGGATTATATGTGCAAGTTGTTCGTGCATTGCATGCACCATCTGGCATCGTCGATGTTTCATGTATGTAAACTTTGCTTGCAATCGCACGGCTGAACATGTGTATCTTGATAGACCTGATTGTAGCCTTGCCGGAAAATATGCGCAAGCGGAGTCTGAGGAACAACTTCTGTACACCATGCCGACGGAGTGAACGTCCGTTGGTCCAAAATCTGCTGCCCCTTCTGCGTGTGCCTCCGTGGAGCGCGGCGGGCCCCGCAGACAACGCGTTCGCGTGCCCGTCCCCGCGGGCCCCGAGCTATCTGGCCGTGTCCGCCACCGTGCCTCTGCGCGTGGTGGAATGTCCTCAGGTCCCGTAGGGGCGGCGGCCCTCTGTATGGGGTGTTGAGCGCTGTCAATCTCCTCTCCGGGGCCCGCAGCTCCGAGTTCGGGGCGCGCTCTCGGGTGCTCCTGGGCGCTGCCAGGTGCTGGTCGCGTGAATTTTCCTGAGGCCAGAGGGCCCCGTGCGGGCCGAGATGGCTCCGATGCGGCCCAATGGCGCTCCACCACGGCCCATGGCGGATTTAGGATGGCCCAAGAGGCCCCCAGCACACCCCAAGAGGGCTCAAAGAGGCCCTCCACGAGGGCCTGAGAGGTGCAAGTCGTGAAGGATTTTGGCGTTCTCGCCCCAGAGGCCCCCGTGATCGCCCCCAGAAGGTGCCAGAGGCGCCCAAGAGGGCCCCAAGACGGCTCAAGGAGCACGAACTGTCATGTCGAACCCTCCGCCCAACATGACCCCCGAAACCGGCACCAGGCCCCCGAGAGGCCCCCGAAAACCCAAGAGGCCCTGAAGAGGCCCCAAGAAGCCCGTAATGGGGCTGCAAGCGGCCCACGACAACCCCAAACTGCCTTAAAGAGGCTCCCTAGTGGCTCCCCAAAAGATCCCAAGAGGCATGCGAGAGGCCTCTGACATCCATCCGACCCAAGCGCGATGGCGGGATGGCCAAGCCATTCGATCGTATATAGGTACATCCTTATGTCTGTATATATGTTCCCCAAACTCCCAAACAACGCTTGCACTTCTGGGGTTCTTCTTTGTGAACTGCCTTGCTGTCGGTCTGGCGGCTCCGTGGTCGCCATCGCCGCCCCGTCGCCGCCTCGTCGCCGCCCGTCGGTTTGGCCTGGAGCCAGCCTGGCGGCTCTGTGGACGCCGCCGACGCCCGTCGCCACATATAGTGTACCGCGCAGGCTGCACCTCACAGAGTGCACCATGTATATTCTCCTTTGTAAAAAAAAAGACTTCCCCCCCGGGATTATCCGCCCATTTTTGGTATCGCAATTTACATATGATTCTGCCCCAACTTCCATCCTAAATATGAAGTCGTACCATCCCAGCCGAGCCGGCATCGGCCCCTCCCGCCATCCCCTACAAAAATCAATGCGCGCGTATTCGTTTATCAAAAATCAGCAGTTTTCAGAATTCCTTTAGAACAGAAGAGACGGAGTGCACGCGCGCGTTGTCGCGCGCGCGTGCCGGAATCCTTTCAAAACGTTCGGTTTCGTAAGGATTTCCCGCAAGGATTTCAAAATCGAGTGTCCGACAAATATAATCAACATAGGGTTTCGCAGCGCGGATCTTCAACAAAAAGCTTGCGCGCGCTTTCTTGCGAATTCTTCAGACACCCATTGGTTTTTCAACACTTTCATAGACTGCTACCAAACGGGCTTCGTGCGCGCATGTCAAAATCGTTCGAGCGCCCTTGCGCGCGTGCCGTCGCGAGAACCCTTTGCAACAGACGGGGCGGATTGCGCGCGCGCGGGTCGTCGCGCGCGCATGCCGGAATCCGTTAAAAACCTTCGGCGTCGTAGCAATATCAAAAACGAGTGTCCAACATGCATCAACACATAGTTATTTTCAAACAGTCGTGCGCTCGCGCTCTTGCGAGCTCTTAAGAAAACCGTAGGCTTCTCAACATGTTCATGGAATTCTGCCAAACGGATCTCTGGCGCCGCATGCTGATCATTCGCGCGCCCTTGCGCGCGTGCTGGGGGGGCACGGTCCGTGTCAACAAGTACAATGCGGGCCACTCTCGCGCATGTCGACCTCTTTCCAAAACCTTCATCACCGACGCGAGGACGCGGTCATCGTCGTCGGCGTGATCAGCATCGGCGCCCGCACTGGCCGCGCCGTCGTCATTGCCAACCTCGTCACCAGCATCGCTACTATCATCATCGTGTCTATCGTTGTCGACGTTGCCATGATACCGCGCCCGCCCAAGCCGCCGAGTCGCACTCAAGTGCCCGCTGGGATGTGCCCAGCGGTCAGCGCCACCGCGGCCGCGTCGGTCGCGCCAAACTTGCTGGCCGCTGCGCGCACGTGCTTGGGTCGGCGCCGCCGCAGACATGGACCAGCCAATGTCAAGCACTCAGCGCAATCGCCACCACATTGGTTTTGCAAGTCAAGTTGCGGGTGGGTGGGTGGTATGTTTACGCGAGCAGTGGAGGTGGTCAAGCGCGCTGCAGGGTAGCAAGTAATTACACCACGTAGATGGCACCACATCGAGTGCACCACAAATGGCACCACATACGGTGCACCACATACTGTACCTTATAGATGGCACTACGTTGATATTCCGTTTTAGAATTTTGTAGGATATACCTTTTTCCCCCGGGCTTCATGGTCCCTTTGTCCGTGTTCCAATGTACATATGATTTTCCCATCGTCCATCGTAAATGTGAACTCGTATCATCCCCAGCAGGCCTGTATTCCCTATTCACCCTTTGCAGCAAATGAATGCGCGCGGGCTCGGTTATCAAATGCCACCAGTTCCGATGAGTCCATTGCAAAGACGGGACGAAATGACATCGTGTGCGCAACAAAATATTCCCCAACAGCCTGCGCTCGCTCTTTTGCGAATGTTTAAGAACAGCCATATGTTTTTCAACTTTTTCCAGCACGTGCTACCAAACTGTCCTTTCGCGCGCGCATGTCGAAATCGTCCGGACGTCCTTGCGCGCGGGCTGTCACCATAATCCCATGCGCAGAACGGGACGAAGTGCACACGCGCGTGAGGATTAGCCCAGCGAAAAACCCAACCATATGCAGATACGGGTGCCGCATTGTGGGCTCCTGTTTCGGAGAGCTCTTTATCGGTCCACGAACCGTGTCAGGGGTGTGCCAAATTCGGTGCGGTGGAGCTCCCTGCGGGGCCACGGAACGTGTGAGGGGTGTGCTCAAACTGGGCGGGGGGCGCATGCGAACCCTGCCGCTGGGGTTTTCGGTGGAGCTC
The DNA here is from genome assembly GCA_963575745.1 of Prorocentrum cordatum. Taxonomy (NCBI): domain Eukaryota; class Dinophyceae; order Prorocentrales; family Prorocentraceae; genus Prorocentrum; species Prorocentrum cordatum. Next base: position 241,601 of record CAUYUJ010021026.1, on the reverse strand, counting down.
CCTATGGGGCCGCGGAGCATGTGATGGGTGTCACCGACATGGGCGAGGGGACGCATGCGAACCCTGCCAGTGGGGCCGTCGGTGGAGCTCCCTATTGGGCCACGAGCCGTGTGAGGTGTGCGCCGAAATAGGCTGTGGAAGTGCATGCGAACGCTGTCACTGGGGCCTGCGGTGGACCTCCCTATGAGGCCACGAACCGTGTGAGGGGTGTGCCGAAATGAGGTTGGCACTGCTTGCGAACCCTGGTACTGAGGCTTTTGGTGGAACTCCATATGTTGCCACGAACCGTGTGAGGGGTGCGCCGAGATGAGGGTGGAATTGCATGCGAACCCTGTCACTGGGGCGTTCGGTGGAGCTCCCGATGGGGCCACGAAACGTATGAGGGGTGCGCTGGTATTGGGGTGGAACTGCATGCGAACCTTCCGCTGGGGCGTTCGGTGGAGCTCCCTATGGGGCCACGAACCGTGTGGGGTGCGCCGACATGGGGGCGGACCTGCATGCGAACCCTGCCACTGAGGCATTCGGTGGAGCTTCCTATGGGGCCACGAACCGTGTGATGGGTGTGCCGAAATGAGGATGGAACTGCTTGCGAACCCTGCTACTGGGGCCTTCGGTGGAACCCCACATGTTGCCACGAACCGTGTGAGGGGTGCGCCGAGATGAGGGTGGAACTGCATGCGAACCCTTCCGCTGGGGCCTGCGGTGGAGCTCCCTATCGGGCCACGAGCCGTGTGAGGGGTGCGCCGAGATGAGGGTGGAACTGCATGCGAACCCTGCCAGTGAGGCATTTGGTGGAGCTCCCTATGGGGCCACGGACCTTGTGAGGGGTGCGCCGCAATGAGGGTGGATTTGCATGCGAACCCTGCCACTTGGGCCTTCAGTGGAGCCCCCTTTGGGGTCACGAACTGTGTGAGGGGTGCGCCGAGATGAGGGTGGAACTGCATGCGAACCCTGTCATTGGGGCATTCGGTGGAGCTTCCTATGGGGCCACGAACCGTGTGATGGGTGTGCCGAAATGAGGATGGAACTGCTTGCGAACCCTGCTACTGAAGCCTTCGGTGGAACCCCACATGTTGCCACGATCCGTGTGAGGGGTGCGCCGAGATGAGGGTGGAACTGCATGCGAACCCTTCCGCTGGGGCCTGCGGTGGAGCTCCCTATCGGGCCACGAGCCGTGTGAGGGGTGCGCCGAGATGAGGGTGGAACTGCATGCGAACCCTGCCAGTGAGGCATTTGGTGGAGCTCCCTATGGGGCCACGGACCGTGTGAGGGGTGCGCCGCAATGAGGGTGGATTTGCATGCGAACCCTGCCACTTGGGCCTTCAGTGGAGCCCCCTTTGGGGTCACGAACCGTGTGAGGGGTGCGCCGAGATGAGGGTGGAACTGCATGCGAACCCTTCCGCTGGGACCTTCGGTGGAGCTCCCTATGGGGCCACGATCCGTGTGAGGGGTGTGCCGAAATGAGGGTGGAACTGCATGCGAACCCTGCCAGTGAGGCCTTCGGTGGAACTCCACATGTTGCCACGAACCGTGTGAGGGGTGCGCCGAGATGAGTGTGGAACTGCATGCGAACCCTTCCACAGGGGTCTTCGGTGGAGCTCCCTATGGGGCCACGAAACGTGTGAGGGGTGCGCCGGCATTGGGGTGGAACTGCATGCGAACCCTGTCATTGGGGCATTCGGTGGAGCTCCCGATGGGGCCACGAACCGTGTGAGGGCGTGCAGGAATGGGCGGGGAACGATGACGATGATGGTGATGATGACGGCCGTACTGGTATGACGATGGTGATCACGATGACTGTGATGAGTTTGGTAATGATGATGCTGATGATGATGATGATGATTCTGCTGATGATGATGATGTTGTTGACGATGCTGATGATGACGAAGATGATGTGATGCTGATCATGATGGCATGATGAAGACGATGACGATGATGTTGATGATGATGATAATGAAGAAGATGATGCTGGTGATGATGATGGGAGGACGGAGGAGGGGGAGGACGAATGGGAGGAGAGATGGACGCGGGGCGCTGTCTCTTCAAATTTAGAACCTAACACAAGATGGTTGGGAAACACCGTGAGTTCTTCTTCAACATTTCCACTACGTTCTGCTGAGCGGGCCTCTCGCGCCGCATGCTGAAACCATTCGAACGCCTTTGCGCGCGTCCTGGGGGGGCACGATCCGTGTCAAATAAGACCATCTGGGCCACTCGCGCGTCGGCCGTAAAGCATGTCGAACTCTTTCCAAACCTTCACCACCGACGCGAGGACGCCGTCATCGTCGCCGGCGTGGTCAGCATCGGCATCGTCGTTGTCACCATCGTCACCAGCATCGCTACTATCATCATCGTGCCTACCGATGTCGGCGTTGCCATGATACCGCTCCTTCCCAACTCGCCGCGGCTCGCACTAAAGTGCCAGCTGGGAACAGCACAGCGGTCAGCGCCTCCGCGGCTGCGTCGGTCGCGCCGACCTAGCTGGCCGGTGCGCGCGCGAGCATGTGCGGGCTAGCGCGGCCGCAGAGATGCACCAGCCAACACCAAACACTCATCGCAGTCGCCGCCGCATGGGTTTTGCAAACCAATTTGCGGGTTGGTGGGTTGGATGATTGCGCGAGCAGTGGCGCTGACAACGAAGTGCATGCAACAATTACTTTCCCCACATAGATGGCGCCACGTATATTACACCACGTAGATCGCACCACATATGTTGCACCATCTAGACTGCACCACGTGGTTTTTGCCAACCATCCTGTGTTGTTGGGTCCTCGTTTTGAAGAGACAGCGCCCCGCGTTCTTCTCCTCTTTTCTCCTCCTCCTCTTTTCTCCTCCTCCTCCTCCTCCTCCTCCCCTCCCATCACCATGATCATCATCATCATCATCGTCATCATCCCTTCCCTCTCCCTACACCATCGTCACCATCATCACCGTCACCCATCCTCCTCACCATCGTCACCATCATCGTCCCCGCCGCCCATGTCGTCACACCCTTCACACGTTTCGTGGCCCCACAGGGAACACCACCTAAGGCCACAGTGGCGGTGTTCGCATGCGTCTCCCCCGCCCAGGACAGCGTTTCGTGGCCCCATAGGGAACTCCGCCGAAAGCCACAGTGGGGGTGTTCGCATGCGTCTCCCCCACCCAGGACAGCGCTTCGTGGCCCCATTGTGAACTTCACCGAACGTCCCAGTGGGGGTGTTCGCATGCGTCTCCCCCACCCAGGACAGCTTTTTGTGGCCCCGTAAGGAGCGCCATCGAAGGCCTCAATCGGGCTGTTTGCATGCGTGTTCCCCGCCCAGGACAGCGTTTTGTGGCCCCGTAGGGAACTCCACCGAAGGCCCCACGGGGGGTGTTCGCATGCGTCTGCGTCCCCCCCTCCCAGGACAGCGTTTCGTTGTCCCATTGCATGCTTCACCGGAGGCCCCAGTAGGGGTGTTCGCATGCGTCCCCCCCGCCCAGGACAGTACTTCGCGGCCCCAGGGCGCACCACCGAAGGCTTCAATCGGGGTGTTCGCATGCGTCTCCCCCGCCCAGGACTCCGCTTCGTGGCCCCATTGTGAACTTCACCGGAAGCCCCAGCGGGTGTGTTCGCATGCGTTTCCCCCACCCAGGACCCCCATAGGAAACTCCACCGAAGGCCCCACGGGGGGTGTTCGCATGCGTCTCCCCCTCCCAGGACAGCGCTTCGTGGTCCCATTGTGAGCCTCACCGAAGGCCCCAGTAGGGGTGTTCGCATGCGTCCCCCCCACCCAGGATAATATTTCGCGGCCCCAGGGAACTTCACCGAAGGCTTCAATCGGGGTGTTCGCATGCGTCTCCCCGACCAAGGGCAGCGTTTCGTGGCCCTATAGGGAGCTCCACCGAATGTCCCAGTGGGGGTGTTCGCATGCGTCTCCCCCACCCAGGACAGCTTTTTGTGGCCCCGTAGTGGGGCCCCCAGAAAATGCGTTGCCCACAAAGACGGTACTCACAATTGCATATGGTTGGGTCCTTCGCCAGGCAGATTTCCATGTGTCGCTCCAGTCAAGAGACACCACGCACACACACATATATATACATATATATATACATAGACGTATGTGGATACATAGAAATATGGGAACACGTACATGCCACCACATCGATTTCACCGTATCGATTGTACCACGTCGAATGGACCACGTAAATCGCACCTCGTAGCTCGCACCGCATATTCGGCTAGAGCGCACAGTTTGGGGTCCACGATGGCTGACGCATATGTTCATGTACATATGTATGTATGTGTATGTGTGTGTGTATGTATGGATGCATGTATATATATATATGTATGTATGTATGTATGTATGTATGTATGTATGTATGTATGTATACATTGTTCAGGTGAATACTTGTTCTGTGCCGCCAGCGGCTCAGGTCAAATAGGGGTTCTGGGGTACTTAGTCTTGCTCAGGGGCCCTTTACCAAGAACTCCATATGTGAGGAAGCGTTTATTTAACATCCCTTACACACAAAAAAACCCTCAATGGCGGAACCCTGGGTACAAGGGGTGCTTATTGAAGGAACGCATCCTGAAACATATTTTGCTGTACGAATCGTTGTTACATCGGGTCCTTATTTAGCAATATGTCTTGCAAATCGGTTCCTTCGGCAATGGACTGCACGAGTAATGCTTTTGTAGAACGTTCGAACGCCAGACACCATGAGACAACCGACACGGCTATGCCACACCCCTTTTTCGGTTGAAATTCTTGCACTTGTCCCCAACAGCTCATTCTGCCAGCGCCAGTGTGGTTTGGGTGTTTTTTCCCCGCGGTTTCGGGCGCCCCAGCGTCTTACCGAATGAGTGCTGTAATTCGTTGCAGGAAGAAGTCGCTTGTATACTGGATTCATCATACGTTTTTTTTTGTCTGAAGGTTTCCTTGATCGGTGAGGATACTTGTATAAGGATTCCTTGAACCAGGATTCCTGTAGTAAGAGTTCCCTAGTGAGGATTCCCGGCGTAAGGCTTTCTGAGTACGGCTTTCTGAGTACGGGCTCCTTAGTTCCGATCCCTTTGTAACGCTGCCTTCGAGCGAGGAATCATGCAGCAAGATTTGTTGCGTGAGTGCTCCTTCGTAAGGATACTGTCGCACTGATTCTTTCAGCGCGGATTCCTTTAGGACGGATCCTTGTAGCAAGGACTACTTAGCAAGGGCCTTTTTTATGCATGGCTCTCTAGTGCGGGTTTCTATGGTAATGGCCGCTTTCGCAGTCTGTATATATATATATATAAACATACACACATCAATACATATATATATATATATATATATATATATATGTATGTATACACATATCGTATTTGAACAAGGTTGAGTACACGTCCCTTTACCAAGGATCCCCTATCAGTGTTTCATGCAGCAGTCATTCCTTGAGTGAGGACCTCTGTAAAAAAAGGGTTCGTTAGCACGGGCTCTTTTAGTAATGAGTAATTTCGTGGGGGTTCTTCACATTGCTCATTACTCACGGATTATGTTTGCAGGGGTTCCTAAGGAGGGCTTCGGGCTCCTCAGTAACGATACCTGGGCAAGGGCTTTCCCAACAAGGATTTCTTTACAGCGGCTTCCTCAGTAAGAGCTCCTTGAACAAAGATGCCATTCGAAAGGAACCTGGTGGCAAGGAGTCATTCAGTAAGGATGCCCTGAACAAGGAACCCTTTCATATCCATTCAGGGAGGGCTCGTCCTTCAGGATTCCGTCAGCCCGTGTTTTTTTAGTAGGGATTTGTTTAAATATGGATTCTTCCAACATGATTTTTCAGTGAAAGGCCTTGATAAAGGAAACGTTTCCGTAGGGATTCCAGAGTAAGGATTTCTGAGCACGGGCCCCTTATTTAATGAAAATTCAGCAAGGGTTCCCTGCCGGGGGCTCCTTAATAAAGATCCCTTCGCAAGGGATCCCTTAGTCAGGGTGACTTTAGGACGGCCTCCTTGGTAAGGATACCTTTTCAGTAATCCTTTGCTTTGCACCAATGTCAGCAGCTCTATGCGACTTCCAGATCTTTCCCACCACGGGAAAACCACGCGACAACCGCAGGACAATCGCGGGACGACTCACGTGACAACCGCGGGGCAACGCGTGAGATTGCCGCTGGTCAGCCCGCAGGACAACCGCGGGACACACAGTGGGAATCCCACGGGTCAGCCACGGATGAACCCACGGAACCACGGTGCCACCCACGGGACAAGCATTTGACAACCACGGGACCAGTCATGGCAGAACCACGGGACAGCCGCTGGGACAAAACCCGCGGGACCCCGTAAGACGGATGACCGCAATCATTTTGTTGCGGCCGCCCCGCCCAGACGCTTGGCACGAACCGAAGCCAAGACCGAGCCTGTTGTTCGTTCGTGCCCCCTATCCAAGCTACGATATGATCATGTGGTGCCTATGTCTGGCCCTACTCACCTGTTTATCCGTTTGACAATGTACTACGGTCAATCTTACCCCTTTCCTGCCTGCTAGACCGCACGGGGCAACCTCACGACAACCGCACGGGACAGCCTCAGAATACTCCAAGGATCTGTATATGCCACACTTTCTAAACATTTACTCGTGTCTGTCCCCTGTGTCAGTGCGGCAGGAGTATATTGAGTGAAACGTCCATTCGGGCCCGGTGCCCCGTCTGAATTGGCGCGTGCCTTGAATGCTTCCTTGGCTGTCCGTAGCCTCGATCCCCTTCCTTCCCTCCTCCACCTTCTCCTCCCCCCTCCTGCCTCCTCCCTCCGGGGCTCCTTTCAATTTTTCCGATTCGATTCGATTCGATTTCGATGGCTTCCGATTTCGATTCGATTCGTCTTCCGTCTCCGGATTCCGATTTTGATTTCGATCTCTCGCTAGAGACTCACCTGCCTGCATATTTCCGCAAATTCGACTTCTCCCGACTCGGCCGCCGATTTCTGCCGATCCGATTCGTTTCGATCGCCGAGCCGATTTATCAATTCGATTCCGGGCGCTCCTGCCCTCTCGGAGGCGTGTTTTCAGGAGGCCTCTCGGTGGCACCAGAAAACCTTCTTGAGCCATTTTGCGCGGGGGTGTCATCGGTGGTCTGGGAGCCCAGGCTGCGCGGGACGGGCGTCGCTGGCGCCGTTGCTCGAGGGAAGAAGCACGCCGATCATGGCCAAGATGTCGCGGGATCTTGTCGACGCCGATTTTGGTCATGGTCCATGCCGGTTGTCGCCGACCTGGCGAGGGTGATCCACGAATTAATTGGCGTTGATCACAGTGGACGGTGGCCAGGATCGACACGACGTTTCCGCGCTCAGTCTCGGTCGTGGTCTCCGTTCACTTGTCCCCCGATGACGCTGTGGCTGCGTTCGTCCCAAGTCGCTTGCGTCGGTCGTCTCGTCGCGCACGCGGCTCGGTTTCCCGCTGGAGCGGGCGCGGTCGGGAGTCCAAGTCGTGCAATAAGGGCCTGGATAGCGTCATGGCACTTTCTCGGAGTATGTTCGGCGCATCCACGGTCGCCGACAAATACATCATTCCCACCGCCTTCGAGCAGATGAATGCGGAGTTTGAGGAGGACATCGCGCGGAAGAGAGGCCACATAGCGAGTACCGCCAAGTTCAACATTTTCATAGTCTTGGTGATTCTTGTCGACGCCACGATGATATTCATCGAGGTCGACTTTATGTCAGGGGATTCTCGCAAGGACAGGATCTACTTCTTCGTTCTGGACATCATCTTCGCCCTGTGCTTCATAGTAGAGATGCTCCTGCGGCAGAACCAGCTCGGCTGGGAGTACTTCGTCGACCCGTGGAACGTGTTCGACTACTCCGTGGTCGTGCTGAATTGCGCCGACATCATCGTGGAGGCAAGTGCCGCCATGAGGGCGCGAAGTCATTCGCGGGTCGCGACTCGCGGTTCCTCATCCTTGCCCCCCCGCCCCCACTCGTTTTTCTCCTCTTCCCGGGGGGGGTGGGGCGCGAGGGCGCGAAGTTTTTCGCACGTCGCGCTAGTTTCCCTCATGAAGGCCTCGGAGAACTCCGAGGGGGGCCTGCAACTCGCGGGCACGTTCCGCGTCCTGCGCCTCCTGCGCGTGGCGCGCACGATCAAGGGCCTCAAGGCGTTCTACGGCCTGTGGTTCGTCGTGCAGGGCCTCCTGGAGTCGCTGAGGATGCACGGGGCCAGAGGAAGCCAGACAGGCACACGCGTCTTCGCAGGGCCGCAAGGCTCTCCCGGGTCGGCGCCGGACACACCTCCCCGCACCCCTGGGGGGGATCGGCGCCTCGCTGGCGCCGCCACTGGCGCACTCCGCGCGCTTCACGGAATGGGTGCAGGGAGGGCGTCCAGCGCTGACCCAGCAGATCAGTGGAGACCTTCGAGGCGTGGATTCTCATCGCTTTTCCCAACCCTCTTGTGCTGGGTTCTCGTCTTGAAGAGGTCTCCCTGCCTCCGCGCCATCTTCTGATGGGCACGGGCGGGCTCTTTCGCGGAGCGCGCACGACTCCGCCGTTCTTTCTTTCTCCCTCCTCCTCCCCCTCCTCCTTCGTCGCCTCCTACCTCCTCCTCCGCCTGTATCCTCCTGCATTCTGTGCGCTCCGTCTGGGGCTGCGAGCTGCTCAACCGTCTCCACTTTCGTGGGCTCCTGGGGAATACGGCAGAGGTGAGGGCAGCGCAGATCACTTCGAGACTTCGCGGCTCCCTCGGGGCTGCGAATTGCGCAAGGGTCGCCAATTTCGTGGGCTCTCAGCGGGCATGGCAGAGGTGAGGGCAGCTCAAGTCACTTGGAGGCCTTGCGGCGCCCTCGGGGGGCGCACGTGTGGCCACTTTCGTGGGCTCCTGGGAGGCACGGCGGAGGTGAGGGCAGCGCAGATCCCGTCGAGACCTCGCGGCTCCCTCGGGGGCTGCGAACTGCGCACGTGTGGCCGCTTTCGTGGGCTCCTGGGAGGCACGGCGGAGGTGATGGCAGCGCAGATCTCTTCGAGACCTCTCGGCTCCCTCAGGAGCTACGAATTGCGCACGTGTGGCCACTTTCGTGGGCTCCTTGGAGGCACGGCGGAGTGCAGGGCATATTTCGCGATGTGTTCTTTGGTATGGAGCGTTCGTAAACATAGTCGCCTCGCATGGAGAAGGGGTTTGGTACGTCTCAGGTAATTATGTCTGGTTCTCTAGAGGACGCTGGCGTGGGTCGCCCTGTTGCTTTTCCTCCTCGTCTACTGCATTGCTGTCTCCCTGGTCACGGCCATCCCCAACGAGGAAGCAACAAGGGAGAGATGGCCCGAATTTGATATCTATTTCGGTAGTGTATGGAAAGCCGTGTGGAGTGTCATGCAGATTATTACGCTGGATAATTGGTGCAAAGACATTCTCCGCCCGGTGATGGATGTATCTGCACCTGCTGCCATTATTGTCTTCCTGACGGTTGTCATAGGCACTTTCGGCGTGCTGAATATTGTCATTGCTGTGATGGTGGAACGCATTCGAACCATCGCGCAAGAGAACAAGGATTTGGCTAACAGGGTCTTAGAGCACACGGAACAGGACCTGTTCATGTCAATGGCTTCCGATTTCACGGAGGCCGAACTCAACGAGGATGGCGAGCTTGGCATCCATGAGTTCTCGGAGATGTTGAAGACGCCTTCAATGACGCTGAAGCTGCGGCTGCTTGGGATCATGTCGGACGAGGCAGAGGCTCTCTTTGAGATCATGGACGCCGACCTGAACGGGAGCGTCTCGCCCGAGGAGTTTGTCACGGGCCTCCAGAAGCTGAAGGTGTCCTCCTCCCGCCTCCCTGTCCTCGCCCTTACTCTGGATCGCTTAATAATCGCCCCCCCCCTGGGAGTGCCAGGGGGGGTTGGCCGCGGCGCGTTCGCAGGGGTGCCAGGGGGGGTCTGGGGTTCGTTCCCTTCCCCGCTGGGGCGCGGGGGTGGTGCCGGGGGGGGGGTTGGCCGCGCCGCGTTTTCACGTTTGTCACCCCCCAGTTGATCGATAAGAAGTTTGGAGTACGTACATACTTCTCTCTCCTCTGTCCCCTTCATTCCTGATCCCGCCCTCCGGAGGCCCGCGGACACCGGCCAGAGGCCCGGCCAACAGGGGCCAAAGCCGTTGAACATGGCAGAAGACGCCTGCTGCGCTGCCGATCACGTGGGAAGCTGACCGCGCCCCCCCGCGGGCCGGGCCGCCCGCCCCAGGCGGGCAGCCGGGGCAGGTGGGGGCCGCCGGGGCCTCCCTCCTCTTTCGCGTCACCTGTGGCACCGCCGCCTCCGCCCGTGCCGCACCGCACGCGTGCGCGAGGGCAGCGAGGGCGCGTCCTTCGTGCGGTCCCCGCTCTCTCGCTCCCAGGAGGGGACCCCTGGAGCGCGTCGGCGCGCTCTCCCGCCGGGAGTCCGCGGCAGACCCAGCAGGGGGCGACGGAGGGCTCCTCCCCCCCCGGGTAGCCCCCACGGGGGCGGAGCCGTGTGGCATGTCTTCCCAGCCACGCAGCAACACGGTGGCGCAGCGACACAACAACGGCAGCGACGCAGCGACACAACAACGACGCGACGATGCGACGATTATGTGCATCGTCTGCCACGCTCCCAGCGGGCTTTCCTCCCAGCGACGTGGCGGTATCAGTGCCTCTTGGTTTCCCCGGCTCCCCTCCTTCCTCCCTCCCCTGCCCTCCGTCCCTTCGCTTCCCTTCCTTCCTCCCTTGCCTGCGACGGCTGTGTGCGGCACAGGTTGGAGCGACAATTCATCGTGCACGCGACGGCTTGAACATCTATGACACCACAGTGCAGGGGCCCCGTCCCGCCCGCGCCGACCCTCCAGGGCCCCGCTCTAGCGGACTTGTGCGCTCCGCTCCGTTCCGCTCTCTCCTCCACCCTCCTTCCTTTGGGTATTCGGCGGCGACGATAGGGGCGAATAGCCCAGGGGCGGGCATTACACGTGTTCGCCCGGGAGCCTTGTCGAAAACATAGATCATCGGCGCCCTTGGGTACATGTATTGCTCCCCCCTGGGCTATTCGCCCCTATCGTCGCCTCCGAGGTGTCGATGGACCAGCCCCCATCCCCATCGGGTGAACAGTTTACCCGATGGGGGAGGGGGGGTGGCAATTACACTGCGGGCCGAACCGATTCCCCAGATAGGGGCAGATGCCGTTTCCGTCGGGCTCCGTGGCGCCCATCCCTAGCAAGAGGCGTTGGTTTGGTGGCGTCAAGGAGCCGTGGCCCACTAAGGGTAACAGTAGGTGTAGCGATACTGATTACGTTCCCCCGCTCTCTGCCGAGGGGGTCGCGAAGGGCCAGGACCTGGTCCAGCTGATATGCTTCGCCCAGAAGCAGTGCCAGAAGGCCACCCAGTTCGTGGAGAACGTGAAGGCGCTGAGCAAGCAGGCCCTCTGCATCCTCCTCGCTCTCCTGCCCTCCTCCTCCTCCTCCTCATCCTGTCCTCCGACGTGGCCGCTTCTTAGTGACGTGGCCCCCCCAGGCTCTTGGCCCTTTCCCCCGGGCTAGCTGTGCTTCCATTTTAGTTGTTCGAATGAAGCGGCTCGCGGGCGCCTTTCATGGCCTGTTTCCATGTATTTTTTTCGAGGAAGCGGCTCAAGGGCCCCAAGACGGCCCAAGAGGGCCCCAAAGACGGCCCCAAGGGAGCCTCAGCTGGCCTCCAGTCGGTCCAAGAGGGCTTCGAGACGGCTCCAGAGGCCCTCGAGAGGGCCTCAGGAGGCCAAAAGCGTTGATTACCCTTCAGTTTTCAAAAGGGCCCCAATACGGCCCCGCGAGAGCGCCAAGATGGCCCCAAGAGTCTCCCAAGAGGGCCCGAAGAGGCGGTGCGGGGACTGGGCTGCTTGGGTGTGGGGACTGGCCTGGCCCCAAGACGGCGCAAGAGTCCCAAAACGGCCCAAAAGGGCCCCCCAAAGACTCCCAAGCAGCCCCGGGAACGCCAAGTAACACCATGGCTCCCCGCAGCGAGCGGTGACGTTACAGGCTCTGCACACCAAGGCTCCTCAGAGCGCGGTGACGTAAAGAGCTCTGAGCAGCAAGGCTCCCAAGAGCGAGCGGCAACGTAAGAGTCTCTGAACACCAGGGCTCCCAACAGAGAGCGGTGACGCAACAAGCTCATAACGCCAAGGCTCCCCAGAGCAAAGGGTGTCAGGAGCCCTCCCGGATCAGTTCCTGCAGCGCTCTTTCCGTTCCCGTGCCGGCCCAGGTCTAACGGAGTCGGGGGTCACGCGCACCCAGACGAGACTTCGCTGCTCCTCGGGTGTCTGCGAACTGCGCAATTGTCACCACTTTCGTGGGCCTATGGGAGGTCCAGCGGAGTTGAGGGCCACGCGCACCCAGACGAGACCTCGCTGCTCCCTGAGCGGTTGCGAACTGCGCAATTGTCACCACGTTCGTGGGCTCTTGGGCGGTCTCGCGGAGTCGGGGGCCACGGGCACCCATTTGAGACTTCGTTGCTCCTTCGAGTGCTGCGAGCTGCGCAATTGTCACCACGTCCGTGGGCTCCTGGGAGGTCCAGCGGAGTCGGGGATCACGCAGATCCAGCCGAGACCTCGCGGCTCCGTGGGAGGCCACGAAGTGCGAAAATGGCGCCACTTTCCTAGGCTCGTGGGGGGCACTGCGGAGGCGAGGGCAGCGCAGATCGTGCATATCTGGCGATGTGTTCCGTCGTGCAGAACGCTTAGGCAACATGTCCGCCTCGCGTGGAGAAGGGGTTGGGTACGTCACGGGTCATTTTCCAAGGGGGTCCCCGGAAATTCCACACCCTTCTCGTGTTTTGGGTCGTCTCGGAGGCCTCTTGTCGGCCTGATTTGGATCTCTCGGGGCCTTCTGGGGGCCTCTCGAGGCCTCTTAGGGCCTCTTGGGGGATCTTGGGACCATCTCGGGGCGGAGGGCTCAAACTGTTAGTTCGTGCTCCCCCTCTTGGGCACTCTTCGGGCTGGGGGCCTCTTCGGCACCTCTTGGGGGCCCTTGCGCCGTGTTCGGGCGAATTGGGCGCCTCTTGGGCCGTCTTGGACGCTTTGAAAACCAATGGATTTTTGACGATGTTGGCCCATTGGGCCGTCCTCCAGGGCTCTCAAGACGGCCCAGGGGGCGCCCAAAAGGGCTCCAGGACAATCCTCGGGGCCATGTTAGGCCATGTTGGACATGCATGTCCCGAACAACGCGCTCTTGGCCTCTGGAAAAGTTACGCGGGGAGCGCCCGAGAGCGCCCGGGAAAGCCCGAAACTCCAGGCTGTGGGTCCCTTCGAGAATCCGCCGCAGTGCCCTGAGGCACAGGTTTGGATGTCCCGAGGTCTCTTCGAATTGCATTTCTTCTTTAAGGCGCCAGAGCTTTCCGTTGCGACTTTTTCACGACGCGCGAGGGGTCGGGGGTCTGAGCCGACTGAGCCGATCCCAGGCGGACGTGATCCAGGAGCGGCTCAACGGCATGGGGCACGGGATCGCCCGCGAGCTGAAGTACCAGAAGGAGTGCTCCATCCGCCACGACGAGGTGCTGAAGCACGCGACGGAGCGAGTGCAGGCGGGGCGGCGCGGGAAGCCCAGGCCTCTGGTGCCGTAGCTCTTCCAGTGCCATCGCCCCGGAGCTCCAGCGTACGACAGGTTCGCGCCGCGTCCACGCGGCGACGACCCCAGCGCTGGCGTTCAAGGCTGCACGCCGCCAGTGGCCCAGAACCGGTCTGTATCGAACGACCTGCGCTATCGGAAAGACGCGATCGCTCAATGTTGAACGAGCCACGCGGTGTCAGAAACCTACCTACGCCGACGTCATCGCGACACGAACCTTGCGTGTCAAGACAGACAATGCGGGGTTCTTCCGAAGTTTTCTGCCTCGGGTGCCTCCGTGACCCTGGGGCCGTTCAGCAGCAACACAGGACGAAGAGACGGCGCCCGGGCAGGGGTCGGGGCTTCGGGAACCCCGTACTGCAGAAGCAGTGCAGCGGATTTTTGGCGGCTCTTGCGCCGAGAAGGGTCCCCAGCAGCGAGTGCATCAGCGGCGCGCAGGAGGGTGGCAGGAGAGCGCCAACGTGGAGGAGGAGGAGGAGGAGGAGGAGGAGGAGGAGGAGGAGGAGGAGGAGGAGGAGGAGGAGGAGGAGGAGGAGGAGGAGGAGGAGGGCGTCGCCATCTCTCGCGCCGCGCGTTTCTCGGCCGGCCTTGGGCCCCAGGGCCTTGGCGGGTCCAGCCGACTCGAGGAGCGCCGCAAGAAAATCAGGTCGAGGGCTGCGGTCGTGACCCCTTGCGGTGCTGCCATCTCTGTGCGCGGCGTCGGGCTCTCAGGGCCGGTGCTGGTGCTGCTCCTGATCTTCGGCGTCTCGTGTCGGGCCCTGGGGCTGTCGGCCAGGAGCCGCCAGCCAAACCCTGGGAGGAGGGTCGAGATTCCAGGGTCCGCGTGCTCACCCAAACCGCGGCCGCCGTCGGAGGTGTGGGATGTCGAGGCCCGCGACCTCCCACACCTCCGACGACGGCCGTGTGGCGCAGCTCACGCGCAACACGCCCACCATAATAAAAACACATCCCCGGCTCGGGGACGCATCTTTCAGTGGACGCGTTGCGCGTGGGCTGCGCTCGCAGGGCTGCGCGCGGAGCGCGCCGTCTTTTTTCCCAGCGCTGGTGCGCCTCGCCAGCGGAGCGGCCTGCGCAACGCGCCACCGCTCGATCTAGGCTGCCGCTCGATAGGGGGGCCGAAGGCGGGCACGGGCACATCTCTTGGCGCGGAGGCCAGCAGTGCGACGCGGGGACTTATACCTAGGACGGAGCGCCGCGTCCTGCGGACGCTGGGAACGGAAGGGGGGGGGGTCGAACTGGGGGGCCGCCCCGCCCCCCCACCCTGAGTTGCAAAGAGGGGGGATTCGAACCAGGTTGGGGTCTTCTCCTTTGTCCAAGGGTGGGGAAGCGTTGAACCAGGGGCGGGGCTCCCCTCTCCTCTCTCCAACGGGATGGAGGGGGTCGAACCGGGGGGATGCCCCCCCTCCCCTCGAGTGGCAGGGGAAGGCAGGAGATTCGAAAGGCCCCACCTCCCGTGAATTGGAAAGGGGGGGGTCGAACTGGGAGGGCCCCCCCCGCCCTTGCAACCGACGACGCCGAGCGCCGGCGCTAGCGCTGTCGCCGTTGGGGGCAGCGGCATCGAGGGGCCTCCCCTGCAACCGACGACGTGCGCCGCCCGAGCAACGACGACGGTGACGACGAGAAAGAAGTCGACGGCGACGGCGACGGCGACGGCGACGGCGACGGCGACGGCGACGGCGACGGCGACGACGACGGCGACGGCGACGACGACGATGACGGCGACGGCGACGGCGACGATCTTGCCGACGGGCGACGGCGACGATCTTGGCGACGGCGACGGCGACGGCCACGATGACGACAGCGACGGCGACGGCGACGGCGACGGCGACGGCGATGGCGACGACGGGCGACGGCGACGAAGACGGCGACGGCGACCGCGTCGGCGACGGCGACGGCGACGGCGACGGCGACGGCGCCGACGCTGCCGACGGCGACGGCGACGGTGACGGCGACGGCGACGGCGACGGCGCTGCCGACGGCGACGACGACGATGACGGCGACGGCGGCGGCGACGGCGACTCCGACGGCGACGCCGACGCCGACGCCGTCGCCGACGCCGATGCTGACGACGACAACGACGGCGACGGCAATGACGATGCCGATGCCGACGCCGACGGCGACGGCGACGCCGACGCCGACGCCGACGCCGCCGCCGACGCCGCCCACGCAGACGACGCCGATGACGTCGACGACGCCCGCCATCGACGCCGGCGACGGCGACGACGACGACGACGACGCCGGACAACGACGACGTCGACGACGGCGACGGCGACGACGACGACAACGACGACGACGACGACGACGGCCCTCTCCCCAGTTCGAACACCCCTCCCTTGGGGGGGGGCGTTGGCTCTCCTCAGTTCGAACACCCCTCCCTTGGGCAGGGGCGTTGGCTCCCCCCCGTTTCGGACCCCCCCCTGATCACGGGGGGCGCCCTGGTTCGAACTTGTCCCCCCTTTGGACAGGGGGCGGGCGATACGCGAGAGGTGGTCTGGCCCATATCGCCTGAACCATCCTCAACACCTCTTTGAGTTCGGGGATAACATGACCTGAGGTTGCCTCGTTCTTTTCGCTTGAGACATCGTCGCCACGCTAGGCTTTGAGATGCCGCCTGCGAGGTGATCCCGTCAGTTTCGCCTGAGACGTCCCCGCAATTCTGGGCAACGAGATGCCGCGTGCGAGGGGGTCCAGCCAGTTTCGCATGAGACGTCCACGCAATTCCGAGCAACAATTGAGGGGTGCGAAGCGAAGGAGGAGGGGACGGAGGAGGAGGAGTAGCAGGATAGCTATGAGGACGAGGAGGGAAACGCATAATAAGTGCTCTTGCTCTCAATGCTCTCGGGACACTTCTGGTCGCCAGGTCTTGACGTGGATCGATCGTGCTTGGTGATGCAGGCGTGTTTTCCCCCTCCTCCTCCCCCTCCTCCCTCCCTGCCTCTGCCGCTGGGCTTCGCACGGATGTCAAAAAGTGTGCCACGTGCACGTTCGCGCCTAGGTTGGGGGGATTTCTCGGACAGTCCGCTTGTTTTACGGGGGTGGAGGTGTGTGTTCGGAGCCGTGTGGTCCTCGCTGGTCACTTCGGTTGTCTTTTGGAGCTGTTTTGGGCCCCATCCAGGTCTTGCCTTGGCTGGCGGGGGGGGGGGGGCAGTGCACCAGTGCCTGGGTGCCCGGGTCGCCCGGGACAGCTCCAGGCGACCCCGGCAATCCCAACGGCGGTGCCGGAGAGGTGCCAGGGAGGGGTTGCCCTCAAAAGAGCTGGGTGCGCCCCATGGCCCACAGAGAGCCATCCTCGGAGCCTCGGGCTCCGAGATGCCCTGACTTGATGTGCTCTGGCTCGCTTCGTTTGAGACGTCCTCACAACTCTGGATTCCAAGATGTGGTTCGCGAGGTACTCAGGCCCGTTTTGCCTGAGACGACCACGGAACACCCGGCTTCGAGATGCCCTGAATTGAGGTGCTCTGGTTTGTTTCGTTTGAAACGTCCTCACCATTGTGGGTTCCAAGACGTGGTCCGCGACGTACTCAGGCATGTTTCGCCTTAGACATTTTGGGAATCCCTGGCTTTGACCGTTCGGCCTGAGACGTCCTCTCAACGCTGGGTTGAAGATGCGGTTCACGAGGTGCTCAGGCCTGTCTCGCTTGAGACATCCTCGGGAAACCGGGTTTGGGTTCCGAGATGCCCTGACTTGAGATGCTCAGTCCCGTTTCATTTGAGACATCTTGATTCGGTTGTTCGCATGAGACATCTTCGGATCCCCAGCCTTCGGTGACATGAGGTGCTCTGGCCCGCTTCCCGTGATACGTCCTCACCATTCTGGGTTCCAAGATGGGATTCGCCAGGTACTCAGGTACGTTTCGCCTTAGACATCTTGGAAATCCCTGGCTCTGACCGCCTGAGACGTCCTCGCAACGCTTGGTTGAAGATGCGGTTCACGAGGTGCTCAGGACTGTTTCGCTTGAGACATCCTCGGAACCCAGGGCTTCGAGGTGCCTTGACTTGAGGTTCTCTGGCCCGCTTGGCTTGAGATATCCTCGCAACTCACGCCTCTGAGATCCAGCATGCGGCTCGCGAAGTGCTCTGGCCCGTTTCGCCTGTGACATCCTCACAACTTTGGATTCCGAGATGCGGTTCGCGAGGTATTCAGGCCCGTTTCGCCTGAGACATCCTCCGAACCCTGAGCTACTGCGAGCTGCCCTTGATTGAGATGCTCCGGCCCGTTTCGCTTGAGACGTTCTTGCAACTCTGGTTTCCAAGACGTGGGCCCGTTTCGCCTGAGACATCCTCGGAATCTCTGGCTCCGACATGCCCTGACTTGAGGTGACCCGGGTGTAAGCGCGCCACACTTGAAGGCGACATTGACGGAGTTGTTGTTGGGGTTGCCCCCGGTACCGGGGAAAGTTGGGGACTAATAGAACGTGACAGAACAAACGAGAAGTCGCCATGTATTTCCTCCTCGCAACCAGCAGGTTCTGCCCACTCTGAGCATCGAAGAAGAAAGCACGGTATAATCATAATAATCATACAATTCAGGAGTTTTGCGCGGATTTCTCTGATCGGCGCTGGACCCCGCTGGTGGTGGCGCGCTCCGCGCGCGAGGCAGGGTGGTCCAGCGCCGATCCTGGAAAGCCATGCGGACCTCCGAAAGTTTACATGTATGGTTTTTGCCCTATGACAGCAGTTCCTGCCGACCCTGAGAAGGATTTGCTGCCAGCTGTCGCCGCGGACACTGGCGGTCGTTTGACAACATTTGCTATCCGTTTCGGGCGTGTTCAATGCTCCCTCCCCTTCGCTGGTCTCTGGAGGCATCTGGAGGCGTCCGAGGGTTCCAGAGGTGCAAAGATGCCCAAAAACCTCAAATCCTCCTTGCCCAACCGGCCCCTTCCGTGCCGACGCCCTCGCCTCGCTCCAAGGCGCGGGCAGGCGGGAGGAAGAGAGCCTCGTGAGTGAGCACGGAAGGGGCTCGTCGCGGAAGGGCTCGGTTGGGCCGTGCCCGATCAGGTGATCGGCAAGCTCGACAAGTCTCGCCAGATGCAGTTCCCCACGATCAGCTAGCCGCCGCCAGCACCGAGAGGGAGCGAGAGAGAGCAGGCGGCGACCGATGTCGGGGCAACGCCAACCGACGCTCCCGCCGCTCCTTCCTCCTCCTCCCCTCTCCTCCCTCCGCCCTCCTCCCTGCTCCTCCTCATCCCTCTCCTTTTCCTCCTCCTACTCCTCCTCCTCCTCCTCCTTCGCCTTCCTCCTCCTCCTCCTCCTTCCCCTTCCTCCTCCTCCTCCTCCTCCTTTTCCTCCTCCTGCTCCTCCTCCTCCTCCTCCTCCCTGGCAGCCTCGATCCTGGGCCCCGGATCGGTGCATACTACGCCCAGACACCCATTGTATTTCGAAAAACAAAACAGGTCTCCGCAGTCTGCTCGTTGAGGCTTCCGGAGGCCCGTGTAGGAGGAGGAGGAGGAGGAGGAGGAGGAGGAGGAGGAGGAGGAGGAGGAGGAGGAGGAGGAGGGAGGAGGAGGAGGAGGAGGAGGAGGAGGAGGAGGAGGAGAGGAGGAGGAGGAGGAGGAGGAGGAGGAGGAGGAGAGGAGGAGGAGGAGGAAGGAGGGAGGAGGAGGAGGAGGAGGAGGAGGAGGAGGAGGAGGAGGAGGAGGAGGAGGAGGAGGAGGAGGAGGCGGAGGAGGAGGAGGAGGAGGAGGAGGCGGAGGAGGAGGAGGGGAGGGAGGAGGAAGGAGGGGAGGAGGAGGAGGAGGAGGAGGAGGAGGAGGAGGAGGAGGAGGGAGGAGGAGGAGGAGGAGGAGGAGGAGGAGGAGGAGGAGGAGGAGGAGGAGGAGGAGGAGGAGGGGAGGAGGAGGAGGAGGAGGAGGAGGAGGAGGAGGAGGAGGAGGAGGAGGAGGAGGCGGAGGAGGAGGAGGAGGAGGAGGAGGAGGAGGAGGAGGAGGAGGAGTGAGGAGGAGGAGGAGGAGAGGAGGAGGAGGAGGAGGAGGAGGAGGAGGAGGAGGAGGAGGAGGAGGAGGAGGAGGAGGAGGAGGAGGAGGAGGAGGAGGAGGAGGAGGAGGAGGAGGAGGAGGAGGAGGAGGAGGAGGAGGAGGAGGAGGAGGAGGAGGAGGAGGAGGAGGAGGAGGAGGAGGAGGAGGAGGAGGAGGAGGAGGAGGAGGGGAGGAGGAGGAGGAGGAGGAGAGGAGGAGGAGGAGGAGGAGGAGGAGGAGGAGGAGGAGGAGGAGGCGGAGGGGAGGAGGAGGAGGAGGAGGAGGAGGAGAGCGAGGAGGAGAGGAGGAGGAGGAGGGGGAGGGGAGGAGGAGGAGGAGGAGGAGGAGGAGGAGGTGGAGGAGGAGGCCCGGAAACGGCCAGCAATCGCCCACCTTTTCCGGCACTCGTCCTCCTCGCCAGCTTTCGCTCGCAGTTGCGGGCCGCATTTCGTGGCATGTTGGTTGCGCGCGGACGCGCCGAGGAGTTCCTTAAGACCGGTTTCGCGCCGCGAAACCAATACAGTGGGGGCCCATGCCAAGAACCACCCTGCTTGCCTCCAGGATGCCCTGGGTTTCTTGGGTTTCGATGGTTTTGCTGTGGATAGCGTGACGTGCTCACACCAAAAATCAGTGGACGCCCTGGTGTCTCAGGGTTGGGTTTCTTGCAGAAGGTTTCTTGTGGTCGAGCCCCTACTGTAATTCGACCCCGCCTGCTCGGGCCCCGTCCAGGCGGCCTGCGCGGTCGGGTGCTGCCAGGAGGTGGCCCTGGCCCCAGGTGGGCCCCGTGTTGTCCAGGGAGGCCCAGCGTGGCCCCCATAGCAACACAGTACCGGGGGGGGACTTATACCCAGCCACCGCCTGGAGGATCGATTTTCGGGGACCTCGAGAGGCGGTGGGCATCGATACATTCGGGCGCCCGGGGCCAAAATATATCCATATTCACCGCCCGCCGGGTCCCCAGGACGCCGGCTCCCGGGCGGTGGATATGGATAAATCCCCGCCTCGCATTAACGATTCGCAGAGGGCCACCATGGATCTTAAAGTCGAGGATCCCCACTGCGCTTACCCAGCGTGGCCTCCCAGTGCAACAGAGCACTCCTAACGAGGCTCAGGCGGCCACCGTGGGTCCCCAAACAGGGCGCAGGTGAGCTCACTGAGCGCTTACCCCACTCGGCTCCGCTGGTTTGCACGCAGCCTGTGCCAGCCCTTCTTACACCGCCCGCGTGGTACTGAAGTCGGGGAAATGTAAGACTCGAGTACGCCGGATCTCGGGTTTGCTGAAGCTCTTTTACGAGCGCGTCCTCGATGTTGCCGGTCCAGTTTTCGTGGGATGTCTGCGGCGGGAGTTTGCGTCAAATTTCAGACTGGGCCGCGTCATTTTCATGATGGCTCCGTCAGACCAATCCGAGTCCCCCGAAGCCGAGTCTTACGTCTCCCCAATGAAGGGTTTCGGCGGACAAGCGCACGCTGGTGCCAACGCGAGTTCCGAGGACTAGCGAGAAGTGTTGCGAAAGGCTGGGGCCAGCTCAGGCCAGGATTCCCTTCCCAGACCTGCGATGTCTTGACCTTTCAATTCGGGCCCCCCCGAGCTTCAGGCCACTTGCCAGGGGCTAGTTTTTCATCCTGAAGCGCTTTCTGATGATCCCGGGGCCCAGCGAGGGCCCCAGACGCCGAAAACGACGAGCAAGATATCCGATCGATCCGATCCCATATCGTCCTGGCCGGCCCGATCCGACTCGGTTGCGATGTTTCGACGATCGGATGTGGCCCGATGCTTGCATGGCGCTGTTGTGCATCCTGGCGCGGCCGATCCGATTCGATTCCGACCCCTTACCAGATGAGGAGGAGGAGGAGGAGGAGGAGGAGGAGGAGGAGGAGGAGGAGGAAAAGGAGGAGAAGGAGGAAATCGCTGTCGATCCGATCCGATTTGGCGACCCGACGCTAGCTGCTCATGCCCCTGGCGACCCCCGAACAAGCGCAGGCGCGTGGCTGTCTGAGGGGGCGCCCCGCCATCCCCCCCGCCGCTCTCCGCCTCCGCCGACGCGTCAGTTTGATGCGGCAACGCCATCGCGCGGGCCGACTCGCGCACGGCCCCCCTCGCTGGCCTCAGCCATCCCCCCCGTGATCGTTTCATCGAGGACGCCGGCGGCGCATCACCGGCCGCTCCCTGGGGGGAGTTGGCCGAAGTGGTGCGTAGCATCGGAAATCGTGACGCGGCGCGTATGCCAGCTATCAAATAGCCGTCGGCCCATCCCGCCACCGTGGTTGGGTTTTGGGTCGGAGTCCTCATGGATGCTTCCTGGGGTCTCTCGAGAGGCCTCTCGGGGGCTCCCAGGAGGCATCAGGAGGCCACAGAAAGACTCAAGAGGCCACAGGATGTTCCAAGAGGCTCTAGGAGGCCCCAGGAAGCTCAGGGAGGCCTCAGGAAGCGACAGGAGGCCCCGGGAGGCCAGAGGAAGCGCCAGGAGGCCTCGGAAGGCAACAGGAGGCCCCGAGAGGCCCCAGGAGCAGGAGGCCTCAGAAGGCAACAGGAGTGGCTCCAATCCCATGTGTTTTACGTATGCTCCTATAGATTGGGCCTCACCTGGAGCACCTTGATGTTATACGTATGTTTCTATGGATTGTCCTTCTCCTGTGTACTTATGTTCCTATAGGGCCTCTGCTGGGGCACGAGTCCTTTGTGTTTTACGTGTGTTCCTATAGATTGCCCCCTTCTCCTGTGGCGCCAATCCGCAATGTTTTATGTACGTCTGTTGCTATAGATTGGGCCTCTCCTGGGGCACGAATCCTCCCTAGGAGGTCCCAGGAGGCCCCAAGAGGCTCCTGGAGGCTCCAGGAAGCCCCAGTAGGTTTCAGGAGGCCCCAGGAGGCCCCAGGAGGACCCAGGCTCATGCGCAGAGACGCGCTCGTACTACTGAGGCTGATTCATACTCCAATTCATTCTCAGTTAGATTCATGTCCAGCCCGTCACAACTGAAGCCCGTTTATATTCGAAAGCTCTTGCGCCTAGACATTCACGGCGGACAGGTCCATGCGAATAGATGCACATATGGGGAGCTCCACGCAGTGAATAGTTCTTGTAGGGTGGGGGATCCCTAAAACAGCACGCGCAGACGGCCGAGGAAGTTGGGGGTGGCAGCCGTGGTGAGGGCGTGGTGAGGGGTCCCTGCGACTGATTTTGTAGGGTGTGGGGTCCCTAAAACAGAACAGGGTCCCTAAAACAAAGGTCCAGGAGGCTGGGCGTGTCAGGCATGGTGGGGGCGTGGTGGGGGGTCCCAGCGCCTGTTCTTGCAGGGTGGGGGGCCCCCAAAACGGCACGCACAGGGTCCAGGAGGCTGGGGGTGTCAGACGTGGTGGGGGCGGGGTGGGAGGTCCCAGCACTTGTTTTTGCAGGAAGGGGGGACCCAAGCAGTATGCACAGAGTGTCCAAGAGGCTGGGGGTGTCAGACGTGGTGGAGAGGTGGAGGCGTGGTGGGGTGTCCCGGCGCTTGTTTTTGTAGGGCGGGGGGGTCCCCAAAACGACACGCATAGGGTCCAGGAGGCTGGGGGTGTCAGACGTGGTGGGGGCGGGGTGGGAGGTCCCAGCACCTGTTTTTTCAGGGTGGGGGGACCCAAGCAGTATGCACAGAGGGTCCAGGAGGCTGGGGGTGTCAGACGTGGGGGGGGCGTGGTGGGTGGTCCCAGCGCGTGTTTTTGTAGGGTGGTGGGGTCCTAAAGCAGCACGCACAGGGGGTCCGAGAGGCTGGAGGTGGCAGACGTGGTGGGGGCGCGGTTGGGGGTCCCTTCGCTTGTTCTTCTAGGGTGGGGGGTTCAGGCACGCACCCGAAAGCGCCTGCCACCGCCCGACTCCTGCACACGAGAACCAGCGAGCACTGTAAGCCCCTGACCCTTGCAGGGTGGGGGGTCCCTAAAACAGCGCACACAGAGGGTCCAGGAGGCTTGGAGTGTCAGATGTGGTGGGGGCGTGGCGGGGGTCCCAGCGGCTGTTTTTACATAACAGCGAAGACTGATAGGTCTCTAATGGTGTCAAAAGAAAGCATCTGATGACTCCCTTTTGTCGGGTGGGGGTATTAAAACAGCACGCGCAGAGGGTCCAGTCTTGCAGTCGGCTCGGGGTGTCAGGCGTGGTGGGGGCGTGGTGGGGGGTCCCAGCGCTTTTTTTACGGTGGGGAGTCCCTAAAACAGCACGCACAGAGGGTCCAGGAGATTGGGGGCGTCAGACGTGGTGGGGGCACGGTGGGGGGTCTCGGCGCCTGTTTTTGTAGGGTGGCGGGGCCCCTACAACAGCGCACGCAGAGGGTCCAGGAGGCTGGGGGTGGCAGATGTGGTGGAGGCGTGGTGGGGGGTCCCGGCGCAAACGTTTTGAAAGGCGGTGGCGCTGTGTCTATCAATAAGGACGTTGCACACGCCTCAGGGGTCAGCGGTATTTCCTCCCGAGATAAACGCTCGCTACACAGGCCAACCCTCCCCACCCGGGTAACGCTAACGATCGTATCGTGGGAGGGGCCTGGACCCCTCCTACGTGCTGTGGCGAACGCAGGCGGTTGATGCGCCAGTGGCGCGGACGCACCTTGGGCGGGTGCTCGCCGCGGCCGCCGTTACCGTTACCCTCCCGCCCGACTCCCCCCCAGGTAGCGACGGTTACCCGGGAAAGACCTCCAGCGCATGAAACCGGCATTGAGAGGAGGGAAGGGTATCGCCTCCGCCGCTCGTCCTGGAGAGCCCTCGTAGCCACGGCTGGACCTCTCTTCGGGGGAGGCCTTGGGAACAGAGGTATATGTGATCACCTTTTCGTCCAGCCCGACGCCCGGTGGGGGCGACCAGGGGGCGCCAATTTTTCGGGGGCGGCGAGACCCAGACCTCCAACGGATTGAAAACACCAAGAGGGTTTTTTTCTACGTTTTCGGCTTCTGGCCCTCTCTAGGCCTCGTGACCATCAAACAACGATTCGGGACGAAAAGCCGGTCCTAGGGAATGGGTCGAGACCTCTGGGGATCGACGTTGTGAATTATGACGTCGAGTGTCTGGGTCTCTTCGGTCGGATGAGATTGGTGCATACGGGAACATTCGTCGGCTCTCCGAGTTCTGCCAGCCTCGGGATGCCCTCCAGCAGCTCCGCCTCGCCAAGGGTGTTCTGGGCGTGCCCTGGATCGTTCAGGCCAGCTTTTGGGCCCCGCGGGGCAATCAATGAGCCACTCTGGAAGAGCCCGACTTTTTTTCTGGTGACGCGCTTTCTTCCGCAACACACACGACGTCGGATGCCAGGCTACCCCTTCCCCTCCCTTTCTTCCGCTCTGGTCACTCCCTCCTCCCTCCTCCTTCTCTCCCTCCTCCCTCCCTCGCTCGCCTCTCGCTCCGTCCTTCCTACTCGTCTCTCCATCCTCCTCCCCCTATTTCCCTCGTTGTCCCCTCCCTTTCTCCCCTCCTTTCCCCCCTTCCCTCTTCCTTTGCTGTCTTCTCCCCCCCCTTTCCCTCATCCTCGTCCTTCTTCTCCTCCTCCTTCTCCTTCTCCTCCTCCTCCTCCTGATCCTCCTCCTCGTCCTTCTCCTCCCCTGCCTCTCTACGATTATCCTCCTCCTCCTCCTCCTCCTCCTTTTCCTCCCCCACATCTCCATGATTCTCCTCCTCCTCCTCCTCCTGATCCGCCTCCTCCTCCTCATGATCCGCCTCCTCATCCTCCTTATCCTTCTCCTCCTCCTCCTGCTCGTCCTCCTCCTCGTCCTCCTCCTCCTCCTCCTTCCCGCCTCCTCCTCCTCCTCCTTCTCTTCCTCCTCCTCCTCGTCCTCCTCCTCCTCCTCCTCCTCCTCCTCGTCTTCCTCCTCCTTGGGCGACGCGCACAAGAGGGTGGCGCGAGCGGGGAGGTCCGCGGAGACGCCGCCCGCCCTCTCGGACGCCCCACCGTCTCCTCTCAGAGAGAGAAGGCCAGTCCCCTCTGCGCCACCCCCTCGTGCGAGCTGCCACACGAGGCCAGTCACCGTATGGAGGTGCAGGAGGAGGAATGAGAAGAGGAGGAGAAGGAGGAGGAGGAGAAGGAGGAGGAAGAGGAGGAGGAGGAGGAGGAGGAGGAGGAGGAGGAGAGGAGGAGGAGGAGAGGAGTAGGAGGAGGAGGAGGAGGAGGAGGAGGAGGGAGGAGGAGGAGAAGGAGGGAGGAGGAGGAGGAGGAGGAGGAGGAGGAGAAGGAGGAGGAGGAGGAAGTGGAGGTGGAGGTGGAGGTGGAGGTGGAGGTGGAGGTGGAGGAGGAGGAGGGGGAGGAGGAGGAGGAGGAGGAGGTGGAGGAGGAGGAGGAGGAGGAGGAGGGAGAGCCAAGGAGGGGGGAGGAAGAGGATGAGCGACGGGGGTAGCGCCACCTCCTCCTATCCTGACCCGCCGGTCCCCGCGGGCAGCGCTGCGCGCGGGCCACCGCTGAGCTGACTTGGGGCACGGGCGCGCAGCGCCCCCAAGGGGTGGCGCGCCTCGACCTGCTGCGCCCCCCCCCGCTGCCCTTGCGCGCCGCCGAAACAGAGCCCATGGGCGTTGCCGCCGCTCTCCGTTCGGGAAAACTTGACGGGTGCCCAGGGCTTATCTTTCTGCGGCACTTTTCGAGCGGGACCGATCCGTGAGGGTCCCAGGGCGCAAAACGGGGCAACTTCGCCCGCAGCGATAAGATCGGGACGCCGGGATCTCAGTGGAGGGCTGGAGAGGCGAGTTCTTGTCTGAGGAGGGGCTGCGGCCCCGACCAAGGGTGGGGGAAACGAAAGACTCGGGCTCGCCGGTACTAGGGTTTTCCGACACTTTCTGGCAATCCCGTCTTGAGTTTTGACGGCCAGGTTTTCGTCGGGTGTTTGCAGGGGGAGTTCGCGTCAAAGTTCAGATAGGGCCTCGTAATTTTTCTGACGGCCCCGTCAGGCCAACCCGAGTCTTTCAACCTCGAGTCTTACGTCTCCCCGATTCGTCGGAGTGCCACTGTCGCAGCCGTGGTCGCGGTCGTGGTCATCATCGTCGTCGTGGTCGTGGTTCCAGATTTTCTCGCTTTGCGAACAGATCACGACCGAATGACTCTCAGCAAATTTCAGCTTCCAGAGGCCCTCATCGGGCCCCAGGACCGTAGAACTACGGCTTGGGAACATGGCGGCGGAGTCTCGGGGTGGTCGTCGTCTCGGTGGTGGTGGTGGTGGTCGTCGTCGTGCTCCTCCTCCTCCTCCTCCTCCTCCTCCTCCTGACACTCTTTCTCTTGCAGCCAGCGTGCGAGTTACCCAGACCTGTGCGCCTCCTGGCTGTCTGCGCCCTTCCAGAACTTCGCCAGGTGTTCGATTTGTTTCGATGGCTTTTGTTGGGTGTTGGAGGCTTTCTTGCCCTGAGTCGCCTTCCAGCAGCTGCGCCTCGCCAAGAACGTTCCGGGGGACCCCGAACCGTCCTGAACGGTTGCCGGAGTCCCGAGTGACGGCCCGAACGCCAGACATCCAGCACCCTCCAGACTGGAGGATGCTGGTTGTCTTCTGACTTCTCGGGGTTCCCAGTTTCTCGCACTGCAACGTAAGGATTCGTCCAGCGCTCAGAGGGTAAACCAGAAGCGCCCCGCGGAGCGCCAGGAGGAGCGCCCAGGAGCACGCCAGGGCGAGCGCCCGGGATAGCTCAGAAGAGCTCCAACAAGCGAGCCCCGAAGGGCGCCCTGAACAGCGCCTGGAAAGATGGCCCAGACGAGCACCTGCAATAGCTAGCGGCTGGACGTGTTCCCGGACGCGACCCATTTCGCGACCGATGCAGTGTCTGATGCTTTCTTTTTCCCAACCATCTTGTGGTGTTGGGTCCTCGTTTTTGAAGAGACCGCCCCGCGTTCTTTCCTCCTCTTGCTGCCCCCTCCCTCCTCCTCGCATCATCATCATCGTCATCATCATCGTCATCATCATCATCATCATCATCATCATCATCATCATCATCATCAACATCATCATCATCATCATCATCATCATCATCATCATCATCATCATCATCATCATCATCATCATCATCATCATCACCACCCTCACGAGGATCGTGGTCTCATAGGAGCTCCACCGAAGGCGCCAGTAGCAAAGTGCGCATGGCGGTCTCGGGCCATTTCGGCACACCCCTCACGAGGATCGTGGCCCCATAGGAGCTCCACCGAAGGCGCCAGTAGCAAAGTGCGCATGGCGGCGTCAGGCCATTTCGGCACACCCCTCACGAGGATCGTGGCCCCATAGGAGCTCCACCGAAGGCGCCAGTAGCAAAGTGCGCATGGCGGCCTCGGGCCATTTCGGCACACCCTCACGAGAATCGTGGCCCCATAGGAGCTCCACCGAAGGCGCCAGTAGCAAAGTGCGCATGGCGGCCTCGGGCCATTTCGGCACACCCCTCACGAGGATCGTGGCCACATAGGGAGCTCCACCGAAGGCCCCAGTGGCAGGGTTCGCATGGCGGCTTCGGGCCATGTCGGCACACCTCTCACGAGGATCGTGGCCACATAGGGAGCTCCACCGAAGGCCCCAGTGGCAGGGTTCGCATGGCGGCCTCGGGCCATTTCGGTACACCCCTCACGAAGATCGTGGCCCCATAGGAGCTCCACCGAAGGCGCCAGTAGTAAAATGCGCATGGCGGTCTCGGGCCATTTCGGCACACCCCTCACGAGGATCGTGGCCCCATAGGGAGCTCCACCGAAGGCGCCAGTAGTAAAGTGCGCATGGCGGCCTCGGGCCATTTCGGCACACCACCTCACGAGGATCGTGGCCCCATAGGAGCTCCACCGAAGGCGCCAGTAGCAAAGTGCGCATGGCCAGTAGCAAAGTGCGCATGGCGGCCTCGGGTCATTTTGGGCACACCCCTCACGAGGATCGTGGCCCCATAGGAGCTCCACCGAAGGCGCCAGTAGCAAAGTGCGCATGGCGGCCTCGGGCCATTTCGGCACACCCCTCACGAGGATCGTGGCCCCATAGGCGCTCCACCGAAGGTCCCAGTGGCAGGGTTCCCATGGCGGCCTCCGGCCATCTCGGCACACCCCTCACGAGGATCGCGGCCCCATAGGGAGCTGCACCGAAGGCGCCAGCGGCAGGGCTCGCATGGCGGCCTCGGGCCTTTGCGGTACACCTCTCACGATGATCGTGGCCACATAGGGAGCTTCACCCAAGGCGCCAGTGGCAGGGTTCGCAAGGCGGCCTCGGGCCATTTCGGCACACCCCTCACGAGGATCGTGGCCCCATAGGGAGCTCCACCGAAGGCGCCAGTGGCAGGGTTCGCACGGCGGCCTCAGGCCATTTCGGCACACCCCTCACGAGGATCGTGGCCCCATAAGGAGCTCCACCGAAGGCCCCAATGGCAGGGTTCCCATGGCGGCCCAGGGCCATAGCGGCAGCCCCATAGTTGTGCTGCTTCAACATCCGCGCCTGGGCGTCGTACTCCGCCTTCTCGACGTGCACCGACACCTCCTCCCTCATGGCTCTGAAAGCCCTCTCCTGCTTCTGCTCCTCGGTCAGAGGGACGCCGTCCTTGTCGTCGTCGGCGCCAGCGAAGACGGCCACGAACGTGTTCCTGAGCATGTCGGGCTCCGGCGGGAAGCCGTGGCCACACAGGGAGCGCGGGCGAAGATGGTATTCACAATTGCGGTATTCACATCTGCATATGGTTGGGTCCTTCGCCAGGCTAATTCCCAACCGTCCTGTGGTGTTGGGTCCTCGTTTTGAAGAGACAGCGCCCCGCGTTCCTCCTTCCCGCCCTCCTCCTCCTCCCTCCCTCCCTCCTCCCTGCGCTTCACCCTCCCAGTACATTGTTTCGTGGCCCCATCGGGAGCCCCGCCGAAGGCTCCAGTGGCAGGGTTCGCATGGCGGCCTGGGGCCATTTCGGCACACCCCTCACGAGGATCGTGGCCCCATCGGGAGCTCCACCGACGGTCCCAGTGGCAGGGTTCGCATGGCGGCCTCGGGCCATTTCGGCGCACGCCTTCGCGAGGATGGTGGCCCCATAGGGAGCTCCACCGAAGGCCCCAGTGGCAGGGATCGCATGGCGGCCTCGGGCCATTTCGGCACACCCCTCACGAGGATCGTGGCCCCATAGGGAGCTCCACCGAAGGCGCCAGTAGCAAAGTGCGCATGGCGGCCGGCCTCGGGCCATTTCGGCACACCTCTCACGAGGATCGTGGCCACATAGGGAGCTCCACCGAAGGCCCCAGTGGCAGGGTTCGCATGGCGGCCTCAGGCCATTTCGGCACAACCCTCACGAGGATCGTGGCCTCGTAGGGAGCTCCACCGAAGGCCCCAGCGGCAGGGTTCGCATGGCGGCCTCGGGCCATGTCGGCACACCCCTCACGAGGATCGTGGCCCCAAAGGGAGCTCCACCGAAAACGCCAGTAGTAAAGTGCGCACGGCGGCCTCAGGCCATGTCGGTACACCCCTCACAAGGATCGCCCCAAAAGGGAGCTCCACCGAAGGCGCCAGTAGCAAAGTGCGCATGGCGGCGTCAGGCCATTTGGGTACACCCCTCACGAGCATCGTGGCCCCATAGGAGCTCCACCGAAGCCGCCAGTAGCAAAGTGCGCATGGCGGCGTCAGGCCATTTCGGCACACCCCTCACGAGGATCGTGGCCTCATACGGAGCTCCACCGAAGGCGCCATTAGCAAAGTGCGCATGGCGGCCGGCCTCGGGCCATTTCGGCACACCCCTCACAATGATCGTGGCCCCATAGGGAGCTCCACCGAAGGCGCCAGCGGCAGAGTTCGCACGGCGGCCCCGGGCCATTTCGGCACACCCCATCCCGAGGATCGTGGCCCCATACGGAGCTCCACCGAAGGTCCCAGTGGCAAGGTTCCCATGGCGGCCTCCGGCCACTTCGGCACACCCCTCACGAGGATCGGGGCCCCATAGGGGGCTCCACCGAAGGCGCCAGTGGCAGGGTTCGCACGGCGGCCTCGGGCCATTTCGGCACACCCCTCACGAGGATCGTGGCCCCATAAGGAGCTCCACCGAAGGCCCCAATGGCAGGGTTCCCATGGCGGCCCCGGGCCATTTCGGCACACCCATCACGAGGATCGTGGCCCCATAGTTGTGTTGCTTCAACAACCGCGCCTGGGCGTCGTACTCCGCCTTTTCGACGTGCACCGACACCTCCTCCCTCATGGCTCTGAAAGCCCTCTCCTGCTTCTGCTTCTCGGTCAGAGGGACGCCGTCCTTGTCGTCGTCGGCGCCCGCGAAGACGGCCACGAACGTGTTCCTGAACATGTCGGGCTCCGGCGGGAAGCCGTGGCCACATAGGGTGCGCGGGCGAAGATGGTATTCACAATTGCGGTATTCACATCTGCATATGGTTGGGTCCTTCGCCAGGCTAATTCCCAACCGTCCTGTGGTGTTGGGTCCTCGTTTTGAAGAGACAGCGCCCCGCGTTCCTCCTTTCCGCCCTCCTACTCCTTCTCCTCCTCCTCCTCCTCCCTCCTTCCTCCCTGCGTTTCGCCCACCCAGTACCTTGTTTCGTGGCCCCATCGGGAGCTCCGCCGAAGGCCCCAGTGGCAGGGATCGCATGGCGGCCTCGGGCCATTTCGGCGCACCCCTCACGAGGATCGTGGCCCCATAGGGAACTCCACCGAAGGCTCCAGTGGCAGGGTTCGCATGGCGGCCTCGGGCCATTTCGGCACACCCCTCACGAGGATCGTGGCCCCATAGGGAGCTCCACCGACGGTCCCAGTGGCAGGGTTCGCATGGCGGCCTCGGGCCATTTCGGCACACGCCTTCGCGAGGATCGTGGCCCCATACGGAGCTCCACCGACGGTCCCAGTGGCAGGGTTCGCATGGCGGCCTCGGGCAATTTTTGCACACCCCTCACGAGGATCGTGGCCCCATAGGGAGCTCCACCGAAGGCGCCAGTAGTAAAGTTCGCATGGCCGCCCCGGGCCATTGCGGCACACCTCTAACGAGGATCGTGGCCACATAGGGAGCTCCACCGAAGGCCCCAGTGGCAGGGTTCGCGTGGCGGCCGCGGGCCATTTCGGCACAACCCTCACGAGGATCGTGGCCTCGTAGGGAGCTCCCCCGAGAGCCCCAGTGGCAAGGTTCGCATGGCGGCCTCGGGCCATTTCGGTACACGCCTTCGCGAGGATGGTGGCCCCATAGGGAGCTCCACCGAAGGCGCCAGTGGCAGGGTTCGCACGGCGGCCCCGGGCCATTTCGGCACACCCCTCACGAGGATCGGGGCCCCAAAGGGAGCTCCACCAAAGGCCCCAGTGGCAGGGTCGCATGCGGCCTCAGGCCATTGTGGCACACCCCTCACGAGGATCGTGGCCACATAGGGAACTTCACCGAAGGCGCCACTGGCAGGGTTCGCGCGGCGGCCTCGGGCCATTTCGGCACACCCCTCACGAGGATCGTGGCCCCGCAGGAGCTCCACCGAAGGCGCCATTGGCAAGGTTCGCATGGCGGCCTCGGGCCATTTGGGCACACCCCTCACGAGCATCGTGGCCCCACAGGAGCTCCACCGAAGGCGCCAGAGTGGCAGGGTTCGCATGGCTGCCCGGGGCCATTGCGGCACACCCCTCACGAGGATCGTGGCCCCATAGCTGTGCTGCTTCAACAACCGCGCCTGGGCGTCGTATTCCGCCTTGTCCACGTGCAACGCCACCTCCCCCCTCATGGCTCTCAATGCCCTCTCCTGCTTCTGCTCCTCGGTCAGAGGGACGCCGTCCTTGTCGTCGTCGGCGCCCGCGAAGACGGCCACGAACGTGTTCCTGAGCATGTCGGGCTCCGGCTGGAAGCCGTGGCCACATAGGGTGCGCGGGCGAAGATGGTACTCAGGCTAATTTATTATTTTCTGAGGCGTCAGACGGACGCAGAATCGGATGCACATTCGGACACAACAGCGGACGCAACATGATGCAAAAACGGACGGATGTTCGGACTTAGTATCAGAGGCAAACCGCGTTGCATCTGTTGAACTGCGTGATGAAACGCCCCGTGGAGCTTCACTTCTTCGTCTGGTGAGGGACTTGGCGGGAACTTATCCGCGCGATCCAGCGTTGGAGTTTTGTTTTGTGTCGGATGGCAAGTTGGGAGTTTCTGCCGTGTCCAAATCGGGCCAGATCGGTGGACACATCAGGAATGCTTTTCTGCTGATGTACTTGGAGTATTGAAGAAATGAATGCGGATGTCTTTGGCCGCTTTTGGCCTCCAGAGTCCCTCGCCGGGCCTCAGGATTGTCCGAAAAGGCGGCCTAGGATATAAATACACCCCTGCGGAAAAGGGTCGGGGCCCTCGGCGCTGATCAAATCAATCATACGTCGAACTGCGTCGCCCAAACATCCAACTGCATGGCCCAGATGTTGCGTTGCCACGTGGAGGTGTCGCGCTGCAACCTGGAGACGTTGCGCCGTTGCGCTGCAGTGCGGGGAAGCTGCGCTTGCAGCGTAGTCGCGCTGCGTCCTGTGACGAAGCAGTCGCCCGGCAGCGCGGAGACGTTGCGTTCACAACGCGGGGACGTCGCTTTGGCAATGCGGAGGCGTTGCGCCGATGCGGTGCAAGCGCGGACACGTCGCGTCACGACGGCAGTGGCCCCCGCCCCTGTGGCGCCCCTGCGCCCGGACGAATGCGGAGGGGGGGGAGGGCATGGATGGTCGGCGGGGCGGCAACGATGGGGGAGAAAGGCGGGGAGCGAGGAAACCGTTGCACGAAACGGAGCAGCATCGCGAAGGATCACGAGCGCAGCTCTCCACCCGTCGTGGGCGAAAAGCGTATCCGCATCCGCGGCCTCGCGAACCCAGGTCCCTGTGCCGGGGGGCCCGCGAAGCGGAACCGTTTTTTCATGGGCGCCCCGCGCGGGTGTGTCCGTGCCTCCGCGTATTCGCGGGATCGCGCCCTGGAGTCCAGACCGCGAGGGCGCGGAAACGTACGGGTGAAGAGTTGCGGCGGCTGGGTCTCGTGAAGGTGCGCCTGTCCAACAGGTCTTGGGCCCAGGTTGTCAGACGCAAGGGCTCTGAATGGTTTCAGGCAAAAAGGGTCGCGCGCAAATCAGTGCTCTGCAAACATAATCCTAGCTGGCTTGACGGCATCGCAATGGCTCGGGACACGGCACGATGCCGCCGCGCCCGCAGGGACTGCATGTGGACGCGCCGATTCAATGAATTGTATGTGGTGCCGATCGAAACGCTGGCAAACTTGCAAACGCGCGTTTTGCGAATCTGGCGGCTGGCAAGCAAAACTGTAACGTTGGACCAGCCAAACGGTTGCAACCTCGAGAGGCGATTGGCCAAAACGTCGCTCACATACGATTGCGGTATCAATTGAGTGTTTCTTCGAAAAATGGCCACCCCGAGAAGCGCAATTGATTGTGATTTGGTAATGGCGGCCCAAGGCTCGCCAGGCACAACATTTGCACAAACGACTGCGTTGCAACGAAAGGGCAACAAAACATTGCATCGTAACCGTTTGAGCCTCAAAGCATTGCATTGTAACCATCTGGGCCGCTAACGATTGCAATGCAATCGCTTGCGTTCTCACCTTCCATATCGACCTGCGGTTTCGACCCAGTCAAGCAGCTGGGAGCGACCTAGCTCCAACACTGCTTGTGCACTCCATTCTCCCCTTTCTCCTCCCATCTGAGATGAACTCCGAACTTGCGGTTCATGACGCAAGTACCCTCAGGCGTTTCTGTTTGGGATCTCTGCACGCTTTTGTCAAAATCCCTCCCTGTGCTTTTTAAAGTTAGTTCGAGGCCCTGACTCAGAGCTCATTTCTTATGTAGATTCAGACGAGTTTACTTGCAAGGCAGTTCCCCCCTCCCCCTCCCACAGACATCCGCTTTTTCAACCATCGCTGGGCCCCAAGGGCACGCAAGCGAGTCCCTGCGCGAAGTGCAGATTTCCTTTCGGACCTCGCCTCGCCCCCCTTCCCACCCCTCCCCCTCAGTGCCCTCCATGCGGGTCAACTTGCTTAAATCTTGCAAATCTTGCCGGACACTCCGGGCCCTCGTGGATGCCCCGCGCGGAGCGTTTTCGCGGATGTTTGCGCGCGCGCGCGCGCGTGTGTGTGTGTGTGTGTGTGTGTGTGTGTGTGTGTGTGTGTGTGTGTGTGTGTGCGTGAGTGTGTGTGTGTGTGTGTGTGTGTGTGTGTGTGCGTGTGTATCCGTGGGATCGCGCTTCGGTGTCGAGGCCGCGAGGGCACGGATGTGGAGCAAGGATGTGTTCGTCGCCTTGTCGCGGGGTGTACGGCTCAAGCCCCTCATTGGGCCCTCGGGGACTCACCGCGCGGAGCGCACCCACGAGCTTGCGCATCCATGGGGATCGCGCCTCGGTGTCCAGGCCGCGAGGGTATGGACATGATGCTGCGTGTGCTCCTGGGTGCGCCTCCTGCATCGTCGGGGGGGGAGACGGAGTATCAATGACACGCCGCCCGTTGGTTCGCCCGTTTGCTTGTTGCTCCTTTTGTTTCGTTCGAGGGTCTGGTGCTTCCCAGCAGCCCAGCACGCTGATGGTCTGCGTGTCAAAATGCTACTGCTTTTGCTTCCAGACCTCTGGGGTTGGAGGGGGGAGGCGGGCAGCATGGGGAGGGGCATCAAACGCCTTGAAACAACGTCACTCATTGCGGGCGTTCGCCCTCGTTCGTAAACTTTCGCACGGCAGGTCTGCCTCGTGTCGACGCGGCAGCGACCCCGCCGCGGGCGTTCGAGGTGCAGCGCCGCAGGTGGCCCAGAAACGGCCATCATGAGATAATCCGACGATCGGAAAGCTGCCGATCGTTCAAGGTTGAACGACCCACGCGGTGTCAGAAATTAATGCCGGGGTCGTTACGACACGAATCTTCCGTAGGCTGAAGGAGATTTTCTCGCCTCGGGATGCTGGCCAGCAGCTGCGCCCTGCCGAAAGCGTTCCGGGTTGCCCAGGTCGTCCTGATCGGCCGCCGGAGGCCCGAGTGACGGCCCGAAAGGCAGCTCTCCAACGTATCAAAAAGTCTGCACGGAGCTTTCTCGCCGGTTTTGCCTCTGGGGGCCTTTTCGGCCAGTTCGGAATGAAACGCCGGCCCAGGAGAGAGGGTCAGGACTGCCAGGGAGGAGTAGTCCGAGGCTGGGATGTGCGCACATCCTCCCCTTGGGTAGCCGACCAGTGTCGACTTCTAGACGCGGTGGATATGGATATATTCGGGCTTCCTGGGGCCTAAAACATATCTATCTCCATTTCCACATGCAGCTCTGGAAATCGGCTCGCCAGGCGGTCGACGTGAGTAAACTCTGGCCGCGGAAGGCGAGGAGAGGAGGAGAAGGAGGAGGAGGAGGAGGAGGAGGAGGAGGAGGGGGAGGGGGAGGAGGAGGGGGAGAGAGGAGGAGGAGGAGGAGGAGGAGGAGGAGGAGGGAGGAGGAGGAGGAGGGAGGAGGAGGCGGAGGAGGAGGAGGAGGAGGAGGAGGAGGAGGCGGAGGCGGAGGCGGATGAAGAGGAGGAGGAGGACGAGGAGGAGGAGGCGGAGGCGGAGGCGGAGGCGGAGGAGAAGGAGGAGGAGGAGGCGGAGGAGGAGGAGAAGGAGGGGAGGAGGAGGAGGAAGAGGAGGAGGAGGAGGAGGAGGAGGAGGAGAGTTGGACGAGGAGGATGTAGGAGGAGAGGAGGAGCGAGGGGAGGAGGCGGAGGAGGAGGAGAGAGGAGATGGAGGAGGGGGAGGAGGTGAAGAAGGGAGAGGGAGGGGTACGAGGAGGAGAAGGTGGAGGAGGGGGAGGAGGGGGAGGATGGGGCAGGATGAGGAGGATGAGGAGGGGGAGGAGGGGAAGGAGGAGGAGGAGGGGGGATGCTGCTGCTGCTGCTGTTGATGATGATGATGCTGATGATGATGATGATGATGATGATGATGATGATGATGATGATGATGATGATGATGATGATGAGGATGATGATGATGGTGGTGATGGTGATGCTGATGTTGATGTTGATGCTGATGATGATGCTGATGCTGATGATGCTGATGATGGTGATGCTGATGCTGATGATCCTGCTGGTGATGATCATGACGGTGATGATGGTGGTGGTGGTGGTGGTGAAAATGCTGATGATGATGAATCTGATGATGATGATGACGATGATGGTGATGCTGGTGATGCTGATGATGCTGCCGATGCTGCTGCTGATGATGATGCTGATGCTGATGATGACGACGAGGATGATGATGCTGATGATGATGATGATGATGCTGATGCTGATGCTGCTGATGATGCTGATGCTGATGATGCCGATGATGATGATGATGCTGATGTTGTTGATAATGATGCTGATGATGATGCGGCTGCTGATGCTAATGATGATGCTGCTGATGATGCTGATGATGATGATGCTGATGATGCTGATGCTGATGCTGATGCCGATGATGCTGCTGATTATGATGATGATGCTGATGATGATGATGCTGATGCTGATGATGATGATGATGATGATGATGATGATGATGATGCTGACGCTGATGATGCATACGACGATGATGCTGATCAGGATGATGATGCTGATGCTGATGATGCTGATGATGATACTGCATATGATGATGATTATGCTGCTGCTGATGACGTTGACGATACTGATCATGATGATGCTGATGATGATGATGCTGATGATGATGATGATGATGATGATGATGATGATGCTGATGCTGATGCTGATGCTGATGCTGATGCTGATGATGGTGATGCTGAGGATCAGGAGGAGGAGGAGAAGGAGGATGCGAAGGAGGAGGAGGACGGGGAGGAGGTGGAGGAGGAGGAGGAGAAGGAGGAGGCTGGGGAGGAAGAGGGCGGGGGGACTAGGATGAAGCTGATGCCGATGATGATGGTGATGCTGATGCTGATGATGATGCTGATGCTGATGATGCTGCTGATAATGATGATGGTGATGATGATGATGCTGCTGATGATGATGATGATGATGATGATGCTGATGCTGATGCTGATGCTGATGCTGATGCTGATGCTGCTGCTCATGGTGACGACGATGATGATGCTGGTGATGATGATGTTGATGATGATGATGATGATGCTGATGATGATGATGACGATGCTGCTGATGATGATGATGATGATGCTAATGCTGCTGCTGATGCTGATGCTGATGATGATGATGATGCTGATGATGATGATGCTGATGATGATGATGATGATGATGCTGATGATGATGCTGATGATGATGATGATGATGATGATGATGATGATGATGATGACGATGACGCACGACGACGGCGATGATGATGATGATGATGATGATGATGATGATGATGATGATGAGATGATGATGATGATGATGATGATGATGATGATGATGATGATGAATGATGATGATGATGATGATGATGATGATGATGATGATGATGATGATGATGATGATGCTGATGATGCTGATGATGATGATGATGGATGATGATGATGATGATGATGATGATGATGATGATGATGATGATGATGATGGATGCTGATGATGATGCTGATGATGCTGATGAATGAGGAGGAGGAAGAGGAGGAGGAGGAGGAGAAGGAGGAGGAGGAGGAGGAGGAGACGGCGGAGGAGGAGGAGGAGGAGGAGGAGGAGGAGGAGGAGGAGGGAGGGGAGGAGGAGGAGGAATATGATGATGAGGAGGAGGAGGAGGGAGGGCGGGGGGACTCGGATGAAGCTGATGCTGATGAGATGGTGTTGATGCTGCTGCTGATGATGATGATTATGATGATGATGATGCTGATAATGATGATGATGATTCTGATGCGGAGGGGGAGGAGGAGGAGGAGGAGGAGGAGGAGGAGGAGGAGGCGGAGGAGGAGGAGGAGGGGGAGGAGGAGTTGGAGGAGGAGGGGGAGGCGGAGGAGGAGGAGGAGGAGGAGGAGGAGGAAGAATAGGAGGAGGTGGCGGATGAGTTGGCGGATGATGATGATGGAACTGATGATGATGTTGATGATGATGATGATGATGATGATGATGATGATGCTGATCATGATGATGCTGATGATGATGTTTGTGATGATGTTGATGGTGATGCTGATGCTGCTGATGGTGATGCTGCTGATGAAGATGATGCTGCTGATGCTGATGCTGGGGATGATGATGCAGATGATCATGATGATGATGATGATGATGATGATGATGATGATGATGATGATGATGATGATGATGATGATGATGGTGGTGGTGGTGGTGGTGGTGGTCACTATGACGATGAGTACGATGATGATGGTGGTGCTGATTATGACGATGATGCCGATGACGATGATGTTGATGCTTGTGGTGATGCTGATGATGATGCTGCTGCTGTTGATGAGGATGATGATGCTATTGCGTATGCTTATGCTGATGATGCTGCTGCTGCCGATGCTGCTGCTGATGATGATGATGCTGCTGCTGCTGATTATGGTGATGCTGCTGATGATGCCGATGCTGATGACGATGGTGCTGATGCGGATGATGCTGCTGCTGATGATTATGCTGATGACGATGGTGATGCTGCTGTTGATGATGACGACGCTGCTGCTGCTGACGATGATGATGCTGATGATGACGATGCTGACGAGGTTGGTGATGATGCTGATGATGCTGATACTGATGATGATTATGATGCTGATGTTGAACATGCTGGTGATGCATGCTGATGTTGATGCTGATGCTGATGAAGATGCTGAGTGTGCTAATGGTGCTGCTGACGATGCTGCTGATGCTGATGCTGATGATGCTGCTGATGATGCTGATGATGTTTATGATGATGATGATGATGCTGATGATGCTGATGCTGAGTCTGCTGATTATGCTGATGATGCTGATGCTGAGGATGATGCTGATGATGATGCTGCTGATGATGATGCTGATGATGAATCTTATGCCGATGATGATCCTGATGCTGCTACTGACGATGCTGATGCTGCTGATGATGCTAATGCTGCTGCTGATGCTGCTGCTGATGCTTATGATGATGATGCTGATGATGCTGGTGATGATGATGCTGATGATGATGATGATGATGAGGCATATGATGCTGCTGATGATGATGCTGATGATGGTGGTGGTGGTGGCGGTGGCGGTGCTGATGATGATGCTGATGATGATGATGATGAGCATGGTGATGATGATGATGATGCGGATGCTGATGGTGACGATGCTGATGCTGCTGATGCTGCTGCTGCTGATGATGCTGATGCTGATGATGCTGATGCTGATGATGATGATGATGCTGCTGCTGATGATGATGACGATGATACTGATGCTGATGCTGCTGCTGATGATGATGATGCTGATGATGATGCTGATGATGATGCTGCTGCTGATGATGATGATGCTGCTGCTGCCGATGATGATGATGATGATGATGATGACGATGATGATGATGATGATGATGATGATGATGATGATGATGATGATTATGATGATGATGATGATGATGATGA
>CAUYUJ010021026.1:198350-201683 GCA_963575745.1 Prorocentrum cordatum | reverse complement strand
CCGATTGTTAATGCTACTACTAAAACTTAAAAGAAGACGGAGGCTATTACTAATCCGTTTACTACGAAGAAGAATACTACTAAGCAGAAGGCTTATACCACGACGAATCATACGACTACGAGGAATACTACGACTACTACTACCACTACTGCTACAACAACAACGACTACTACTACTACTACTACTTCTACCACCACCACCACTACTACTACTACTACTACTACTACGACGACGACGGCGACGACGACGACGACGACGACGACGACGACGACGACGACGACGACGACGACGACGACGACGACGACGACGACGACGACGACGACGACGAGCGACGACCGACGACGACGACGCGACGACGACGACGACGACGACGACGACGATGACGACGACGACGACGACGACGGACGACGACGACGACGACGACGACGACGACGACGACGGACGGACCGACGACGACGACGTACGACGACGACGACGACGACGACGACGACGACGACGACGACGACTACTACTACTACTACTACTACTACTACTACTACAACTACTACTACTACTACTACTACTACTACTACTACTACTACTACTACTACTACTACTACTACTTCTACTGCTACTACAACTACCACTACTACGATTCCTTCTTCTACTACTACTAATACGGTTAATAATCATACGAATAAGGAGGAGGAGGCGGAGGAGGAGGAGGAGGAGGACGAGGAGGAAAAGGAGGATAACGAGGACGTGGACGAGGACGAGGAGGAGGACGAGGACGAGGTCGAGAACGAGGACGAAGACGAGGACGATGGGGAGGAGATGGATGAGGAGGAGGAGGAGGAGGAGGAGGAGGAGGAGGAGGAGGAGGAGGGGGAGGGAGGGAGAGAGGGAAGAGGAGGAGGAGGAGGAGGAGGAGGAGGAGGAGGAGGAGGAGGAGGAGGAAATCGACGAGCAGGAGGGGCAGCAAAAGGTCGCGGCTTCCTCCCTCGCCCTCTTTTCTTCCCTCCACCTCCTCCTCCTTCTCACTCTCCGCCGCTCAGGTGCAGCGCGTGGTGTGCCAGTCGAAGGCCATGGGCGTGTTTTGCGCGGATGCCCCGCGCGTCGCGCTTATATCCATGGGACCGCGTATCCATGGAGTCCGAAGATCATCGCACATGAGGATCCCCGCCCCGTCGCACACGGAGGATCACCGCCGTCTTCTTCTTGACCGGTTGGCGCGGTCAGGAGCTCCGGCCTGCCATGAGCTTCGGCCTGCGGTCGAATCACGACTGGAGCCGTCAGCGCCTTCATTCGATTTTGGGCTTCAGTTGATGCCACCAGCGTGTCCACGTTCCCACAGCTCTCTGTCGTGAGGAAGGCATTGCCGAAATTGGGGTTCTGGTGGAGGTGGTAGCCGTCGCCGAACTCCGCCTCGGGGGTCAGGTCTGGTGCTGAACAGCATCGCGCTCTCCGTGACGAACTGCTGCTTCTTTGTCCTCGAGGTAGTTGAACGGTCGGCGACGCCGTCCATTGTCGTGATGTTGGGTATCATAATTTCGTTAGTAAGGCGCAGTCCCGCGCCCCTGCCTGGCAGCCATCCTTCGGAGCGGGCACTGAGCAGCACGCCGAGCAACAGCGCGCGTGCCCTCGGCATCAGTGGGGATCTGCATGAAGGCTCCCGTGGCCGCTGCCTGGATCTCCGGGGCCTTCGGCTTCGGCACCACCACGAAGGATAGATCCGACGCCAAGGTCTTCGCCAGTGCCTTGCACTGCTCGCTGCTCATGCCGTTCTTCTCCAGTTGCTGGGCCAGCGCAGACTCGTCGATCGATGCATGCTCGGGCGGGTGCAGCACCACGACAGCAGGATTGCCGCCCCCAGGCACCACCTTCAGAGCGTGCAACTCCTGCAGCTTGGCCCTGGCAGCTTCCAGGTCGGCCGTGAACTTGGAGTGCTGCTGGTTCGCCTTGGCCAGGTTGGCGTTGGCCGCCTCGACCTTCGCCTGCTGGGCGGACACCTTCTCCACTTGCTTGGTGACCGCGAGCTCCAGCCGCCTGACCTCGCGCCTTGCCATCTGCACCTTCGCGTCCATCGGCTTGGCGTCGTGCAGCCGCTTGCGCAGGTCGTCGAGGCTCGTTTGGAACTTGGCGATCAGCTCGTCGTATGTACCTTCTGCTCCATGAGAAAGAGAGATTGCCTTGTTCCGCCTGATCTCGCTCGCGTAGAATCCCGCCTACTTGCGCTGTGCCGCTCCATCTCCCGAAACGGCTCCGTCCCCGCAGCCGTCGGCCTCCATGCCCCCGCCTTCGACGCGCTAGATATTGGCCTCCTTGAGCTGATGTTCGAGCTTGGTGACCTTCGCCTGGAGCTACGCGGACTCTGAGTGCGCTGCCTTTTCTTTGCCTGCGGCCACGGCGGGTGCTCGATTGGATGGGGGCCCCCGTTGAGCGGCAGCCGCCGAAGCCCGAGCGGTTGTGCAGCTTTGATGTTGTGCACTTGTCCGAGTACCCTGGGTTCCACCAGCGTTGCCATGTAGTCTTGTTGGTGCATCCCGTGCAGCAAAACCACTCGGGCTTGCCCACTCCGTTGTTCCACTTCGTACCTCCGGCCTCTCGCCAGGGCCCGCTGCCTGCCATGCTGAGTTCGTGAGCAGGAAACCACCATCATCGAGACTATTCGGTGGTGTCTGCGCCCCAGGAGCTCACAGGCTGGCCCGTGCTGGGCGAAACTTTGTGGTCTGTCCGCGGGCTAACGGTCTCCAAGTTGCAGCTGGGCGACATGGATACTTGAGCCAGAATGGCTACGGATTTGGGAGGAGGAGGAGGAGGAAGAGGAAGAGGGGGAGGAGGAGGAGGAGGAGGAGGAGGAGGAGGAGGAGGAAGGAGGAGGAGGAGGAGGAAGAGGAAGAGGAGAAAAGGAAAAGGAACAAGGCTTGATGATTATGCTGTTGCTGCTGCTGGTCTGCTGCCTGCTTGATGCTGATGATTATGCGGATGATGATGATGCATGATTGATGATGGTTGACGATGATGAGAGATTGATGATGATGAGAGATTGATTGATTGATGATGATGAAACGATGACGATGGGGAAACGATGACGAACGATGAGATGATGATGATGATGATGATGAGATGAATGATTGATTGATGATGATTGATGATGATGATGATGATTTGATGATGATGAGGATTGATGATGCTGATGATGAGATGATGATGATGATGGATGATGATGATGATTTTGGGGGGGGAAATGATGGATGATGAGATATGATGATTCGAGGATCTCCGGGCCTAACTGGCTTCGGATCTGATGAGAGGAGGAGGGGGAAGAGGAGAAGGAGGAGGAGGAGGAGGAGG
>CAUYUJ010021026.1:185850-195850 GCA_963575745.1 Prorocentrum cordatum | reverse complement strand
GCCCTCGCGCACGTCGTCGTGGTTGAGGACGAGCTGCAGGAGCCCCAGGCCAAGTGCGCCGAGGCGCGGGTTCGTGTCGGCGCCTTGGCTGGACCTCAGTCAGTCTGCCCCCCCGCCCAGCTCCTAGCAGCCCACCAAGCGCTGGCTGGCGTGGTCGGCGCCCTGGCGGCGCAGGGGGGCAGGGCAGCGCAGCTCGCCCAGGCGCTGGGGGCCGTCCAGCAAGTGCTCTCGACCTTGGTGCCTGCGGGCGGCCCGGCCGCTGGGGGCGCCCCTCCCGCGGCCGCTGCCCCGCGGGTCGCCCCTGCGCACGAAGGCGCGCCCCCCCCCCAGCGGCCGCGGGCTCGCAGGCGCTGGTCGTGATGCAGCCAGCTCCCCAGTTTGCCGCCTGGCCTCGGGCGCGTCGCGGGCGCCCTGCGGGTGCGCGCTGGGGCGAGCCTGCGGGTGACAGCGACGCGGGCGTGCAGCTCGTCGTCGCTCCGGCGTGGTTGCGCCCCAGTTTCCCGAGGTGCCTGGCGACGGGCAGGTGGCCCAGGCGGTCGGGCGCAGGAAGGCGGCGATCACTGGGCTCGAGCTCGGCCCGTGAGCTCAGAAGGCGGCGCTTGACGGCGCTTGACGGCGCCGTGGCCGCTGGGCCCCTCCGACGCCGCAGCCGCTCCCACGCGGCGGGCCAGGCCGAGACCGCGTCGGCCCTTCCGACGGCGGGCCGTGCGTGAGGGGGTGCGGCAAAGGCAGGGCGGCGGCGGGGGTAGCTCCTTCGGCGGCGAGCTGAGCCGCCCGCCTCTCCCCGCGTCGCCGTGCGCGGACGCTGCGGAGGATGTGGGGCAGCCGCGACGTTCGAGTTCGGGGGCCGCGCGCAGCTAGACTTTCACTACATGCAACACCACGAGCTGGCGCAGCTGCCAGCGCATCCTGCAGGCCGAGGCCGAGGGCGACGTGGTGCTGCTTCAGGGGCTTGCGGTCCCGCGGACCGCGGCATGGCAGTGACCTCGCTAGGTCGGCTCGGTTGGAAGACCAGTGTGGCGGCGAGTCG
The DNA here is from genome assembly GCA_963575745.1 of Prorocentrum cordatum. Lineage (NCBI taxonomy): Eukaryota > Dinophyceae > Prorocentrales > Prorocentraceae > Prorocentrum > Prorocentrum cordatum. The sequence goes on along the minus strand of CAUYUJ010021026.1, from coordinate 194,820 downwards.
TGACGCAAGTGGGGGCCTCTCCAGCGGAGTTGCTGTCGCCGTCAGGCCGCGCCTCGAGCTTGGGGGGGGGGGGGGGGCTCGTCCCCGGGCGCCCGTGGCCCTCGGGGCGGGTCAGTCTCAAGTGGCTCGACGGCTTGGTCAAAGGGGTCGTCCTCATCATCGGCTCGGTCTACCTCGTCTCTGGGGGCGGCCTCGACGACGTCTCGCTCGGGGTTCTGAAGCAGTTGGGCGAGGCCTTGCAGGCCTTGGGGCAGCGCTTCATCTTGGGAGGCGACTGGGACGTGGAGCCTGCGGTGCTCTTGACGTCTGGGTGGGCGGCCTCGCTGGGGGCGGTCGCTGTGGCGCCTGGGACTAACGCCTGCAGGGGCTCTGGAACCAAGTGGCACGCGCTGGATTACTTCGTGGTCGTCGCTGGGTTTCTGCCCTGCGTCTTGGGATGCGCCCGCCGGGGTGATGTGGCCGCCGGCCCGCGCTGGGCTGTGCAAGTGCGTTTGTCTGGGGCTCCTTCGGCGGTTCAGCTCCCATCGTGCAGGTTGCTCGAGCAGTTCGGGGCCGCGTCTGGATGGTCTTGGCTGGGGGCCCGTCTGCCAGGGCTTAGACTCCGTCGCCGCCTCGAGAGACCTGGCCAGCAGTTACCTCGCGTTTTTTTTGATCAGGCCGAGGCTGAGCTGTCCCTGTTTCACGACCGCTCGGCTTCGGAGTCGAAGTTGCACGCGGGCAGGGGCCGTGGGGCTGCGGTGGTTCGCCGTTCGGTTTGGCGCAAGCCTGGGGGGGGGGCTTTTTCTCCTGGGGCCTCTGCTGAGGCCAGGGCTTGGAGAAATATTTTCTACCGTCTTCAGGGGCTTCAGTTTCTGGTGACCTCGGACGCGCGGCATCTCTATCAAAAGGGGCTCTCTTGGGCTGGTCAGTCGCGTGCGTGCGCCGGGTGGGTCGCGTTTCGCTCGTGGTTGTCGGCGCGCAGCACTTTGGGCCCGAGCTCGACTTTTCCGATGTCGCTCAGCACCTCGCCGCCGCGGCGCGCACTCTCGAGGGGGAGTTCGTCGCGCAGGGGGCCAAGGGCTGGAGAAAGATTGTGGCTCGAGCCGTGCGTCGCGGAGGCGGGCTCGCCCACTGCGTCGCGCGCCAGCCGGCCGAGTTGATCTCGACGAGACCTCGGAGTGCCAGGGCGGAGCGCCCGCGGGGGCGGGCGCCCTTCTCAGGGGTCTGGAGTCCGAGTGGAAATGCATGCGGGGCTGGAGGTCGTCTGAGGAGGAGGCGTCAAGGATTCAGGAGCTCGCGCGCATCCAAGGGCTTGGCCCCGGCCCCGGCAGGCTTCGCAAGGTGCTCATATGCTTCAAACGGTGGGCGGCAGTGGGGGCTGACGGGTGGCGCCCGCGCGTCCTCCGGTAGCTCGCCGACCAGGGCCTGGCCTGTCTGGGGATGATGCTCTAGAAGATCGAGGAGTTGATAGCGTTTCTGTTTCAGCATTGGAAAGTTATCATTGGGTTTCTCCAGAAGCCAGAAGGAGTTCGTAGACCGATTGGGATCCCCGCGACATTCTGCCACATCCTTGGGGCTCTTCGACGGGGCGATGCTGTTCAGTGGGAGGCCGCGTTTCCTCGGGACTGGGCCTTCGGAGTCAGGGGCAAGTCTTGCGAGCGGGCGGTTTGGCGCCGGGCGTCTGTCGCTGAGCGGGCCAGGGCCAACGACCGGGCCTCTGCGAGCACCCTGGCGGACTTTCAGGAGGCCTACGAGATGTTCCCCCACAGTTGTCTTCTGCAAAGGAGCCGTGGGCCCCACTTCAACCTGAGAAGGTTGGCGCTCCTCGTCATCGTGTACTCGGGGCCGAGGGCCTTGCAAGTAGGTGTCTACGTCTCCCAGGACTCGCTTCGAATTTCCCATGGGATCATCGCGGGCTGCGCCTTCGCGACGATGCTTCTTCGGATGTTTCTCCTCCACATATAGGGCGCGGCGCTGCGTGGTGCGGCTCTTGCCGCGTACCTGGTGGTATGATTGTACGCTGTCTGGCACAGAGTGAGGTGACCACGCGGCGCGCATGTTAACCGGGGGAACGGTTGAGCTTTGTGCCCGACGGGAGCTCGAAGGTCTGAAGGTGTCTTGTAAGAAGTGCCAGCTTACGTCGTATTCCATAAGTTTCGAAACGGGTGGTCGCCAAGCTGCGGGCGTGGAATTTCCATTGAGCTCCTGGTTTTAAAAACCTCGGAGTGGATTTTTCGTTGAGCAGGTCTCGTGCCCGCCCGTCCCGTCGCCTGTGTTCGGCTGGTGGACCTGCCGAAGGAGTGGTCCGGCGCTCGCGCTGCGGGGCGCATGGCGCCCAGCAGGTGCTCGAGATCGGCAGGCCCTGCGCCCCTCCCGCGGACTGGGGCCGCCGTTTTTTGATGGCTCCGCGAAAGGGCAAAGGCCCTTCCTCGGGATCCCTCCTTCCTCGCCCCTTTCCTGTGTTCCCTCCGCGGGGGCCTCGGGAGTTGGGGTGGGTGGACGGCCTCCGCTTCGTCACTTCTGGGGTTGAGGACCCCGAGGAGTTTTACCGCGCGCAGGGTGTGCTCGCCCCTGCTGCGCCCGTTCGTTTTCGCGGGCCTGGCCCGCCCGAGGCTGGCAGGTCTGCCGTGGAGCTCTGCGCGGTGGCGGAGGTGGCAGCAGCGCCGCCCGCTGCTGGCTCCATTCGTGGCTGAGCTCGTGGGGCTCATGCTGGGGCGGTCCCCTCGAGGGCCGCCTCCAAAGAAAGGGAAGGGAAAAGGATGAGGAGGAGGAGGAGGAAGAGGATTGGGGGGGGGGAGGGACAAGAGGAGGCGGAGGAGGAGGAGGCGGAGGTGGAGGAGGAGGGGGAGGTGGAGGTGGAAAAGGAGGAGGAGGGAGGAGGACAACAGGGATGGCAGCACAAAGTCTCGGCACCCTCCCTCGTCCTCCGTTCTTCCTTCCACCTCCTCCTTCTCCTCCTCCCTCCTCCTCCTCGTTCTCCGCCGCCCAGGTGCAGCGCGAGGTGTGCCAGTCGAAAACGATGTGCGTTTTTTGCGCGGATGCCCCCGCGCGTCGCGCTTATATCCATGGGATCGCGCATCCATGGGTGCCCAGCCCGCGAGGGCGTTGTTGTGGGTATAGGTTTGTCGCTCCTGGGCGGGAGGGGGGAGGGCGTCGCCCGTCGTCGGTCGTCGTCAGTCGAGGAATCGAGGATCGAGGGGTCGAAGGTCGAGCGGTGGAGGATCGAAAGGTCGAGGGTTGGCGTCTCTGGGGCGCTTTGTGGGGATTTTTTTGGAGGCGTTGGGCCCCCATGCCGCTGCTCGTGCTGAGCTGCCAACGCCGCTTCGCCCCCAGCAGCGTCGTCCTCGGCCGCCGCCGCCCTGAGCCTCCTCTACGCTCTCCTCCTCGCCACCATCATCAGAAGCATCCCCATCCTCGTCTTCATCATCACCACGACCTTCATCACCATCACCACCATCATCCTCGCCGTCACCATCCGCCTACGTCAACGGTTTCGCGCTGCCATCACCCATCGCCACCGAGATCACCATCATCGTCACCAGTTCCCCCATCACCATTGCCATCTGTTGTGACGGCGCGGAACGCCACGGGTATTGGAACGCGTGCCATGTGGACCGACGTCGGCCCCAGCCCGTGCGCCCCGCGGTGAACAAAAACAACGCGCATATATCGCTCTTGCGTTCTTTAGTAAATAGTTTTTTTTTTTTTTTTTTTTTTTTTTTTTTTTTTTTTTTTTTTTTTTTTTTTTTTTTTTTTTTTTTTTTTCGTCGGGGGCCGCACCCATCGGAAAAAAAGGCGAAGGTGACACAGGGATCACATGCTGTCACACAGTTCGACTGATGGCTGTTGTTTTCTTTTTCATATTCGTTCCCTTTCGCTCGGTTTCCTGATCCTGTGCCTGCGGGCTTCGAGCCTGGATGTGATGTCCGGGGTCGAACTTCTTTTGTTGTTCACTTGCGCTTGCCCGTTGCACCTCGGTTCGTGTGGGTGGCTCATCGGCCCGAGTCCAGGGCCTCTAATTTTTTTCGTGGTCCATTTTGGGGGGCCATCTGGTCCTTCCTTCCCCCTTCCTCCCCCTCCCCCTTCTCCTCCTCCTTCTCTTCTTCCTTCTCTCATCGTGGTCGTCGTTGTGCGTATTTTAATGATGACCGACCTGGTCATATGAATACCCACACAACGTTTTTCCCAGACTCCGTGGCCGTGCGCTCACGCTTCGCCCTCGTCGGGAAAAAGGTAATGTCAGCTTGTGATTATCAAATGATGTCCCCCCCCCCCTTGCTGATAAATCGACCCCACGGGGCGCGACACATTTGTCAAATCGCGCGCGCCAGGGCTCGGAGAACTTGGTTTCGGTCCCGCCGAAGGGCCCATGTCTCGACGCACGGTCGCCGTCGTCTCCAGGACACGCTCGGATCATCAACTCATTGCGTGAGGTGGTTTGCTAAACCCCTTTTGCCATCCCCCCTTCTCGTCTGGCCCGCCGTGCTAGCGGGATAAGCCGGCGCTTCCTTGGTTCTGACCAGGCAAACTTTGCCTGGCAAAGGCAGTTTTCTGGAGCGATCGAAACGGGCACGGGGAAAAACACCGACGCCAGTTTTGCATTTTGTGCGTGTCGCCGCGGACGTTGTCAGTTCGATGCGTCGACCCCCCTTGCCCGAAAACGGTCGCTGTCGACTTCGAGCGACGTATCTTGGTGGACGAGGCCCGCGCCGCCTCGCTCTGTGCCTGGTTGGCTCGCCTTGTTGGCCTCGCTGCGGGGCGCCGCGGTGGGCGCATGTCCTGCGGGAAGTGGGACCTGGCAGGTTTTGCCCGCTTTCGGGTCCCCAGGCCCTCAAACGACCGAGCTGGTTCTGGCGTGAACTCCAGGGTTCTGTGCCCGTTTCCTCCAGGGCTTGTTTCCGTCGCGGCGACGGGAGTTCCGTTCGACTGCGAAACAAGGAAATAACGCTGTGGTGGCGGCGCCGACGGCCCGTGCTGCTGCCGCCCTTCCTTCCCGCCCCCCCCCTCCTCCAATCCGTGCTGCTCCCGTCGCCTTCTCGCTGGCGGCCGGGCGTCGGCGCCAGCCGCCGGCGCCGCCGCCGGGCGTTTCAATTTGGCGGGCGATTCGCCCGCGCAGGTAAATCAGATTTCAGTCGCGTGCACCGTTTGTGACGTGAAACGAAACATCATCGTCACCGTCATCGCAATCGTCATCACCGTCATCAGATTCGTCACCGCCATCGTCTTCGTCATGATCATCGTCGTTGCTATCCCCATCGCCATCATCGTTGTCACCCCCGCCATCATCATCATCATCATCATCATCATCATCATCATCATCGTCATCATCATCGTCACCGTCATCGGCATATCGCCGTCATCGTCGTCGCCGCCATCGTCCTCATCGTCATCCTCATGTTCATGTTCGTCCTCGTCCTCATCCACATCCTCCTTCTTCTCCTCCTCGTCCTCCCCCTCCCCCTCTCCGTCCTCCCTCGTCATGATCCTCGCCGTCGTCGTCATCGTCACCAGCGGACCGCATGGCATTCTTTGCGAGCGGCACGGGGGAACGGCACATCGGTGCGATTTGGCCTGGATTTGGAGTCCTGGGGGCGGCTCTATCCATGAAACTACCAGGGCTTTGGATCAATTCGCGAGGGATGTCGTACACAGATGTGTGTGCGAAGATTTTTCGCAGAACTTCTTTATACGTTTCGCTTAGTCGCATTTTTCATTGTGTGTCGAACGGGAAGGAAGGCTTCAAGGTTCAAATTCGTATATCGGGTGACCCAGGGGTCAGCTTTGTGGAGCTGCCCGTTCTGGAAGCTTTCACGGGGATCTGCATTGTGTTTACGGGCATCCCAAACGAAGGCTACGGCATCGCACCTGCGATGGCCGAGGGCCACCGGCGAGTCCGACGAATCTTGCGCGGGAACCGTGCGGAAAAAGGTTAAGCAGATCAAGGCCGAAAACGACTTATGCAAGCACGATGTCTTGGATTTCTGGAGGTTGCGCTCATATGATCGCCATATCGCTCGCAGACTTGTGACACACCCATGTGCAGTACTATCATGGGTACTTTTGTGGAACAGCCACCAGCATGCCATGCGTTCCGCGCCGAGGAACGGAACCAAGGATTTCGACGCTTTGGTCCATGGGGTGTGGCGGGGTACCAAAGTGCGGTACTCCCACAAGTTAATAGCGCTTAGTCGACTAGGCAGTACAGCAAGGCAAACAGTCATTGTATTGAGGTTGATTGGTATGTGAACGCTGTGGCTTGCTGTCCTCCAGGCCACTTCGAGCAGGCAGCAACACCATCATCGTCATCATCACCGTCGTCGCCGTCATCATCTTTAGCATCACCCGCATCATTGTCATCACCATCATTTTTCATTATCATCTCTCCTCCTCTGTCGTCCATCCTCTTTGTGCATTTCCGTTCCACCATCTATCCTCCTCCCGTTTCCTTCTTCCCCCCTCTCTTCTTACATTCGTTTATGCTGTCATTTCGCCAAGCATTTCCATGTTAGGCTCGGTATCATCGCAGCGATGTCTCGCCTTTCCCTGGGTCGAGCTGTGTCATTGCTTCTTGTTCATGTTTGGCAAGTTCGCGTGTGAGCCTGTTTCTTGATGTCTTATTAACATGTCTCCCTCCTCATTTCACCTCCCTTTTCCCGTCTCCCTCTTCCCTTCTTCTCCGCCCTTTTTTCCTTCTCCGTCCTCGTCCTCCCTCTTTCTCCTCCCCCTTCCTCCCTCCTCCCGTGTCCTTTTTCCTCCTCCCTCCTCCCTCCTCCTCCCTCCTCCTTTCTCCCTCCTCCTCCCTCGTTTTCCTGTCTCCCTCCCTTCTGCTGTCCTCCTCCCTTCCTCTTCCCTCCCTCCCTCCTTCCGTGCTCTCTCATCTCTCTTCGTTTCTCCTTCCTCCCTCCTCCTGCTTCCTCCCTCTTTCTCGCCGTCCCCCTCCTCATCCATTGTTCTCTTCCCTCCTCCACCCTTCTGCGAGGCACTGCAGTGGTTCAGAAATGCGTCCAGCGAGTTTAGGTCTGATCCTTCCCCCCCCCCCTCCGACCCCCCCTCTTCCTTCCCATCTCTCTTTCCATTCCCTCCCTCCCCCTTCCCCTCCTCCCTCGCTCCCTCGCCCCCTCCTTTCCTCCCTTCCCTCGGTCATTTCGTCCCTCCGTCCTTCCTTCTCTTGGCCCCTCCCCGTAGCCATTTTGGCTCAAGACCTTCTGGCTCAGGGCGTTGGGCTAGAGAGTTCGGCCGCGGTTTGCCCCCCTCCCCCCCCCCCCTCCCCTCCCTCGATCGCCATGGGGAGGCTTCCGTCTGTCATGCAATGCAGTCGGCCGCCCGTTGCGCAAGCTGTGCTCGCCGCGGCGATCGGCATCCAGCACTTGAGCTTAGAAGGGGCAGGGCGCTGCGTGCAGCCCCGCAGCAGCGGCGCAAGGAGCTGTGCAAGGTGCTTCGTCCGGTGGTCGTGGTGCTGGAGAGGGAGGGCATCTGCCTCGTTTTCGGCGCAGCGAGCTTGGTCCCTCGTAGCACGACGGAGATGCTGCACAGCGAGCCTAAGGAGGGAGATGGCATCCCAAGATCAACATCATATCGTCGGATGTCTGGGAGGAGGGGAACGTCTTCGTTGGCTCGTGCGGGCTTACTCGCCGCGGGATGCTTTCCAGTAGCCAGGCGTCTCTCTGGCCTGTTCCATCCGGGAAGCCAGGTCACCCGCGGGGGCGCGAAGAGGACCGCGCTTTTCGCGCACCGCGGTCTGGGCCAGAGCGGCTGCCATTCTCCAAGGGGGCGGCGCGAGGGTCGCGAGGGTGCGAAGCGAATCTCGCGTCGCGCATCGCGGGGCGCGATTCGCGAAGATGGGTGACCCAGGGTAGAGCGCGACGCCACTGGTGTGGCAGCTCGGTTCGGCAGGGCCAGCCAGCTCCGCAACGCGGCAGGCCATCTAGACGCGTTTTCTTGTACTGCCGCTCAAGGAGTCTCTGAGAAGCCCGAGGAGGAGCAGGGCCCAGACCTGGTGCCACCACGAGAGTGCGAAGTTGGTCGCGCTTCGCGCTTCGCGGTCTATGCGACTTCAGAGCGAGGCGCGAGTCCCTCATCCCGTTCTCGGAAGGAGGGGGGCGGCGCGAAAGCGCGAAGATAATCTCGCGCTTTGCGCGTCGCGGAGCGCGGAGTGCGAAGATGGTTGTCATGGGGCCTAGCGCGCCAAGGACAATGATGCCCGTGAGGGTAAAGACGGCCAGGGCCAGGAGCGAAGCCAAGGCACAGCAGGCCACGCGGGCTACGGAGCTCATGGGATCGCCGAGACGATCGAGCAGGCCCACGGGCTGTTGCAGGGCCAGGCCCCGCAGCTCCAGCAGGAGCGGTGTCAGCGTCAGAGCGCTCAGCTGCAGGGGCTCGCGTCAAAGCTTCAGCAGGATCAGGTGGACTTGCCGCCGCACCTGGGCAAGCACGCTGCCGACCAGCTGCGTGCCGTGACGAAGTAACAGCAGCTGCAGCGCAATCAGGTTGCTGGCTTGGGTCTGTCGGTGCCTTGAGACTCGGCCATCCTCTCCTCGCCCCCTCCTGTCCGCGGTTTCTCGGGCACAGGCGGGTGTTGGCCGTCTTTCGCAGGTATGTTGTACTGATGTGCTTGCGCCGTTGATGTCTCAGTGTCAATGCTTCGCGGGCCACTTGTGTGCACCGTACTGCGTTGGCGTCTCCCGAGGCGTCGCCGATTCAGCGGTGCATAGTTTTTCAGCGGTACATAGTTCTTCGCCCCCCAGAGCCGAGCAAACTATGCACTGTACCGCGTTGGAGACATGTTACGGTGCATGGGTGCCGCTTTCGTAAGCATCCGCCCCCCTCTCTTCCAGCAAGCTGCTTTACAGTGCGAAGCAGTCGTACAGATGGAGACCCGGAAACGCTTGCCTGCGATGACGAGCTGTCTATGCAGGTCCGAGATCCGGCTGAGGCGCTCTGGCGCGCCCGCCGTTCCCTACACGGGACGCCTCTGGGCGATATCGGTGCCGC
>CAUYUJ010021026.1:155798-178298 GCA_963575745.1 Prorocentrum cordatum | reverse complement strand
AGCCTTATGAAAATTGCTAGGGCGAGGTCGGGGATAGAATGTCGCCCTCCTCCTCCTCCTACTCCTCCCCTCCTTCTCGTCTATCTCCTCCCCCCCCTTCTCCTTCTCCTCCTCCTCCTCATCCTGTCCTCCTCCTCTCCTCCTCCTCTTGCTCCTCGCCTCCTTCTCGTCTACCTCCTCCTCCTCCTCCTGTCCTCCCCTCCTCCTTCTCCTCCTCCTCCTCCTGGTGTGAGGAGAGGGGCACTATATCTTTCGATTTGTGGTAAATATGAAAAGCGAGTGCCAAGGCCTCAACAGCGAGGAGGCGAGAGATTTCGCAATCCTCCGTGCCGTACTCCGTGGAACTCCCGAGGCCAAGCCAGAGCAAAGGATCCACAGGAAAGACGAGCCGCGACCAGCTGAGGGCGACGTGGTGCCGGAGCGGCATACACTGGAGGTAATGCGAGATCTCGTCTCGGCCCCCGCACCCAAAAATGCAATCTCGGGAATGCGGCGAGACGTGCATTCTGCAGCTGGTGGTCCAGCCTTCTGAAAGCGTTTTTAGGACAGCCCATCTCCAGCTCGGCCGCACTTGCCAGAGACAAGCTTTCAGAAGGGACCATCTTTCCGCGAGGTTGGGGGGGCGAACGAAGGACCAGGCATCGAGGCGGCGTCCGATTGTCTGGTGAAAACGGTCGGGATACATTGCAACCGACACCGCAGAGCCGATCACGCGCTGAAGCTTAGGCTTGCGTCCCTCTTCAGCGGCCGCCCGCAGCTCGGCCTGTCGCCTTCGTGGCCTCCCACACCCTGAGCGAAAAAGGATAGGAGGAGCGGAACGACCCGTCACGACGACGATGGACGACAGAGGGAGTGGAGACAAGGAAAGAGCGGAAAAACTGGACGATAGCAGTGGGGCGGCTCCAGCACGGCGCACACCACTCCGCATTGGCCCACCGTGGAGCAGAGAGCGCGGGTGTACCGCAGGCACGGTCGGCAGCCTGCTGAAGCGTCTCGAACGCTGGCGCCCAGTCAGCGACCGTGTGGGCACTCATCCTCCAGGCGGACGCGACGCTGAGCGCCAGCACCGACTTCGGGGCTGTCCCGAGCCACTGGCCAAGCGAGTGCAAGTCCTGGAGGGTGAAGGAATTCGGGGGGAGGCGAAACAACTTGTGGAGAGCCAGCGCCTCCCTCGCGACCACTTTGGGTGACATGGGAAAGAACTGTGCCAAGTATCCTAGGGTGCTAATTGCATCTATGTTATACTGGATTGAGAGAAGCTGAGGAGCAGCACGGGAGGATGGAAGGTCGATGGTACGCTGCCACCATTTCGCACCGGCCTGGGACCACTGGTGTTCGAGATCGGCGGCGGGCCCGAATTGCACGCCGAGGTATGGAGTGGTCCCTTTGATATCAAACTGCTGACACGCCGGGAGATGAGTGTCAAGCCAGGAGCGGACGCGAGCAGACAAAGCTGCTGTGCATTCGGTCCAAAGTGGCACTATGCAGCATGTGCTTTCCTGCAGCCTGAGTAGGGCATGCTGGCGGATCTGCTCGAAATGAGTCATGACGGAAGCAAGCGTGCGAAGTTGAGGAAGGACAATGCCAACATCATCGGCGCACCCGCCTACATCTCCTGGGGTGTCCCCTTGAGGTGGATTCTCGACGGCCTCAGAAAGCAACCTGACCACAGGGTCAAAAATCAGCGCCCACACAGACCCCGAAAGGGGACACCCCTGGAGGACTCCGCTACATAGATAAAACATGAAGTGGAGCTCACCATGGAATCTGCCATAGCCTCGGGGACAAAAGTAGAGGGAGCGGAGGAGGTTGAGATATCCCTGAGGGATGCCATGGCGACGCAGAACCTCGAACAGCCACTGGCGTCCCACGGATGGGAACGCGGCAGCTATATCAAAAGATACGAAACATGGCCACTTTTTATCAGCACCGATATCGAGGCTATGGGCGCGAGCACTGGCGTCCATGAAGACTACATTGCGGGCAAAGTTCCGGCCTTAAACGAAGCCGCGCTGGTTATTATGAGTCCTTTTTGCCACAACATCGCGCAGGATAATGTTGGAGGCGCTGGCAATGATCTTAGAGTCCGAATTCCGGAGTGACAGGGGTCTCACTTTGCTGGCCTGGCGGACGCAGTCGAACAAATTTTCAGGGCGGGACCCCTTGGGAAGAAATGCAAAAACTGAGTCGTTCAAATCAAGTGGAACAGGGTCCCCTCGGAAAAGGTGCAGCATAAGATTGTGCAGCGTGTCCAGCTGCTCATGGAGGGCGGCCCAAGCTTGATAAGTGAGCCCGTCTGGGCCTGGAGCGGTGGCACGAGCTCGTTCGAGGGCCCTGTCCAGGCCGGCGCGAGACGGGATGGGAAGGCTGGCGATGTCAGAACCGTCCGCAGGGAAGTCCAAGCTGTTAAGATAGGCTCGCAGCCTCTCTGGGTCCACATGCCTGCCCTGGAAAACCCTTTCCCAATGAGACGACAGCGCAACGCGAATATCCTCGCTCGAGCGGGCGACCAGACTATTATCTGCATCGCCCGCGAGCGTCTCAGGACGGACACCGTGCAGCACCAAGGAGCTACCTCGTGGCTGCCATAGCTTAGCCTTCCTCTGCAACGAGCGCTGGAGACGACGAGCGGCTTCAGCCGACAGACCGTCTCCAGCCAAAGTCGCCTGCTGGGCTAGCGCGGCAGCGCGGGACTGGCGGCGCGACAGAGCAGCAGCACTAGTGTCTCTGTAAAGTGCTCGAAACGTTTCAGGTTCAAGGAGGGAGAGGTTCGAGGGGGAGAGGTGGAGAAACCGGGCACCTAGAGCAGTCGTGGCCTAGAGCAGTCGTGGGCACCATACATACGCATCCGCCACGCGGGTCACAGGTGCCGCACGGCTTGCGCTCCGTGCGTAGGTTGCACCCGGACTCGCCCCTCAGGCTACGTCGACTCCTCCTCCTCCTCCTCCTCCTCCTCCTCCTCCTCCTCGCCTCCTTCTCGTTTGCCTCCTCCTCCTCCTCCTCCTCCTCCTCCTCCTCCTCCTCCTCCTCCTGTCCTCCCCCTCGTGCTCCTACTCCTCGCCCTCCTCCTCCCTCCTCCTCCTCCTCCTCCTCCTCCTCCTCCTCCTCCTCCTTCTCCTCCTCCTCCTCCTCCTTTCCCTCCCTCTCCCTCCTTCCCATCCTCTTCCTCCTCCTCCTCCTCCTTCTTCCCCACCCTCTTTTTTCCTCCCCTCTATCCTCAGCCTCCTCCCCACCCCCTCCTCCGGATTTGCCCGCCATCCAACTTCGATGCTCCTCCTCTATCCGCAGACAGCGGATGTCTTGTTTTTGTTCCATGCGGCGTTCGTATAAGTCTGGACACGTTTCCCCAGTGCTGGTTTTTCATCCCGTGTCCTGCGCCCGGGGCCCGGCGAGGGCCCCCCCAGGCCGTAGACGACCCAAAACCTGCCGTGGTTTTGCTTTTCGCAAACATGTCTCTTGCCTCGTTTTCCCCTTCTTGGGCCTCCCGGGAGGCCCTCATCGCCACCTACTGGATTCGCTTCAGAACTCTGGTCAGAACACACCCCAGGAAAGGTCCGGGGACTAGCGATATCGATGACGTTGGGTCGCTCCTTTCGCTGACGGGAGGACCTTCTTGAAGGCCGCGCACCCGGCGTGGCAGCTCGCCCTCTTCAGGCGGGGACTGGTCCGTGCGAGCCCGCCTCCCGCGGCGCGCGCGCGGCCGCGGGGGGGAGCGCTCGTCATCGTCGCCCTCCGCCCAGACTCAGATCTCCGGCGATCCCATGGGGGAGTGCATCAGGGGCAAAGACGGGGGGGGATCGGCATAGGGGGGGACGCATCGACCCCCAATCGCCCACTGATCGCCGATATGGGGTGCGACAGCCCGAGCCTGCCCAGGAGCGTGCGGATGCGCCATCGGGGCCCATCGCCGATCTATCGGCAATGTGTCGCCGATTCCAGGTCGATGTGCCCCCGAGGAGGAGGAGGAGGAGGAGGAGGAGGAGGATGAGGAGGAGGAGGAGGAGGAGGAGGAGAGGAGGAGGAGGAGGAGGAGGAGGAGGATTGGGCGGGGCAGCGATCGACGATCTCCGATGCCATCAGGAACCAGGAACCAGGAGGATTGACCCGAAGGGGCCGGTTGGATTTTTCAATCCCAGCGTTTCTCCTCTACTGCCGCCTCGCGGGTCCCTTGTCAGGCCCCGGCCAAGAGCCATGAAGCACTGGTCCAGGACGAGGCGATGCCCCCCAGGAGGAGAGGGGTCGGGAGCTCTGGGGCCACGGACAAGGAGGCGTGCGTGGACCCAGGCTCCCTCGCGTTGTGAACCACCAAACAGACACACACACGACGGGAGGTTTCTCGCTACTTTAGCCTTCCGGGTGCCCTTACCGGGCCTCGGGGCCGTCAAGAACGATTCGGGATGGAAAACTGGTCCCCGGAAAAGGGTCGACACCTCTCGGGTTGGTCGTTCTGGTAGAATCAGGACGTCGGGGTGTCTGGGGAGCGGGACGGACTGGCGTGAGGGAAGCGGGTCCTTGCGGCGAGTCGCGGCGAGCGGAAGGGTTGGGGCACCGGTCAGGGGCGGGTGCTCACGAGCGTCACGTGCCATACGGCCAAGGCTCTAGGCCTCCTAGATGGGGTCAGAGTAGGTGGGGTTGGAGGATCGTGCCGCATCGCCGATGCATCGGCGAAGCGGTTCGATGCGGAGCCCGATTTTCTCCTCGCCGACGCATCGCCGATGCATCGCCGACGCCGAAGATGCGGCGAGATCCTCCGAGCCCTTCTGCTCCGACCCCATCAAGGAGGCCTCTAAAGACGGTGGAACATTTAGGAGGGGCTCTGGTTTTCGAGCCATTCCTTAGATTTTGGTCGTGGAACCTATTCGTGGCCGAGGCTCGCCATGGCCAGAGAAGCCCGGCCGTGCCTTCTTCCGCGGTCCTCCTTCTGGTAGCACGATGACTGCATGCACTGCCTCAGTTGTGGTATGATCGGCTGTCCATTCTCTTTGCTGCAGCCCTATGCTTCCTTGATCTAGGACCTGCGCGACCTGACACTTCATTGGAACAAAGAGGTATACGGACGCGGCGGTGGCGACAGGGGGATGAGGGGCAGCTCTGCACTCGCAGCGGATAGTGATGATGATGATGATGATGATGATGAGGAGGAGGAGGAGGAGGACGCATACATATTACAATCTTGGCTCTGATAATAAAGTCATGAATGAGCAATCCGGAAATGGGGATGATGATAAAGACGAGGAGGGGGAGGATGATGATACAGATGAGGAGGGGGAGGAGGAAGAGGATGACGAGAAGGAGGGTACATCGGCCCAATGAAAGTTCCTTGAAGTTTTATCACGACGCCCGCTAGCGGAAGCGGACGGAAGTAAAACGAGGCGGAATACGGCGGAAGGCCGTCGGAAGGCTTGCAGAAGACAGCGGAAGTAAATGACGCCCCGTCCGAACTCCCCTACCCCGTAGAAGCCTAGCAATGTAGTCTGCCGTGGACCGGGCGGGATCCCGCCTAACTTATTCCCCCTTGATTTTATACTGTAGTTTTAGTTCAGCCAGACTAAAATCCCACCCATCAAAATCGGGTAAACAAATATCCCGGGTCGTTCACGGATGCCGATATATTGGAATCGGCTCGAAGCAAGATGGGGCTCCGAAGTTGCAGCGTTCCTGCCATGTCAGGGTCGTCTTGAGGTCATCTTGAGATCATATCTCGGTCATGCTTGGATCACGCAGCCGTCGCGTGTTCATTATGGGGCTACCCTGGGCGCGCGTGGATCCATCTTGTTGCCATCGGGCCATCTCGGCGTCACTTCATCTTCGAGTCGGCCTGAGACGGTCCAGAATTTATGGCGAGATCGTGGTGGGATGGCGTCATCCCAGGGTTGTCTGGACGTTATCGTCTGTGGCCTCAGGCCCTCCTGGAACCATTATGTAGCCGTGGGGACGTCTTGGGATCGCGCGCGTGCGAGCGCTGAGCACGCGTGCGCGACAACTCATCTCGCTGATGGGTGTACATACGTGTATCCCGCCAGCCTTCTGGGCGACAGGCGGTCTAATGATGTCTTTCTTTCCTCTTCCACAACCCCTTCTTCCTCTTCGGGAAGGGGCTTGCCCCTCCCCCTTATGTCAGTTTCAGTGGGAGAGCAGTGAAACAGGTGCAGTGAGAACAGAGAGGGAGAACAACCCTCAGTGAATGAGCCCATTTGCCTGTTTCGTCCATAGCAACTTTGGCGCAAGCTGTTTGCTAGCCTGTGTGGTGATTTACAGTATTTCACCTCGGTCCGGAGCTCAGGGGGACCAGACGCGATATCCTGGATTGATTATCAAACGGAGTATCTATTTTCTCTTCTCGCCATCCCGCCAATCTTCCGCCACTACGTGCCCTCCGCCGACCCTGAGAGCATCCTGGACTCGTGTTTAGGACACGTTCGTGGACATAGGTTCAGGCCCATTTCAGATTGTGAGGACATCTCGAAGCGAAAGGCTGAGATCCGTGGAATAGCACGCTCCACTGACATTGGTAGCGAGACGAAGTGGCAGCCCACTTCGAGAGTCATAACTCGATCTCCAAGTTCAAGATGGCAAATGAGAATGGAGGCGGCCTAAAAATACCGACGTGGAATGGAGAAGCACCCACTCTCGAGAATTTCGAGGAGAAGGTCAAACTGTGGGTCCTGGGCACAAAGAAGGAGGAGCGCATATACCTGGGGCCACGACTATTGCAGGCCATGGATGAGGACTCACAGCAGTGGCATGAGGCCAAGAAGGTCGCAACACAGGATTTGATCAAAGAGGACGGAGCCGAACAGGTGGTATCAGCGCTGAAGGGCATCAGAGGTACGGTCACCATGCAGGAGGCCGTTACGAAGTGGAGAGAGTTCATGAAAGGAGTTTACCGAAACCCGGGAGAAGGTCCAAAAAGATGGGTTTCGAGATTTGACATCCACTTGAGCATTATCGGGAAGGCCCTCCATGCAGTATGTGACGACATCCCAGCGACAGGATTCATGCACGAATTTACCTTGGGATTGATTCTCTTGGATGGGACAGGCCTAGATACATCAGAGCAGGCAGCTGTGCTGGCGACATCAGGAGCACGAGGCAATTCATACATGTACAATGGTGTGAAGAAGGCGCTGGCAGAGCAGTGGTCAGACGAACAACTGGCGGCGCGAGATCGACAAAAAGGTGACAAAGCTCGTGGAGGTGTTCATGCCATCTTCGAGGACTCCGATGAGCTGGCGGCCTACGCGGAGGAGGTCTACGAGGAGGCCTACAAAGACGGCTTCGGGGAGGCCAGCGACCTGACCGAGACAGCGATGACAGCCGCAGAGGACCTGATCTCCTACGCGGGCGCGGACACAGGAGAACGAGCTGAACAAGAAGCAGGTGAGGATGGACTGGCAGCCGCCGTGTTGCCCAACGAAGGCGGGGACTTCGACGACTGGACGGAGACCGCCAATGCCGCGTCCAGAACGTTCCAAGAAGCACGTCAGCTCATCAACGAAGTGAAGAACGCGAGGGGCTTCTTCCCGGTGGTAGGGCTTGGAGCCTACGACGCATTACCGAGACAACCTGGTGCCGGACGTGGACGCGCGGTCAGCCGTGGAGGACCTCCACGGAAGGGCACAGGCAAGGAAAGGAACCAACCGAAGAGCAAGCCCAAAGGCAAAGGCACTGCGCAGGACAACACGAAGAACACGACGGCGAACCAGAAGACCATTGACCGCGACACGCGTCTTCTCTGTGGAAAGCGAGGACACCGAGCCAAGGATTGTCCCAATCGGGGCAACGCAGGAACAGCTGGGGACCGACGCCGAGCATTCAACAGCTTCGCGGGGGCTCTCTACGAGAACGATCCGACGGAGCTCATCGGGGCCGCGAATGACGACCAGGAAGAGGAGTACGACTTCGTGGGGTTCAGCCTAGAGGAGTGCAAGGGCTACGCACTTCTGGACGGAGGCGCCTCGAGGTCTGTAGGAGGCGTCGAGCAGCTGGAGTACATCAACGAGAAGCTCGAGAAGCCCATGGAGGTCGACGTGGACCAGAACCTGGGATTCACGTTCGCTGGAGGGGATCGAGCCGACTCTCCATCCCGGGCATCGTTCGAGGTCGAGAGCTTAGACCACAAGAAGATCGAGATCTACGTGTTGGATCGGCTTTCGCCAGTCCTCCTGGGCATCGACATGCTGAAGAAATATGGGCTAGTGATCGACTACGGGGGGAACTCAGTCTACTCACATAAGCTGGGGAAGGAGCTGACCACGAAAGGTGCGCGCATCCGGGCACTTAGCTTTCAGCCTGACCGACCTTGGTCAGCAGAGGTCTAGGTCGAGCCGCTAATAGGGACAGCACCCTGGTCGCGGCATGGAGACTGCGGAAAAGCCGCCCCCCACCGTCGCCACCTCCAGGGGCCCAAATGACGCTGAGGACCTCCCAAGAGAACTCCTGCAGCTTTTAGACTTGAGCCTCGACCTGAGAAATCAATTCCCGCAGTTATGTGAGGAAATGCTGAATCCCATTCTTAGTTACCTCGCAAAAACCGCCAATTGGATCGAAGGAAAGAAAACAGCTAAAGATAGATGGGTCTCGTCTTCGGGTTTTTTGTGCCGTATACACCGGAGAGTTCGATTCCAACGGTGTGACCCTCGAGATCTCGGAGAGAACATGTCGAAAGGACTTCTTGGGGATCGGCTTACTTATATTATTACAGAAAACGGTGAACGGGTGTCACTTCTCGATCGATTTCAAAATCTCGCACGCGCTCGACAAGTAGAAGTATATCGCTGGGTAGGCATATCGGTCTTTCCGAAGTACGTTTCGGCTCAGGCTCAACGTTTACAGCCAGAGCCTCCCGACACCGGTCTCCTCGCGGGGGCAGTCTATGACCGGGTCATGCGGTCGTCGCATCCAGACCCGCCAGGGGACGAACGCTTTCATGGAACAAGTCAAATGCAGGGACTGTGGAGAGATTCTCTTCCATTACATATTCAATCGGGTGCAGAACGAGCAGTTGGCTCTCTGCATCCAGTCCCGCGAGAACTTGCAGAGGCTGGAGGCGACGGGACGTGCTCAAGCACCGCCACGACCATCATGCAACCCGACATGGAACTCATCATCGAGCAGCACAGAGACAGAGACGGAGAAGCCAACGACCGGAGCGCCTACGCCTACTTCGGCCAGACCACTTCCAAGTCGGCTGTCAGCAGAGGTCATCAGGAAGCTGACGGACACCGAGGCGCAGCAGATCATCGAGAACGAGAGGCAGGCCATCAGGAACGAGGGGCACACCAAGCTGGCCAAGGAGATCATCCAGAAGGGCCTCGTCGACGCGCCAGGTCTCAACGGCAAGACGGATGTGGACTACAGAGGGAGGAAGAGACCGTGGAGGAGCCCAGGGCCAGCAAGTGGTTTGGGATACCCGAGATGGCCAGCAGCAGCAGCGGCGTCAAGGACGTCAGGAACATTCTAGTGCCGGAGGATCTGCCGACGCCGTCAGGGATGCCGAGGCCGTTCGGGGACTTTCACGTAGTGTGAAGCCGAAGATGTGGAGTGCTCTGTTAGCAGCGGTGACAGCGCTGAATCATATGCCGAAGTTGGCCTGGGACGCAGCAGAGAACTACGAGCGACTCGACTTGGCAGAGGTTGCTTGTGTCGCGGACTCAAGGCTATCGAAGGCGGCGATGGAGCTACGCGGCAAGGCCGAAAGATTCAGTTACTGGAACGGCTATGACTTCTCTGCGCGCACCGGGGCCGGGAAGTTTCTGAAGGTACTCAAAGAGAAGAGGCCGAGAAAGATCTGGTTCTCACCACCTTGCGGGGCAGAATGCCCACTTCAGAACCTGAATCCCATCGCCGAGGAGTCCGAGAAGAAGCTGATTAAGACGAGGAGGATCCAGAGAAACCTGCAGCGGGTGATCAACAAGCTCAAAGAAGAAGACTTCGGAGACATCTATTTAGAGCAGCCAGGAAAATGCAGATCATGGACAGGCAACTTCAAGGACATAAACAGGAAGCTCTTTGGCGCCATTATCCATGGATGCATGTACGACATGAGGGGCGAGAAGGAAGGCGTGCTGCCGAAAAAGGAGTGGTGCATCGGGACATCGGACGAGAAGTTCGGCGATACCGTTGGGAGAGCATGTCCAAATCTTCACGTTCATCTACCTCTGGAAGGGAGCACTCGAGTGGCACTCTCAGCGAACTTCCCCGTGAACATGTGTAAGCAGATTGCCAAGTACTTCTTGATCGAGCCCTCGTCCGACGATGCTCTAAGCTTTCTCGCGAAGGCACACAGTGAGCTTGAACAAGGTGCATTTGCCGCAAGGCACAGGTACACGACGAAGCGACCAGCGGACACAGATGATCCAGAGCTACGGGAACCCAAGCGACCAAGCCTGGAGCTAGCAGAAAAACAACAGGAGCCAGAAGGAGATGATCCAGCAAAAGAGGAAGAGACTCGCGCCGGGAAGGAAGAGAGCGACGTTCGACCCGAAGAATGAAGTGAAGCTCTTTCAGTAGGAAACCTTCGACTACCACTTCCGAAAAGCGTGCAAGGGTGCTCCAAGCGAGAGATCAGGGATCTGGAGGCTATCATAGCACATGTACATCGCAACTTCGGGCGCTGCAGCATGAGGACAGTCGAGGCAGCACTAAAGAGCAGGAAAGCCAATCAGAAGATCATTGACCTGTGCAGCCACTACGAATGTCCCTCTTGTAAGGCAGCTCAACACCTTCAACTGCGGCCGATTGCGAGTTCCGAACCATCGGTGGCGCCGCCAGGGAAGGAGCTGGGCTGCGATAACTTATACTGGACTCATCCTCGTAGAGCATATCATATTCGTGGAGCGCTATGCGCGGATTACGGAAGCCGCTTCGTCAAATGCCAGTCCTCACCAAGAAGGATCTGCTGGAGAGCTGCGGCAATGCAACGGCCAAGGAGATGAAGGAGATGGTTCTCACCACGTGGATTCAGCACTATGGGAAACCAGAAGTACTTCGCACCGACCTGGAAGGTTGTTTCCGCCAAGCTGAACACCGTGCCTGGATGTCAGGCAACGGCATCGAGTGGCGACTAGAACCAGGTGGAGCTCACTGGAGGATGGGCGTGATCGAGAGGAGCATCGAGACGATCAAAGAGATTGCGGATCGCATCGCGTGGGAGCTCCCAGACGACACCGACCCGAACGAGATTTTCACGTGGGCATGTGCGGCGAACAACGACCTGATGCGCCACAAAGGATACAGTCCGTTCATGCTGATGATGGGTCGTACCCCATCGGGGCACGGTCTAGAAGACGGAGGGAACCCTTCGGTGCTCAGCACTCACCTGATCGACAAGAACTTCCAGGACCTCACCGTGGTTAAGAAAGCAGCGTACAAGGCGCGTGTAGACCACTACCTGTCGGAGAAGACAAAGAGGGCGCTGCTGGCAAAGACGTGGCCGTTCAAGGCGTGGGAGCCAGGCGAGAAAGCCCACTACTAGAGAAGCTCCAAAGGGAACAGTCACAAGACTAAGCAGGGCATGGCTGGACGATTTCACGGGCCAGCTACCGTGCTCATGCAAGAGCGCGAGATGAAGAATGGAGCTTGTGAGCGCAGAGGAATAGTCGGGTTGGTCGATGGAGATCGCCTGGTACGAGCTGCTTCAGCACACCTACGTACTACTACGAAGGCAGAGCAGACGCTGGAGATCATATCTGCAGGAAGTTCAGATCATTTCAGGAAAATAGTGCAGGAACTCACAAAGGGCTCGTTCGACGACATAGTGGATCAAGCCGGGCCTGACGAATGGGGCGATATCCCAGAAGGCGAAGTAGACGAGCAGCCTGGAAGCGGACCACCTGCAGATCGCGAACCAGCCGCCGAAGCAGAGGAAGTTCACTACGAAGAAGAGGAATCTCCACCAGGACCTCGTCAAGGAGATGAAGAGCACGGAGGTGAGACATCTCAAGACGAAAAGGAGGCTGGTGAACACTCATCTGCACGACCAGCTCGACCAACTCAATGGGACAACGAGCCGCCACCGGAAGGAATCAATAAGCGCGAGGCCAGTGCAGAACCTCCGTATGATCGCGAGGTAAAACGTCAGCGAGCTGACTTCATAGGCTATCTGGCAGAGCTCAACAAGAATGTGCCATTTTTTGCGCTGCAAGACGCTTTGCGACAGGAGCCCGAAGGAGGAGAGTCAGAAGAATGGAAGACTCCTTGGGAACCCACCAAGAAGTTACGAACAGAGAATCTGATAGGTCACGTCGGAGAAGAAGCTTCAGCACTGGCAGTCACTGTGGCATTCGAGGTGGAGGAGAATGACGTGGACCTGCTGTATCAGAAGACGGAGAAAGCTCTTGCAGCCTTGGCGAAGCAGACAAACGTAGAAGTGAAGCTAAAGAACCTTACTCCAGAAGGGAAAGCTCAACTGCCAGCAGCAAAGAACAACGAGATCAAGTCGTTCATGAAGTACAAGGTCTGCGAGGCAGCTAGTCGAGCAGGAGTGCATCCCGGAGCGCTGATGAAGACGCGTTGGGTCATCGCTCGGAAAGAATCGGGGGACCTGAAGGCCCGACTCGTCGTGCTACCATATACCGATCCCAGCCTGGGCCAGATCAAGACCGCATCACCAACGCGCAGCCGCAGAGCGTGACAGATGTTCTTGGGAGTGGCAGTTTCGATGAGGTTCCAGGTGTTCAAGGGCGACGTCAAGGCAGCATTTCTCCAAGGAGATCTTGGAGAAGGAGATCGCAACGTCCTTGCAGAGCCTGTGAAGGAGCTGCGGGAAGCTATGCGGCTGGAGCACCACCAGTGCATCAAGCTGAAGAAGGCAGTCTATGGCCTAGTGAACGCGCCTAGACGTTGGTGGTCACGAGTGAGGAAGGAGATGGAGAAGCTTGGCTGGGTCGAATCCATTACTGAGCCGTGCCTATGGTACCTCCGTGACAAGAGTGATAAGCTGTGCGGCTTGGCAGTAGCTCACGTGGATGATTTCATGATTGCGGTCGACAATGCATCGAAGTTTGCCACCGACGCACTTCAGCGACTTCATCAAGCTTACGAGTGGGGCTGCTGGGAGACTCAAGATTTTGTGCAGTGTGGGACTAGGATCAGACAGGAGTACGACGGTCGTACGAAGACTTGGGGACGCGTTCATCTCAACATGGTCGACTACGCGCAGGAGCTGAAGGAGATCGACATACCGACGCAGCGCCGCAAGGACATCGAGCCAGCGGTTACGCCGAGCGAAGCCACCGAACTTCGAGCAGTCCTAGGACATTTGATGTGGCTGGCGACTCAAGGAGTACCTCTGATATGTGCAGAGCTGTCCTTGCTACTCGCGTACACGAACACGGCCACCATCAACGCACTCTTGCAGACCAACAAGTTGATTCGGAGAGCGAAGATAGAGGTCCAGAAGGAGTTCATCATGGAGAAGCATCTCAACCCTTGTATCGTGGGGTATTCGGATGCCGCCTGGAATGTTCGACGAGATGGTTCGTCGCAAGGAGGCTTCCTGATCTGCATGACAAACTACAACCTGATGCAGCATAAGGATGAGCCAATTTCACTCATAGCATGGGCGTCCGCGAAGCTACCTCGAGTGTGCAGGAGTTCGAGTGCGGCAGAAGTACATGCGGCCAGCGAGGCGCAGAAGGAGCTGGAATTCTGTAGACTGGTGCTGAGCGAACTCCTACTAGGACCGACGCCTCTGAATCAGTGGGCGACTGGATGTGCGAAGATTCCAGGAGCCCTCGTACTGGACTGCCGTGGCGTGTTCGATGCGTTGGACAAGTCGGAGAGCAGCGCGCTGGGCATGAAAGACAAGAGGAGTGCACTGGAAGCCCTGGCTCTGAAGAGAGGCATGGCGGCGACAGCAACTTCATTGCGGTGGTGCCACAACGGCGCGCAACTGAGCGACTGCATGACGAAGAACCCCGAGAAGGCGAGAGCGAGCTACAACTTGTGGCAACACATAGGAAGCTGGAAGCTGATCTACGACGCGAACTTCATTTCGGAGAAAGCCAAAAAGAAGAAAGGCATGGACACTCTCGGCCAGGAGACGTTCCTCGCAGTGGATGAAGATGATGCGTGGCAACTATATCCGGATGACTTGAAGATCGAGACGGAGTCGGAGATCGTGACAGACTGCCGACACCCAGGGGCACGACGTCTGATGATGGAAGACGCGACGCCTCAATAAAGATGGAGTTATACACGATGGACTACACATGGAGTGTCTTACCTGAGCTAGAGACTGAGGACTCGCACTGACGGTTCGGGGCATGTCAGTTTCAGTGGGAGAGCAGTGAAACAGGTGCAGTAAGAACAGAGAGGGAGAACAACCCTCAGTGAATGAGCCCATTTGCCTGTTTCGTCCATAGCAACTTTGGCGCAAGCTGTTTGCTAGCCCGTGTGGTGATTTACAGTATCTCACTTCGGTGCGGAGCTCAGGGGGGCCAGACGCGATATCCTGGATTGATTATTAAACGGAGTATATATTTTCTCTTCTCGCCATCCCGCCAATCTTCCGCCACTGCGTGCCCTCCGCCGACCCTGAGAGCATCCTGGACTCGTCTTTAGGACACGTTCGTGGACATAGGTTCAGGCCCCTTTCAGATTGTGAGGACATCTCGAAGCGAAAGGCTGAGATCCGTGGAATAGCACGCTCCACTGACACCCTACCCCCTCCCCGTGTACCTTTACCGGGGGCTCCGCGAGCGGTCAGAGGGTTTTTTCGGCCCAAGATGGCTCCAAGATGGCCTCAGAGAGCCCAAGATGGCATCCAAGATCGCCCAAGATAGCCCAACATGGCTCAAGATAGCTGACAACATGCCTCCACGAGGCCTCAAAAAGGCCACAAGACGAATCCAAGTGCTTTTGGAGACCCCTTCAGGACCTCCCCGAGAAGCCAAAATCCTTCAAACACCTAGGGTAACCAATGATTCTGGCCTTCTTGCCTTTTCGCTTCTGATGCATTTTTGAGGCCTCCAGATGGCACCAAGATGGCCTAAGCGAGCTCCAAGAAGGAATGGCCCAAGAGGCCTCCAAGACGGCCCAAAGAGCGCCCAATATCGCCCCCAGAGGGCCCCAAGAGCGCCCCGAGAGGCTATTTTGATGGCCCTGGATGGGGAAGGCAAATTTCGCCCCCCCTCATTGTTTCGATGGACTCCAAGATGCCCCCAGGAGGCCCTTCGAAGCTCCCAGGAGAGCTCCATGAGACCCCCAAGAGCCTCAAGAGGGCCCCAAGACTCGCCAAAAGAGCCCCAAGCACCCCAAGACCTCCCAAAGAGCCCCAAGATGCCCCAAGGGAGCCCCAAAGGAGCCCCAAGATAACCCCAAGACGCCCCCCCCAAAGCCTCATAGCTCCAAGAAGGCCTCCGATGCTCCAAGATAGCCTCCAAATACCGACTCCCGCTCCGACCAGCACACCGACTCCCGCATCGACCAGCTCACCGACCACGCCCCCGGGAGATCTGGACCAAACGGTTACCGACTCCCGCTCCGACCAGCACACCGACTCCCGCATCGACCAGCTCACCGACCACGCCCCCGGGAGGACTGGACCAAACGGTTAACGGTTACCGACTCCCGCTCCGATCAGCACATCGACTCCCGCATCGACCAGCGCATCGACCAGCTCACCGACCACGCCCCCGGGAGGTCTGGACCAAACGGTTACCGATTCCCGCTCCGACCAGCACACCGACTCCCGCATCGACCAGCGCGCCGACCACGCCCCCTGGAGGTCTGGACCAAACGGTTACCGACTCCCGCTCTGACCAGCACACCGACTCCCGCATCGACCAGCTCACCGACAACGCCCCCGGGAGGGCTGGACCAAACGGTTACCGCCTCCCGCTCCGACCAGCACACCGACCAGCGCATCGACCAGCTCACCGACCACGTCCCCGGGAGGTCTGGACCAAACGGTTACCGACTCCCTCTCCGACCAGCACACCGACCAGCGCATCGACCAGCTCACCGACCACGCCCCCGGGAGGACTGGACCAAGCGGGTATACCGACTCCCGCATCGACCAGCTCACCGACCATGCCCCCGGGAGGTCTGGACCAAACGGTTACCGCCTCCCGCTCCGACCAGCACACCGACTCCCGCATCGACCAGCTCACCGACCACGCCCCGGGGAGGTCTGGACCAAACGGTTACAGACTCCCGCTCCGACCAGCACACCGACTCCCGCATCGACCAGATCACCGACCACGCCCCCGGGAGGTCTGGACCAAGCGACTGCCGACTCCCGCTCCGACCTGCTGGTGCAAGCCCGGGGCCATTGTACAAATTTTGGCTGCACCGGCCGATCCGTGGATTTAGGCCGTACTCGCCGCCGAAGAAGACAGGAAGAGAGGGGAAGGAGGACGAGGGGGACTGGCAGCGGTGGCAATCGACGAAATGGAAACAAAAGAAGCGACTCCCGCTCCGACCAGGACAGCCACCGGCATACTTCTCTCCACCAGCGCTTCAGGCAACAGCATCATCACTCCGACTCCAGCTCCTTGGCTGGCTCCGATTCCGCCTCCGTTTCACCTGGCGCATGCGCCGAAGCCGCCACCAACCCCGGCGCCAACGCCGGTTCCGACTCCAGCTCCTCCAATTCCGTCTCCAACCCCAGCTCTGGCGCCAGTGCGGCGCGGCGAAGCAGAATTCAATGCAAAGCCTGGGTGCGGGATGTTGCGCAGTTGGATTCCTGGGCGTTCCGGTGCAGCGGTACCCGTCCCCAGGCACCCCTTGGCCTCCACTCACCCTGGGGTCGGCTACCAGCACACGTGCTACGTCTACTTGTACTCCCACCTGTTCTTCTACTACTTGTGAGTGCCCGCGCCGCTTCTTCATTCCTTTCCTTCCCCTCCCCCCCTCCTCCTCCTCCCTCTTGTTCTGCGCGTTGCGCTGATACGATGACAGGGGATTCGTGTCACCGCTGCTGCCCGCGCTCCCACACCTCGGACTGTGCGTCCCCTGTCTCGTGTCAGGGGTGTCCGCCCGCCCGGTTTCGGGCGCATGGTTCCAGACACGTTTTAGCCGCTTCCTCGCCCAGCACTGCCCAATTCTGCAGGCCGCCATGGATTTCTGTGGCCCGCCTGAGGTTTGCACAGTGTCTTCCGCGAGGCGTGGTCTCTCAGAGGCCGCCCGAGTTCATCCAGTGTCTGGCGCGTGCTTCGCACCCAGATTTATAGCACTGCTATGTCTCATCCGTGCTCGCGGGCCTTCCGAGCGTGTGGATTTAGCGATTGCGAGTATATCAGCTGTTAGGGGGCTAATTAGGATGCGGGGACTGTTCCTACTAGTGGCTGCGTGCTGTGCCGTGCTGTGGCTCCTTGATTGCGGTGGTGTGATGCCCGTTTATATGAATGGCCATTCGGTCATATGGGGATGCGCACGCGCCACGGTTTGATGCATCCGCATTGGCCCAGATGTTTTGTTATTGTGTGATTGTAGAAGGGGTGATGGCAGCAAAGAAGGAACAAACATTGCTCAACACGTTCCTCCCCCTCCTCTCTTTTAACGCTCTGTTTCACCATATGCGTCTCTGCTTTCCATTTCCTGTCAGCTCTCGTGGGCGGGGCTTCTGACTGGGCTGGCAGGGACCCGCGAAGCGTAAACGATATCTTGTTGCTAGTTTCCAAGGAGTTTTTAGTTGGAGCCAAATCTGGAGGAGTTGCGGATACGATGCTGATGGCAATGATTACGCGGTGGGGCCGATATGCCAACACAGCCTCTGCTTACAGGCTGCCATGCCTCGAGGAAGCATGAATCGCACATTTTCTTCAATACTTTCTTCACCTTCCCGTTCCGTCTCTCTCACCCGCCCCCCTCCCTCACTCCCCCCCCCATTCTCCACGTCCGCTCCTCCTCCCCCGCACTCCCCCCGCAGCTGTATCAGTCCTCAGCTCTCCTGCACCCTCCCTCGTCCCCTCCTTCCCCCTTCCCCCCTCCCCTGTCTTCCATCCCCTCTCTCTCTCCGCAATCTCTTTGCCTCCAGCGGCGCGCTGCTCAGCCCACTCCGGAAAACGCGGGGCGCCGCCCGGCAGCGACCGGCGGGCCGGCGGCCCGGCGGCGGCCAGCGAGGGCGTGGCCAGGCCGCCAGCGGCGCCCCATGCAGCTCCAGACGCCCGACGCCGCCGCGGCGCCCGACGCCGTGGCGCCGGGGCCACTCTTAGGGGAACGAAGAACGACATAAACATAAAAACTCGGAGGTCCGCGCGGATTTCCCGGATCGGCGCTGGACCCCCCCTCCCTGGCGCGCGGAGCGCGCCAGGGGCGGCGCCGGAGGCGCCGCCAGGGGGGTCCAGCACGGATCCGAGAAATCCGCGCGGATCTCCGAGTTTTTATGTTCATGTCATTCTTCGTTCTCTAACTCCATGCGGCGGGTCTGTCGCAGGAGCTCCCAGCCTTAAGTCGGGCCTGTCCCTCTGCAGGAGGAGTCTGCAACAATAGTCAAACACACAATAGTGTGGCGGCGATTTTTGGATTGTTTTTTAGTTTGGATATTTGTGGGGCATGTCTAGTTGTTCGTCCGAAATCCGCCTGCAGGGGACATGCCCTACCTAACCTGGTGGAGGACGATCAATGGAGAGGAAGCATGTTTCCAAGTCATTTCCAGATGTCTAAAACATGTAGAAAACATGTTCTAAACATGCAAAACCATGTTTGCAACATGTTTAGAACACTTTTTCCGACATGGTGAATACATTTTATGTTCAAGGATTGGACTGTCAGGGTGTCCATTGTCGTGGCATCCACAAACCTAACCCCAGCCCCGCGCCCGCTGTGGCGAGGAGCAGCAGGCGCGCCCGCGGCGGCGAGCAGCAGGAGAGGCCGCCCCCAGCCAGCAGCAGCGTCTCGTCGGCCTCGGGCCCTGGCGCGCGCGCGCTGCCGCGAGGCCAGGCCGCGGAGGCCGTCCACGACCTCTGGTCCCAGACATGATGGCGTCGTACAAGAAAAATCAGGACGGGAGGTTTTCGCTGTTTTCGGCCCCTGGGAGCCCTCGCCCGGCCTCGGGAACGTCAAAAAACGACTCAGGGTGAAAAACCGAAAAACCGGCCCCAGGGAAAGGGTCTGGATTTCCCGGGACGCCGTCCTGAAAAATCAGGACGTCGCATGTCTGGGGTGTGAGCTCAACGTTCGGCTGGGCCGCTGGGGCGACTCCAGGACTGAGATCGGGAGCATGATGGCGGAGGCCTCGAAGGAGAGACAGTCGCCGGCGGAGGCCTCTGCCATGCGCCAGGACGAGCTCCTCGGGATGGTGGCCCAGATGGCGTCGGACGCGTCGGCCGGGCACCGTGCAGGAGCAAGCGGCTTCCCACGCGAGGGTCCTGAGGCAGGAGGTGGGCGACCTCGCGAGGGACGCCGCCCTCAACCACGAGGCCCTCTCGGATTCTTCGATTACCGCGCAGGGGGGATCAACAACAGTTGGTTAGTCTTCAGAGCTGCGAATTCGATAATCCTTTTGAGCCTGTTCGCTCTTATCTGCAGCGTTCGCGGCTACAGTCTGGCATTGTCCACCCACCCTCACCTCTACACCCGACCTGTATCCCGGCTCGGCCACCAGCGCGGCACCCATGGCGGGTCGTCGAGCATTGCCGCCGGGAGTGACTGCAGCGCGCTGCGCCCGTGGCCTTTTCAAGGTCGCGAGGTCGTTCTCAGGCCGCGGCGCACGGCTCCGACGGTGTGCCACCTGCTCTGTTTTGCACGGGTGGTGGCGCCAGTGCCAGCGTGCAGCAAACGTTTCACCGCCGCTCCCCTTCTTGGCGGCGTTCAGAACTGCGAACTCAAGAATCCTCTTCAGCCTCTTCGCTCTTATCTGAGCGTTCGCGGCTCCAGTCTCGCATAGTCCTCCCGCCCGACCTGTATCCCGACTCGGCCTCCGGCGCGGCACCCGCGGCGGGTCGTCGAGCGTTGCCGCCGGGAGTCATTGCAGCGCCCTGCGACCGTGGCTTTTTGCAAGGTCACGAGATCGCTCTCAGGCCGCGGCGCACGGCCCCGACGGTGTGCCACCTGCTCTGTTTTGCACGGGTGGTGGCGCCAGCGTGCAGCAAATGTTTCACCGCCCCGCCCCCTTTTGGCGGCGTGCGCAAGGGTGTAGGGAGAAAAGTATTAATCGTATGATTAAGCATCGTCGTAGTAAAATATCAATACTAAGGATGGCGATGATAATCGTAGCAGTAATTGTAGTAATAATATTATTAGTACTACTAATCATAATGATAATAACAACAATCATCATGATTCGGGGTTCGCTGGAATCTGCAAGGGTCATCGGTATCCAGGACTGGCCACGCAGAGGAGCAGACTTCCGCGAGGCCTGCTTTGAAGCGACAGCGCCCCGCGTCGCCCCACCCCCCGCTGCCCCTCCCTCCCTCCCTCCCCGCTGCTCCCTCCCCCCTCCTCCCACCTCCTCGCCTCTGCTCTCCCCAGCGGCACAGGCCGCATGCGTCCACGCCACCGATTTGGGCACACCCCTTGCGCGGTCCGTGGCCCCCAGAGGGAGCTATGGCTCGGCGGCACAGGCCCAGGTCTCGCGTGCGGGCTCGCCTGGCGCAGGCTCGCTCCGCGTGGGCCTGGAGTGCAAGGGCACCGGGCGGTTTGCCCCGCGCGGCTTTCGGGGTGACGCGTGCCACCGTTGTGTGGCTTCACACCGTCGGGCCCCAGGTTGGCGCCCATAATGCGAGTGAAGCAGCTGTTCTTTCTCAAGCGGTGTTCGGAAAGACGCGTGTCACCCTTGTGTGGTTTCATTGTAATTATATGGCCCCAGGCTGGCGCCCAGAATGCGAGTGAAACAGTTGGCTTTGTTCACACGGTTTTCGGGGTGACACGTGTCACCCATGTGTGGTTTCGCACTCTATGGCACCATGCTGGCGCCCAGAATACGAGTGAAACAATTGGTCCCAATCATCCTGTGGTGTTGGGTCCTCGTTTTGAAGAGACAGCGCCCCGCGTTCACTCCTTCCTTCCTCCTCCCCTCCTCCCTCCTCCCCTCACCCTCACTTTGGCTCACCCCTCACTGGTTTCGTGGCCCCATAGGGAGTCAAGTGCTACCGCCCGCATGCGTCCACCCACCCAGTACAGCGCTTCGTGGCCGCGTAGGGAGGAGCTCCACCGAAGGTCCAAGTGTTACCGCCCGCATGCGTTCCCACCCAGTACAGCGCTTGGTGGCCCCATAGGGAGCTCCCCCGAAGGCCCCAGTGCTACCGCTTGCACGCGCCGCCCCGCCCAGTACAGCGCTTCGTTGCCCCACAGGGACCTCCACCGAAGGTCCCAGTGCTACCGCCCGCATGCGTCCCCCTCACCCAGTGCCCCGCTTCGTGGCCCCATGGGGAGCTCCAGCGAAGGTCCCAGTGCTACCGCCCGCATGCGTCCACCCCCACCCAGTACAGTGCTTCGTGGCCGCATAGGGAGCTCCACCGAAGGTCCAAGTGCTACCGCAGGCATATGTCCCCCCACCCAGTACAGCGTTTCGTGTTCCCATAGGGAGCTCCACCGAAGGTTCCAGCGCTACCGCCCGCATGCGTCCCCCCCACCCAGTACAGCGATTCGTGGCCCTATAGGGATCTCCACCGACGGCCTCAGTGCTACCGCCCGCATGCGTCCACCCCGCTCGGTATAGCGCTTCGTGGCCCCATTGGGAGCTCCACCGGCGGCCACAGTGCTATCGCCTGCACGCGTCCCCCCCACCCAGTACAGCGTTTCGTGCTCCACCGACTGCCCCAGTGCTACCGCCCGCATGCGTCCTCCACCCAGTGCTGCGCTTCGTGGCCGCATAGGGAGCTCCACCGTAGGTCCAAGTGCTACCGCCCGCATGCGTCCCCACCAGCCAGTACAGCGTTTCGTGGCCCCATGGGGAGCTCCCCTTGCGGCGCCAGTGGCACCGTCCGCATGCGTCCCCCTCGCCCAGTACAGATTTCCGTGGCCCCATAAGGATCTCCACCGAAGGCCGCATTGGCATGTTCCGCATGCGTCCCCCCCCACGAAGTACAGCGCTTCGTGGCACTATAGGGGCCTCCACCGAGGGCCCTAGTGGAACCGTCCGCATGCGGCTCCCCCGCCCAGTACAGCGCTTCGTGGCCCCATAGGGACATCCACCGTTTCATGCGCCACTGCGTGTGCGTGGGCGTCACAGTTTGGGACAAGCGGACTCGCCCATTCGTGTGTATTCGATATGGGTTGTCTTTCGCGCAACAAGCTGCGTTCTGATACCTTTGGCAGGCATCTTCGGTCGTGAATGACTATGTTGAGGCGCCACTGTTCTCGCATCGCACGTTTCAAGTCGCAGGAGGGGCGGGCAGGCGGCATCAGTCATGCGGCCTGCCCGCCCTCCTCATGCTCTGACCTCTCGGGGCCACTCCTGCTATGATTCTTTAGGCTTGCTCCACATCCGCCGACCCCTTGAGTTACCCGGGGAGTCGATGCGCGTCAACGTGGGCCGTTGTGGATGCTGCTGGCGGTGTCGAAGCCTTTTTCGTGATGTGTTCTGAAGGCCAGATTTGGCTGCTTGGGGTC
>CAUYUJ010021026.1:143298-148298 GCA_963575745.1 Prorocentrum cordatum | reverse complement strand
CTCGTTCCTCGTGCACGCCACGACGTTGGAGGTGATCTTCGGCGACTACGCGCGGATATCCGGCTTGGCATTGAACTTCGCGAAGACAGTGGTGGTCCCGCTCTTTGAGCACCGAGCCGACGAGTCCCGCAGGCTGCTCACCAGAGCGGCCCCGGCCTGGGCCGGAGTGGACATCCAGCTCTGGGCGAAATATTTGAGTTTCATCCTCGGTCTTGCCCGCGAGGACAAATCCTGGGCGGCCCCGCTCCAGAAGTATTTGGACCGAGCCAAGCTCTGGGGCGAGACCAGGGCCGGCCTGTGCACCTCGCTCCTGGCCTACCAAGTGTTCGCGGCGAGCACCCTCATGTTCATCGGCCAGTTGGACGCCTTGCCAGACAATTTCGAGGACCAGGAGGCCCGGGCTTGCGCAGCTCTTTTTCGAGGCCCAGGAGGTTGGATGTCTCTTAAATGTTTGCGCCGGCTCCGAGACATTGGATTTCTGGTCGAACTTCCCGACATCCGAGCGCGGTGTACAGCCGCCAAGGCAAGAGCTTGCCGGTTCGAGAATCGTCAACGGGGTGGTCTACGGGTTCAGGAGCGCACCTTTCGGCTTCAACTGGCGGTAGCTGCAGCAGCTGGCCGTCCGCGCGCGCAGGCTTGGAGAGCCTGGTTGGACAATTTGTTTTGTTTCAGTTGGCACGCGCCGAAACGGCGCTCAAGGCCGAGTGCATACGCCCTCCTTGCCCTCCCTCCCTCGATCTCCCCTCAGCGTCTGGGCTCGATCATGCTGGCTGGCAGGGCAGAGCGACTAAAATTTTACGTGCTCGCCCGGACGGGGCTGCCTTTTACCACCTTCGTCGCAAGCTGGATCGGTGGAGTCTGCCCACACTTCCAGGGCGTAGGGTTGCCAGGGTGGTGACAACGTTCAAACCCTTGGCAACGCATGCCCCGCCCCGTGTACTGGCGGCCGCTCTCCGCACAGTCTGTAATGGTCGGGTGACCACCCGGCGGTTTCTCCAGGCAGGGGTTCGGAGATGCGTCCTGGGCTGCCCCCGGGGAGAAGACAGCATCGAGCATTACGCTGGATGCGGGTGTTTCCATCAGCTTTGCCGGCGCCACCTTGGTCTCAGCACGCCTCCACGGCCACAGTGTTTGGATGACTTTTTGGGAGTCAGCCCCGTACTTGCCAGCTCTTCCTGCAGTGTTCCCTGCGGCGGAGGCGCGGGCAGCATGCACGGTATTACGTGCCCTCGCCGTCTTCGCGCTATACCGCGTGCGCGGCAATGCGCGACACGGGTCGTGGCTCCCTGCCGAATTGCAGGAGGCTTTTCCCGCTTTCGTGAGGGAGGCCGCGCAAGGCCATCCTAGACGCTTTCCTTCCTCGCGCTGGCGCGGAGGCGGCCCCGGGACGTGCAGTACATTGTCCGACCCATTTGGCTGCCTGCCAGCTGGCGCCAGCCGTGCAGCAGCATATGATTTACGCATTCCCAGGCCTCGCCATTTCGTTCAAGCGGGCTGGACGACACAGGCTCCAAGCCCCAGGACGCTCGACGGAAGCGATCGTTCGCTTCCTCCCTCCCTCCTCGTCCTCGCCTCGTCCTCTCCTTCTCGCTCCCCCCGTGCACGTCGTCTCACTCGGCCGTGGGCAGTGGCCGACCTTACGTCGGCATTGCGGTGCCAGTTTCAGTTCGTAGGGTGTTCCCCTCTTGCGCTTCCTCCCTCGCCTGGTTCAGCATGCGTTTATCTTTCATTTTAGTGTAGTCCGCTAGCGTCTGTGTTTGTTCTTGTGGGCACAGCGTGTCAGCAGCATGTCTCCCGCTTTCGCTCCCCTTTCCTCTTCCTCTGCCTCTCTGCTTTCCTCTGCTCCCGTCCGGGTCCGGCGCGACCGTGCCGGACTCGCCAATATCGACCAACGCGCCACTGATGCGCTTTCGACGCGATGATCCGCCCCGAGTTTCGGCCACGCTCGCAGGACACATGGTGTGTCGGCGACGGCGGTTTCTTCTCTAGGCAGATTTTGGGCAACCACGCGCTACGCTATGATACGAATTCCGTCCATATTTGTATCATGTCGTTTTCCGGTTCCCCTCCCCTCTTTCTTTCCTGCCGTCCTTCCTCCTCCTCTTCCGTCCTCTTCCCCTTCGCCCGAGTCTGGAGCGTTCGCATGTTCTTCGCTACGCTCAGCTCGGCGATTGGCTCCCATTGTGTGCGTTATATAAGCGGCTGGATGCCGTCGGGGTTGTGCACACAATGCGTTCGTCCAGTCTAACGCCACGGCTGGCCAGGGGAAGATACGCTGCATGGCAAATCCGTATCATTGGCTAGCTGGCTTCTCTCCTTCCTCCTCTCCCTCCGTCTCTCCTCCCCTCCTCCTCCCCCTCTTCTCTCCGTTCTCCTTCTCTTTTCAAATTTGGGCGTGCCGGCCTATCCTCGATTAAAGGCAGTGCTCAGACTGTTTTCCGCCAAGTGTCGACGCTGCAGGGCAACCCGCAGCATCCGCATCCCCGCGCCCAGGGCCATTGCATCCGCAGTATCCCTGAAGTGTCGGCGCTGTAGGGTAATCCGAGCATCCGCAGCATCCGCATGCCGCGCGGGAGGTCTGGACCAAAGGGTTACCACCAGAACACGCCGCCCGCGCATTCCGAGCGGGAGGTCTGGACCAAAGGCTTACCAGATCCACCGCTGCTGATCAAAAAAAGGACTGCTCACGCACTCACGCACTCACGCACTCATACACTCGCGCACTCGCGCACGCACACACATCACACACCACACAACACACAGCGCACGACACACAACACGCACACATCGCAGGCCCACCTGCACACAGGCCTGTCCGCACCGCGGCCTTGGGAGGCCCCACGACCGCGCCGCAGCCGCCGACGACGTGCGGTGGCGACTGCGGTCTGACATTTTTTGGATAGCGTATCTCTCCGCCGGTTCTGGCCCTCCACGCTTCGGCGCGACACTCCATCCATCGGCATGAACATAGCTTCCGACGCTCCGCGCCGATTTCTCGGATCCGCGCTGGGCCCCCCCGGCGGCGCCTCCGGCGCCGCCCCTGGCGCGCTCCGCGCGCCAGAGAGGGGGGTCCAGCGCAGATCCCAGAAATCCTCGCGGAGCGCCAACAGTTTATGCTTACGCCGCTCTTTCTTCTTCCAATCCACCTCCCGGCCCCAGGCTTCCAGGTCCCGATCAGGGCGCCAGAGACGGGGGCACAGCAAACAGGAGGTACGGGGAACGCCGATTTCCACGTTTGGCTATGCCCCCGTTTAGGGGGCCCTGGGCGTCATAGACGGGGGTACAGTAAACCGGGGTATATGGAAATGCCAAAGCCCCCGTTTAGCTAAACCCCCGTATGCGAAGCCCCGACCCGAGCCTGTCCCAGTCTCCCGCGCCGCGGAGCGCAGCGACGCGCCATCGGCTCGCAGGGGGACGGCGCGTCGCCGGGTTCGCCGCCGCGACACGCTGAGCAGGAGTGCCTGACCGTAGCACCCTCCGCATGTTCCCTCACGTCGTAGAGGCGGGGCGCGGCGGACGATAAATTTTATGTCCTGGAGGAACTCGTGCCGAACGAAAGGGGGGGATAGGGAAAGGGGGGGGTGCGAAATCTGCTGCATGCAGCTGGTTTCGGCCCCGCCGCCGGGCCCGCCCATTCCTCGATACGTGGGCGCCTGGCCTCCCGGCGCCTGGAGGCGCCGGGGGAAAATCAGCTACGCGAGCTGATTCTGAACCCCCCCTTTGCTATGCCCCCTTTCGCCCAGCCTAAGACACAGTCGAGATCTCAAGGGGTCTGCGTTGTGAGACAAATCGCGCCGTCCGGGTTCGTTTTTGCCTGCGTTGTGTGATGCCTTCGGCTCACCCTGTCACCGCGCCTGGGTTTGGAGCCAGAAGCTCTCTTCGACGCTTTTCAGTATGTCCAGCAATGGCCCTCGGGGGGTTCATGCAATTCGTTCCTCGTGGGTGCGCCATATAGTCAACATGACGGAAGTCGTATCAAGGCAGTACCTGTGGAATCTCATGTGGTGCGTAACCTCAGTGGTTCCAGGCACGCACCACTTGAATCGTATCTTGTAAGTGATGGGCGTGATATCTAAACGTACCACTTGGAAACTGTTTGGGCCGTCTTGGGGTTCTCTTGGGCTGTATCGGGGCCAGTTTGACCGTTTCTTGGGCCATCTTGGAGGGCTCCTTGGATCTCTTGGGGTGCTCTTGGGTAGCTTTCCCCATGCCTGCAAATCTGAAGATCCCTGGCTGTCATTGCAATCCGCGCGTGAACAATACGAGGGTTCCGTCAGGGTTGCGCTTCCGAGTCGTGCAGCCGAGGCGTTCCGGGAACGAACGGTGCGGTTGGGTCTGTGTGAGTGACAGCGCGGAGGTGATCTCTGCTCAGCGGAAGATGGTCCGTTGTATCGGGGCATGTTTCGTATTTTGGCTGCTGATCTTGATCTTGGGATCCGTAGCCGGGTGGGCCCAAACAGGTTTGGTTAAGATAGTATTTCAAGCAGTGGCGAAGCGTCCTGGCTCGCCTATAGCCCTACCAAACAAGGTTCTAAGAACCTTGTGTGGTTTCCACGACATGTTCTTAGAACATTTCTGGCGGAGCCTGTTTTGTTTTATCACATCGGGGTTATGCTCTAAGGACATTGTTTCTGTTCTTGGAACATTTATTGGTTCGAAGAACACATGTCGTGGTAGGACTATAGGACTGCCGGGACGGTCGGTCCCTGCTCAAGTATTCGGCATCCCAATTGGCCCGCGCGCGCCCGAGCTGGGCTTGAGTCGCCGTTCTCGGTGATTCGTCTGGTCGCTGGGTTGCCCGCTGGCTCGGCACGTGGAGCGTGGACTAGAGCGAGTTGCAAAATGCCTTGCGTTCGTGTGAAAGTTACGGCAATCATGTCGGCGACGAGGAGTACAGCTGGCTGCATGGCGCTGACTAGTTTCAACCGCTTGACTGAAGCACCAAGTCGTTTGACCTCCTTAGAAGGTTGTTTCTACCATCCGATACTCACAAGCGGAAC
>CAUYUJ010021026.1:135798-138298 GCA_963575745.1 Prorocentrum cordatum | reverse complement strand
GCTGATGATGCTGATGATGCTGCTGCTGATGATGATGATGCTGATGATGATGATGATGATGATGATGATGATGATGATGATGATGATGATGATGATGATGATGATGATGATGATGATGATGATGATGATGTTGATGGGGTGGTGGTGGTGGTGATGCTGATGCTGCTGATGATGCTGATGATGCTGCTGATGATGATGAGGAGGAGGAGGAGAAGGAGGAGGAGGAGGCAACAGGGGGAGGAAGAGGACTTGGTTGGCTGTCGCTTCGGGGGAACAATCTGATCCGCGAACGCTTCGTCGGCCAGCAGCTGATCGTCTGGCTTCGCCAGCAGCGCTGCCGATGCCGACGCGGTTCCACCGCATCCAGCCCCAGAGGGAGGCAGCGAGCAGGAGGTAGGAAGAGAAGGCAGGAGGCGGAGGAGGTGCACAGGGAGAATGCGCGGGCAGTGCTGCGTCGCCACGGGTCGCGGCCGGGCGCGACGCCGACGCGCCTGGCGTCGGGGACCGCGGCGTCGATAGCTGACGCCGCGTGAAAAACGCTCGCCGCCGCAGCGCGGGCGCGGGCGCCCCTCCCGCGCCGTCCCTGGCCCTCACGCGTGCCGACCACGCGGGCACGCATCGCCAGCCACGGGACCGACGGCCGCTCGCCGGCGGCCGCCGACGACGACGACGACCGCGCCCCCGGCCTCCGTCCTCGCCCACGCCGTCGACCGCGCCCGCCCCGCCTGGCGCCCAGCCGCCGGCCAGGAGCACCTGACGATGGCCCCCGCCCGCCCCCCCGTCCGCCCCTGCGTGCCTGCCTGCTGCCCCTGCCGCTCCCCCCTCCCCCTCCGCCTGGCCCGCGTCTGTTCGCTGCGTTTTCTCTCGCCTTCTCGCTCCTTTCCCCGTCTTCTTCTTCCTTCCTCCCCTCTAGCCGGCCGGAAGATCCAACCCGCGGGCGGCCGAAGTGCGGTCGGCCTCCTGGTGCTCGGGGGAGAGAAGCTCGCGGTGCGGGGTGCCTGGGGTCAGGGTCAGCCCTAGGTTTTCGGGAACCTCGGTCTTGACAGCCAGACGGGGCCGAAGGCTTTCGACGGAGTCAGGCACGCGCGCGAGGCGGGGCGCGCATGGATTTGTCACTTGTGTTACAATGGGTTGTTGAACATGGCTGGTTCTGGATAAGCGAGTGTGCGCGCATAGTATTTTTTCGGGTGGGCGATGAAACGGCTGCGATGGTGCAAAATCAGGTTTAAAATGCACGATTGGGCAACATCGCAAGTACATTGTATCATCCCAGGGGGAAGCGCGAGACTTGGGTGGTGGGGGTGGTGGCGTCTTTTTTTTAGCACATGAGAATCAATGCGAGGCGGCGACGGGGCGGCGACGGCGAGAGCACGGAACCGCGAGACAGACAATCAGGGCCAGACGACGGGCGGCGACGAAGCGGCAACGGGGCGGCAACAGCGAGCACGGAGCCGCCAGACCGACCATCAGGGCCACACGGCGGGCTGGGACGAGGCGGCGACGGGGCGGCGACGGCGAGCACGGAGCCACCGGACCGACATTCGGGGCCAGTTCCCAGTTCCTTCGAAGAGAAGTGGAATCCTCAAGGGCAAGCACTTTTTGGGGAATGTAGGTAAGGCACGTGCTGCACCGTATCATCACATCTGCATGTTGTTCTGTGATCAGGTATCGTATCTCTTTTTTGGTTTCTCTCTCTCTCTCTGTCTTTCTCTCTTCTCTGGTTTTTGTCTCTCTTTGGATAGCGATCTCCCCCTCTGAGGAGGATCACGAGGAGGAGGGGGAAGGTATCTCCTCTCACTCTCTACATGCATTTGTGTGTGCTTGCGTGCTCGTGCCCAAACTGGTTACGTCGCGCCGCGCTTGCCTGCTCCCCCCCCAGGATCACGCCTCCGGCGATGCACAAGTCGGAGTGCTCTGCTCTGCGCTGGGTTTCTTGCCGGTGTTCGCCCTCGTGACGTTTCACACCAGACGCGCTCGGGACCCCCCGACGCAGAGGGAGGCGGGGGCCTCGAGACTCCACGCGTTGAACAGGGGTCCTGGAGGAGAGGGCTCCCGGATTTTGCTTCGCCGTTTCCCAGCTCCCGGGGCTCTCACCGGGTGGGCCCAGGCACCGCTCAGAACCGACCAGGGGGGCAGAAGTTCTCCTGGGGCAGGCCCCCCGCCCGGGTCCAGGGCCCGCTTCCACCAGGGCCAGTCTCCTTCGTGCCTGGGCGACGGGCTGTTCAGCACGCTCGCCCATAGCCCTGCCTCTCATTCCATATACAACAGTTGACGATCTCAAGCCTGTGCTTGGGGTAGCTCGTCTTTTTCAGGCGCTCTGGGCCCTGGGTGAGCTTTCGGCGACCATGTCGCTTCTTCAGGCTGGTCTGAGTTAACATGGCCAGGGCCCTGCATCCTGCCAGCACGCGCGCAGAAGCAAGGAGGAGAGGATCAAGGAAGGCGCTGCCTGACGGCGTCGTCGCTCCACTTCTTCTCCATTCCTACTCACCCCCTTGCTGTT
>CAUYUJ010021026.1:85798-130798 GCA_963575745.1 Prorocentrum cordatum | reverse complement strand
ACGCCCAGGTCTCAGAGGAGGCGCGCGTGCACGGGCACGCGTCGGCGCACGCGCGCGCGCACGGGCTCGTGCACGCACCGAGGGCGATCGAGCCGCCAGTGACCACCGCTGCCAGGAGGCATCGCAGGTGCAGGGGCCCAAGAAGTCCTCGTCGCTCCTCGCGGGCCTCGGGTACTTCTGCATGAGTGCCCGCCTCCGCCTCCGCCTTCGCCTGCTCCTCCTCCTCGGAGCCTCGGAGCCTCGGAGCCTCGAAGCCTCGAAGCCTCGAAGCCTCGAAACCGCGGACGGGTTCGGGTTGATGCGCCGACGCCCTCGTTGCGCCCCTCTCCTCCCCATCCTTGCCGCAGCAGCGCGAGAGCAGCCTCCTCCTCCTCCTCCTCCTCCTCCTCCTCCTCCTCCTCCTCCTCCTCCTCCTCCCCAGACGAAGGCGCGGGCCGTCGATGCCAGCGCCCGCTGGTGGACTGACTGGATTCTGGACGGGGTCCGACTTTTGCTTCTGCCGCCCGTGCAGCGAAGCGGCACGGCAAAACCACTTCTCTGCGGCCCAGTTTTGACCACGTGCGCGTCCTTTGCTGCTGCTGCTCCTCATCCTATACTCATCCTCCTGTCCTCGTCCTCATCATATTCTATCGCATCTCTCCCTTTCTCCTCATCTCTTCCTTGTTGTCATGCGCATTCCTTCCTCCTCCTCCCATCACCCCCCTCCTCCTTATCCTGTCCTGCCCTCTGCTATCCTCCCCACTCCTTCCCCCCCTTCTTTTCCCTCTCCACCTCCTTCTCCTCCTCCTCTTTCTCCTCTTCATCTTCTCCCTCTCTCTCCTCCTCTTCCTCCTCCTCCTCATCATCATCATCACCACCATTATCATCACCATCATCATCACCACCACCACCACCACCATCATCATCATCATCATCATCATCATCATCATCATCATCATCATCATCATCATCATCATCATCATCATCATCATCAGCAGCAGCATCATCATCATCAGCAGCATCAGCATCCTCCTCCTCATCTTCCTGCATGCCTCCACATCACCCTCCTCTTCCCCCTTCTCCTGCTTGCGGGGGTGCTGCCGACTCCTCTCTGTGGTCAGGCGTGGACCGATCTGCTAGGGGCGGCCGCCTGAGCCCCGCCGCGCCCTCTCCCCGTACGGGGTCCGGCTTGACGAAGGAGCATCTGCTCTTTAGCAGGGGCCCAGTCGTTGCTTTGGTCTGCGTGCGCTCCGCGACCTTTTTGGCGGCGAGCCCCCCTGGGCGTTCCTTTCTGGGATTCCTGGACTCGCTGGGAAAGAAAGGGGCCTCGTTCCCGATTTGTCGCTGCTTAGGTCAGGCCGAACCCTGTGCCTCGCCCCTCGTCTGCTCGGGGCGAAGAGCGTCGACGGACGTTCTTGTTGGCCGCCCGCCGGCCTCTCGGGGCCCCGCGAAGGGGCCCCGGGGCTGTCGGAGGCCGGCCCCGGGGAGGTGGTCTGGACCACGGGGGTCGGAGGGACGCGAGCAATGCACCACCACCAGCCCTTGCCAGGCCCATCCTGGGCCTTGGACTGGTGCATGGACCCCCCAGGCCTCGGACAGGAGGGCCTGCACACCAGTCCAGGGCCCAGGAGGGGCCCTGCCAGGGCTGGTGG
This sequence comes from Prorocentrum cordatum, assembly GCA_963575745.1. Classification (NCBI taxonomy): domain Eukaryota; class Dinophyceae; order Prorocentrales; family Prorocentraceae; genus Prorocentrum; species Prorocentrum cordatum. Next base: position 129,167 of record CAUYUJ010021026.1, on the reverse strand, counting down.
TGGTGTATTGTTTGGAGCTCTTCTGGGGGGGGGGGGGGCCCACGCCGCAGCTTGTTGGGAGGAAGGGGAGGACAAGGAGCAGTGTGAGCTCAAGTCGGGCCTGTCCCTCTGCAGGGGGGAGGTTCAAAAGTAGTAAGAAAATAGAGTGGGGACGATTTTTGGCAATTGTCGGCCATATTGGAGCATTTTTGGGGTATTGTTTTTACTTGTTCGTCCAAAATCCCCCTGTAGGGGGACACGCCCGACTTGAGTGTAAACCCCAGAGGTATCGACGATGCTGCAAGAAACCCTCCCTGCCAGTTCCCTTTTCACAGGGCCCTACAATAACTTATCCGTAAGGGCTTCGCCCCCTGCCGCCGGAACCCTCCCTCGGAGAATGGGCCATGGAAGAGCTAAGTCATGAGGTCTTGGCGCTGTCGTGAAGCAGTATCGAAACTTCATGCGAAGCCGATTCGCAATCAGCAAAACCAACTGATCACAAGAGGGGTTACCACACCTGGCGATTGGTAAGACGTGTATGGTTTACGGGCTTGGTTACCACACCTTGCGATTAAAGGGCCGAGGGAGTTCTCGCAGTTTGGGTTACCACGCCTTGCGATGGATGTGCGTGAAGGGTGGCACCGAATTTCAGAAATGTGGCAAATCCCCTGTGTTTTTGGACCCTGACCCCGCGGATCTGCGTAAGGGGTGGCGCCGAATTTCAGAAATTTGGCGAATCCCCTGTGTTTTTGGACCCTGACCCCGCGGATCTGCGTGAGGGGTGGCACCGAATTTCAGAAATGTGGCAAATCCCATGTGTTTTTGGACCCTGACCCCGCGGATCTGCGTGAGGGGTGGCACCGAATTTCAGAAATGTGGCAAATCCCATGTGTTTTTGGACCCTGACCCCGCGGATCTGCGTGAGGGGTGGCACCGAATTTCAGAAATGTGGCAAATCCCATGTGTTTTTGGACCCTGACCCCGCGGATCTGCGTGAGGGGTGGCACCGAATTTCAGAAATGTGGCAAATCCTATGTGTTTTTGGACCCTGACCCCGCGGATCTGCGTGAGGGGTGGCACCGAATTTCAGAAATGTGGCAAATCCCATGTGTTTTTGGACCCTGACCCCGCGGATCTGCGTGAGGGGTGTCGATTTCGAGCCCCCCCAGCAATTCAGACAACGCGCCCAGGGGACGCTAAAAATCCCGTTTGGGCCTCCCCCCCCCTCGCGCGGTCAATCAACTAGTTACAGTAACCAGCAAGAAGTCAACTAGTTACAGTAACCAGCAAGAAGCAGAACTGTAACACTGGAAACTACAAACTACAACTGGTACAGGAAACTGCGAATCACGCGCCTCGCAGCCTGGTGGCCCCACAAGGGGGCCGGCGGATTCTCACTGTGTCGAAGGTTGATAGACCTCCTACCCTGACACTTCGATTACCGAGTTGGTAGTTTTCGGTTCGCGAGAGGGCGTCGCGGCCGTCCTTTTTGCGGGTCCTGGTCCTTCGGTTTCGGTCCTAGGCCGTTTTCCTTAAAAAGGGTGGTTTACTAAAGCGAGGTTTGTCCACCGCCGATTGTGGGAAATGCCCCAGTGGAAGAATACAAGCGATTGAGAGTCCTCAGTCGCGCCACGACACAATTCCTGGGACCTTAGCGCCGCGAGTCAGCGTGACTGCTGCGTCCTGATCCTCCTACGCCGTGCAAGAGCACAACACGGTGGTCAAAGTCGTTGCGCACGTTTTGCACGAACGTGCGCGGCGCCCTGGCGAGAGCCACGTCTCGAGAACCGCCCGCCCTCCGTCCGTGAAGCTGTTGCAGTGTGAGCAGCGCCAAGGGCCGCCCGGCCTCCATCCTTGAAGCTGCCGCAAGCTGTTAGAGCGGAGGCGCAGTGTGCGCGGCGCTTCGGCGAGACCCGCATTCTGCAGTGGCCCGCCCTGCATTCGCGAAACTGTTGCAAGTGCATTCCATGCGCCTGGGTCATACATGGTGAGGGGGCCTCTCAGGCGAGTCGCCCGGCCCGCCCTACGGACACGTCTGGGGGTGCGGCAGGGAGGGCTCATGTGTAAGGAACAGGGATGGGGGCGGAGGGCGAGGAGGAAGGTGGGAGGAGGAAGGAGAGACGGAGGACGAAGGTGAAGATCGAGGATTGAGGCTCGAGGGTATTCCCCAAACGGTGCTTGCAGTGATTTTATCTTGAGGTACCTGAGCTCTGGTACCAGTCTGGCCGGCTCGTCGCCGCCCGTCGCCGCCAGTCGCCGCTTGGCCCCAGTGCCGCTCTGGCCGGTTCGTTGCCACTCGTCGCCTCCCGTCGCCGCGTGTCGCCGCCCATCGCTGTCGTCGCCGCCCGGCATCGCTGGGCATCGCTTTGCATGGCATTGCTTTGCATTGCTGTGCACTTTTTTGCATTGCTTTGCACTGATTTGCATTGTTTTGCATTGCATTGCACTGCTTTGCAGTGCTTTGCATTGCTTTGCACTGCATTGCTTTGCGCTGCTTTGCGTTGCGTTGCTATGCTTCGCATCGTTTTGCACTGCGTTGCATTTCTTTGCATTGCTTTGCATTGCAATCGCATTGCTTCGCATTGCAATCGCGCTGCAATCGCATTGCTTTGCATTGCGGTGGATTGCTTTGCATTGCAATTGAATTGCAATCACATTGCAATCGCATTGCAATCTCTCTGCAATCGCATTGTTTTGCGTACCATCGCATTGCACTGTTTTCCATTGATTCGCATAGCTTTGCATTGTATTGCATTGCATTGCGTTGTCACCACCTACCCAACGACCCCAACCGAACCCGAAGTCTCAATTTGCCCTCCATTTCCAGTGGGTGGGGGGGTTGGGATCGCATGGAGCCCATACCCCCCCCCCAACCCGAAATTCTGGTCCAATTCGGGTCTTCGGGTTGGGTTGGGGTCGTCTGGTAGGTAGTCAATTGCGGTGCATTGCTATGCATTGCCTTGCATTTCGTTACATTGCTTTGCATTGCTTTGCCATGCGATGCATGTCTTGGCATTGCAATCGCATTGCTTTGCGTAGTGTTGCATTGCTTTGCATTGCATTTCTCTATCCATTGCTTTGTATGGCCTTGATGTTTCTCGCGTTGCTGTGTATTGATTTGCATTGCTGTTCCTTGCCTCGCATTGCTTTGCACTGCTTTGCATCGCCTTGCCTTGCCCTGCTTTGCATCGCCTTGCCTTGCGTTGCATTGGTTTGCAATGCTTTGCATTGCATAGCATTACAATAGCATTGCAATAGCATTGCAATAGCATTGCAAGTGCATTGCCTTGCATTGCTTTGCGCTGGTTTTCATTGTTTTGCATTGTTTTGTATTGCTTTGCATTGCTTTGTATCGCATTTTCTTGCTTTGCATTACATCGCCAGGCAATCGCATTGCGTTACATGGCATCGCATTGCATTGCTGTGCAGTTGCCTTGCAGTTGCTCTGCATTGCTTTGCATTGCTTCGCATTGATTTGCCTTGTTTGGCTTTGTTTTGCATTGCTTTGCACTGCTTTCTATCGCTTTGCGTTGCGTTGCTTTGCTTTGAATTCCATTGTACTGCATTGCTTTGCGATGCTTTGCGTTGCTTTGCATTACGCTGCTTTTCATTGCCTTGTCTTGCCCTACTTTGCATTGCGTTGTGATGCCCTGTATCGTTTGCAATGCGTTGCATTGCTTTGCATTGCTTTGCATTGCGTTGCTTTGCGTCGCGTTGCAATCGCATTGCTCTGCATTTCATCGCATCGCAGCGCATTGATTGCATTGCATTGCATTGCGTTGCATTGCATTGCATTGCATTGCATTGCTTTTCATTGATTTGTATTGCTTGTCATTGCTTTGCATTGCTTCACATCGCTTTGCATTGCTTTGCATTGCTTTGCGTTGCATCGCATTTCGTTGCATCCTGTTTGATTGCTTTGCAGTGCTTTGCATTGCAAACGCATCTCAATCGCATAAGTTTGGATTGCTTTGCATTGCAATCGCGTTGCTTTGCATGGCTTCACATTGCTCTGCCTTGCTTAGATTCCACATCGACTGCACCAAATGGATTGCACCACCTGAATATGACCGCATATATTGCAAGACATCGCTGTCTGGGGTCCACGCTGGCAAACATATGTGTTTTACGATTTTGTTTTTTTTGGGGAGATGACGAAAGAGCGCGAAGCCAAGCGCGGTTCGCGCAGCGCCCAAGCGCCAACCTAGAGGGCCTGGCCAGCGCCAATGTGGTGCCCAGGTGTGGGTCTGGGAGTGTTCTTGGGCGATCTCTGGCGGGTGGGGCGGGGCCTTACCCAGATCTTTGACAGTGTGGTTTTGTTCAGTCTCGGCGGTTTTGCAGTACTCGATTTTGTCCTCCTGGGGCCGTTATCTGGCCCTGGAGCCATCAAAGATAGATCCGGGACGGACCTGGCCCCGAGAAGGGGGTCGAGAGGTCTGGGGCCGCGGACAGGAACTAAAATCAGATTGGAGGGTGTCTGGGTACCCAGCTCAATCCGAAGCCCCCCTCTGACGGATATCAGAGATTGCCAAGGACCCCCCGCATTGATGACCGTTAGCAGCGTGCCCGTGACCTATACTCCTGCGGACTGGGGGGCCCCGGTGTCCCGGGCGGCGCTGGGGTCCAGGAGGCTTGCTGCCCATCGAGGCTCCATCGCCTCACTTCGGCTGACACTCCTGATTCGATCGTGAGTCTTTGCCCCCTGGCCTTGCCTCCTCTTTGCTTCTCCCTCCCCTCTCTCCTCCTCCCCTGCCTCTAATCATTATCCTTTTCCTCGTTACAAGCGGGCCCCTAAGGCCCGAGTGACGGTTGAAGAAGAATCTAGCCGTACGTTTGTTTGTCCACGAGCCTGCCTGTGATAGCTTCTCATACAGTGGTGCCGATCATGGAGGGTGATTTCCCCTTTCGCTGCGGCCCACGGTCTCTTTCGCAGCTCCCTGGAAATCTGGCCACCTTCCTGCTCCAAACCTGCAAGTAACAGCAACAGCTACCGAGACACGTGTCCTGCTTCCTCCCCCCCCCGCACATTCACGGGGCCGTCCGCAGGCGGGGACGGTGTTTTTCTTTTGCTCGAGGCTGCGGCCGAAACCGGGCCCAGGCTTCTCAGGATAATCGCTTCCCGATCCCAGACCGTGGCTGTGCCCCGCGCCAGTGGTGGCAGGTACGTTGCTGCTCGTGCTGTTCCTGGCCAACGTCAGCACCGCCGATGCCGACAGATGGCTCCACCTCGCTCTCCTCCCCTCCCCCTCTCCTGGAGGAAGAGACGGATGAAGAGGAGGAGGAGGAGGAGGAGGAGGAGGAGCAGGAGCAGGAGCAGGAGAAGGACGAGAGCAAGCCCAAGCTGCATTAGCGATGCTGCAATACGCCTTCCTGTCCCGAGCACCCTCCTCAAAAGCCACTGCACGCCATCCTTATCAGTACAAGAGGCGCCCCCTTCAAAGACCAGTGCCCCTACCGGCCCGCTATCCAGGCGAGATCCGTGCTTTGAAAAGGACCTGCCTTGCTTAATTTAAGCGCGGGGTCAGGACTGCGAGAAGGTATGATCATACGTTTCAGCGATGTGTCCAGCGATATTCCTTTTGTATAAAGGACCGCTCCCATCCGTGAAACCGTTGCACTCGTTTACGCTTCTGGCCATGAACTTCGAGGACGTCCCAAGCGAAGCCCTCATTTTGAAAAGGGGCCTCCCTCTTGTGCAGCTGCCAGGCATTTTAAAGCTGCGGGTCGTTCAGTATCTGGATATTGGCTTGTGATCGACCCTGTGTTTGCCTTGTCCCTTCGCCCCAGATGAAACATTGGCAGGTACATGGCGGTCCATTTGTTTTGTTCTCCAACGCTTGTGCCGCTTTGTGCCTGGTTCCATCTTTGAACATCCGGGGCAGGTAGGAGGGGACGTCAGGGAGTTCACGTTTTCTTATCTTCCTCCCTCGCCTACTGACCGCTATCCTGCCCCTCGTCCCCAGTCCTCCCCTTGCCGTGAACAAAATCAATTTCGGCGTTTTGGAATTTTTAGTTCCCAGCAATCCTGTGTTGGGTCCTCGCTTTGAAGAGACAGCGCCCCGCGTTCTCCTCCTCCTCCTCCCCCTCCTCCTCCTCCCCCTCCTCCTCCAATGCGTGTCTCTGCCCTCCGCATGTCCATTTCGGCACTCTGCCCACCGCATGCCCATGTCGGCACACCCCTCACACAGTCCGTGGCCCCATAGGGAGCTCCACCCAAGGCCCCAGTGGCTGCGTTCACAGGCGTCCACCCCGCCCACAGCATGCCCATTTCGGCACGCCCCTCACACGGTTCGTGGCCCCATAGGGAGCATGGCGCCCAAGGCCCAGGTTGTTGCGTTCACAGGCGTCCACCCCGCCCACCGCATGCCTATTTCGGCACACGCCTCACACGGTCCGTGGCCCCATAGGGAGCTCCACCCAAGGCCCCAGTGGCCGCGTTCACATGCGTCCACCCCGCCCACCGCATGCCCATTTCGGCACACCCCTCACACGGTACACGGTTCATCCCTCACGCGTTTCGTGGCCCCATAGGGAGCTCCACCGACAGCGGCACCCACAACGCGTTACTTACAACTGCATATGGTTGGGTCCTTCGCGAGGATATTTCTGCTGGTTTTGCCGTTTTCGGCTTCAGGGGACCTTGCCCGGGCCCCGGAACCGTCAAGAAAAGACCCTTGATCAAACATTGGTCCCGGGGAAGTGATCTGAACGCAACAATCACGACGTCGGAGATCTGGGCCCCACCCGTTGTCCCTCGTCGTCAGCCTCGTGCCACCCCCTCCCCCATGCCCCCCGACGACGTGGCTTGTTCACAACGCGGGCCCCAGAGGTCTCAAGCCTTGACCTCTTCCACGGGACCAGCTTCTCACCCCGAGCCGTCTTGAGGGTCTCTGGCGGCGCCTCCGCCCCGGGTGCGGCAGGGGAGGATCCAGCGCCGATCCAAGACGTTCGCGCACACCTCCCACCGTTTTCGAGGACATGGGAAACTATGCGTTCAGGCGCGTGGAATGCGGTGGGGACGTTGGTTAAGGAACGTGCACGGGAGGCTTCAGACCCTGGAGGTTTCCTTATCTGAGGAGGGCGGTGGTGATATCCACGGCCGGGCCTCGATTGGTGTTCCACCAGCTTCCAGACCCTGGATTCCTTATCTAAGGGTTCCTCATCCAATGCCCCCACCGCAGTCCGTAGCCATTTTGGCTCAAGGCCATGAACCGTCCCGACGACCGCGAGTCTTTCGGGGCGACTTCTGAGCGCGAGGGAGGTTCCGCTTTGAGGCCACCTTCCTTTCCTAAGTGTGTCAGCTGCCACAGCAGCACCTTCCAGGACCTGCGGGTCAAGTCTTCTTCTGAGTCGGCGGGTCCGCCCCCGCCGTCTCCTGCCTGCTGCTTGCCCGCAGCTGAGCAGCGCGCCCGACCGTACCAGCGATGGGGCCTAAGGCCGTGCCTGGCTTCGTCGTGTGCACGGGCTGCCGGTACCGCTGGAATTTCCGCTCGAACGCGAAGTGCTGGCTGTGCGGGATCGGGCTGGAGCTGGCGCCCTCGAAGCCTTCGCCCCGCGTTGGGGTCTGGGCGGACGGTGGCGGCGGCGGACCCCAACTCGCACATCGCGGCGGCGGCGGCGGAGGCCCACCGAAGAATGGAGCCAAGGACGGCAAGGGCGGCAAGGGCCGCGGTGCAGCCTACCGTGGTGGCGGCGGCGCAGTCTCCCGTGGCGGCGGCGGGGGTGGCGCGGGCTGCCGTGGCGGAGGCGCCTTCCCGAGGGCCCCCTGGTCGGCCCTGCCCGAGAGCGAGCTCGACGCGCTCCTCGCCTGTGGGGACCCAGCCATCGCAGCCAGGCTGCAGGAGGCGGTCCGCGAAGCGTGGAGCTATGTCGCGCCCGCGGTCGCCCCAGTGCCGAAGCCGCTCGAGCAACGTCTGGAGTCGGCCACGGCGAAGCGGATCAACCTCCAGCGCCAGCTGGATGAGGCGGCGGACGCGCTCGTGGCGGCGGAGGACCACCTCGCTGAATGCCGCGGCTGGCGTGACGAGGCTGCGGGCAGCCTCGCGGAGGCCAAGGAGGAGGAGAACGCCCTCCTGCGCCAGCGTGCCCAAGCGGCGGGCGTCGTGGGAGCCCAGCCCGACGGCGCGAGGCAGCTCACCTTCAACTTTGACGCGGAGTCGTTTGACAACTTCGCCGAGCTGGAGGAGGAGGCGCAGGCCGCCCTCAGGCGCCTCTGCGATGAGGGGCTCCAGATCATGCAGGGCGCGCAGGCTACGTTCGAGCGCAACTGCCAGGAGCACCAGCAGCGCATCAAGCGCCAGATCGCGGAGGAGGTGGCCAAGAAACGCAAGCGCACCGAGGAGGGGCCTGCAGCAGCCGTGGCCCCTGGCACCCCCGTGCAGGGCGCGGGCGCCCCGCCGCAGCCTGCAGGGCAGGCGGCCGCCCCTGCTGCCCCCGCCGCCCCCGCCGCAGACGCTGCGCCTGGAGCTGGGACTCCCCCAGCGGCAGCGATGGAGAGCCGAGCGGCAGACGAGGCGGCCCGCCAGCGCGCTGCCGACCAGAAGGCCGCTGCGGCGGCCCCTCCACCTCCTGCTGGCGCTGCTGCTGGTAGCGGCCTGGCCCGCGCGTAGCACCCTGCTGCCAGGCGGCGGCCCCGACAGCGCGGCGCCGCCCGCCCCTGTTGGGGCTGAGGGGACAGAGGCGGCGGCGCCCAGCCGCTCAGAGGCGGCGGCGGCGCCGGGTGGCGGCCTGCCCGCCTACAAGGCGGCCAACGTGGCGACCGACGCCTGGGTCGAACTTCCCTTCATTGTGCCGCTGCTGCGCCAGGAACGGCGCTTCGGCGTCGTGCGCCACGACACCAAGTTCGAGGCGCTCAGCAGCAGGACAGAGCCAAGCGCTGCGGCTGGCTTGGCTGGGCCCGACCGAAGGACTGGCAGTCCTCAGCCTAGCCAGGGGCCCACATGCCATAGTGGGTACCCAATTCAAGTTGACGAGGCTACGGGCGAGGGCGTGAGACCCCCTGAGGTTCGGAGCCCCAAGGCGGCGAGCAGCCGCCCGCCTGGCGGCCCCGCGGCCGCCGCGGCAACCGAGCAACCTGCGGCCCAGCCTCAGCCTGGGCGACCGCAGGCCAAGCCCCTCCAGCTGGCCAAGCAAATCTGGCCTACGGGACCGAAGCCAACTAGCTTCGTCACGCTGAACGTCTCGACCTGGTCAGAGAAGAAGGTGGAGATGGAGCGGATCCAGGATGGAGGAGGTGACGACGTCATCCTGGCGCAGGAGAGGCGATGCGCTTATAGCCAGAAGGCGGCCAACGCCTGCTGCTGGGCCAGGAGCAACAGCTTCAGCGCCGCCTTCGGCAGCGTCCACAGCACGGGGCAGGCGGCGCAGGCGGGCTCGGAGGGCGTCGGAGTGCTGGAGTCAACGACCTGGGGCGTGGCGGCGACCGACCACGACGGGCACCAGCACAGTGCCCGCATCCTGGCCCGAAGGGTGGCCTTCGGTGATCTCGCGGTCACGGAGGTCAGCGCCTACCTCGAGCTCCCGTTCAGGAGGCTCAAGGAGTCCGTCGAGACCGCTGAGCTCCACCTGACCGACCAGTTCGGCATCTCCGAGGGTGAGTGGTACCAGGGCAGGGCCAAAGGACCCCGCTCTGTCAAGAAGAAGCTGGCGGACCAGCAGCGCAGGAAGGCGGTCAGGAAGCTCAGCCCCCTCACCAGTTGCCGCCTCCGCCTCGGGAGGATCGCCAGACAGCTCAGAGCGGCTGCTGCGGGCTGCTCACCCCTGTGGGGCACGTAGGCTACATGAAGCACCTGGTGCAGGTGGCCAGGAGCTTGGGGCGCAAGTTCGAGCAGGCGGACAGCACCGCGTTCGAAGACAAGAAGCTCGTCTCGCTGAAAGAGGCGACCCAGGTGCCCACTGTGCAAGGGCAGGCCTTCCTGCGGGCGATCGAAAGAGCGTTGGCGTCACACAGGGGCCTCCACGGCGACGGCGACTACCAGCAGGACGAGTTCGGCGGCTGCTTCGCCCTGCGGTACTCCTCCGCCCTCTTTGCGGAGAAGGCCAAGGAGAAGGACAGGAAGGAGGCAGCGGTCCAGGAGTACGACGCCAGGCCTGCGACTCTGTGCCAGCTCCGCGGCGAGGAGAGCGGGACCCTGGCCCGCCGCCACCACAGGTGCCCTGCCTGGGGGGGCGGGAGGCAAGGTCGCAGCCCCGCCGACTTGCTGCGAGCTGCCGAGTTGGTGACAGAGTTCGACGGCGAGGTCGACTTCCTGCACGCCGCCGCGGCGGAGCCCGCCCCTGGGACAGGTGGATTCAGCCCGCCGAAGTCGCAGTCCCAGGGGCGCGGCGAGTTCGGGAAGTTGCACGACGCGGAGGTGCGCGGGCCTGTCGTGTCAGCGGCTGGCAACATGCAGATGCCCGTCGCGGAGGCTGACGTTGGCGACGGCGAGGCGCAGGCCGCGGCGGCTGTCGGCGGCCCCCTCCTCGCCACGGCGGCGGCCCTGGCAGCAGTGGCGGCAGCGGCCGCTTCCTGCTCGCGGCCGTCGCCCGCGAGGCGCCGCCCCGCCTCGGCCGATAGGCCCGCGGAGGTGCTGCGCCGAGCACCCCAGCGCAGGGTGCAGGAGCAGTCGAGGCGCCGCGAGGCCTCGGCGCCCGCGCCCAGCCCGCGGCGGGCGGCGGCAGCGGCGGCTTGCAGCGGCCCAGCCCCTGAGGTGGCGGCTGATGCGGCCCGTCCAGCGGGATCGAGGGTCTACGGCCACCTCATGCGGGGGTCGCGCGTCGAGAGCAACGGCTCCGAGCCCCCCCTGGTCTGCTCAGCGTGCTGGGGGTGCTGCCGCCTCCCCGGGTGCGCGCATCGCGGCCTGGCCATGCCGCGTGGGGCCAGCGCGGCGGCTGGGCAGCCCACGTCCCTGAGGGGCTCCCGAGCCCAGGCGCGGACGGACTTCGCACGGGGCACCCTGCCTGCGTCCAAGGATCCGTTGGCGCCGCTGGCCCCGCCGATGGAGAGCACGCGCCTGTGCTGGGCGACGGCGCTCCAGGCCAGGCTGGGCCGCGGGGCGGAGGAGCAGGCGCTCGCGGCGGCGCCCGTGCCATCGCAGCGGCAGCCTGCGGCCGCCCCGCCCCCGCCACCTGCGGCTGGCGATGGGGGCCAGGCGGCAGCGCCGCCGTGCGCCGCGGCGCCGCGGCGCCCGGTCGCGGCGGCCCCGCGGGCGGAGGCCGAAGAGCCGCGGCAGGTCCGCCCGGGGCTCGAGGGCGCCCTCTGCGCCCGCGGCTTCGCAGTTGCAGCGGCGGCCCGCGGGCGCGAGAGAGCCGCGGGGTCGGCGGCCGCCCGCGCACGCCGCGCGGCGGGGCTCGCCGTGCGCTGATCGAAGAATTTACGCATGAAACCGCCGAGCCCGCTCGGCGCCCACATAGATGAAAAAAATGCCCCCACCGCACCGCGCGGCCGCGAGGCCCGCGCCCAGCGCGCGGCGGCTTGGCGCGGGGGCAGTGGACCCCAGGAGGGCGAGCCATGGCCTTGAGCGGCTTGCCCCTGGGAGTCCCGCCCGCGCTACGCATGATTGAATTTGACAAGGGCGCCCGCGCGCCTGCGAAGAGTTAAAAAACGCTCCCACCGTAGCAGCTGGTCCCGCCTTCGTCAGGTTTCGACGTCAGGTTTCGACGCGCTCCGTCACCAACTGAGGCGGCAGTGGCTTCATGCCTCAGGGGGGTACCTGCGCCGATGCGTGGATGTGGCGCCCGCGCGCCAGACCCACGGATCCCTCATCCATGTCGGCGTCCGCCCGAAGTTTGTGTACGCGTTGTCCATTTCCAATTATTCGAGGGTTCTTTGATTTTTTGGGGGACCAAGATCCTTTCATTTCTAATTGTTCTGTCCTGGGCCTCTTCCTGGCCACTATGGGGCCAGGAACAATTAGCCACGAGCACAATCAGAAACGAACGCGATTAGAAATGAACGACGTGTAAATTTGTGTTTCGTCTACGGGGTCCTTCTCAGTTGCAGCCTGACGCGTGCTGGCCGTCGTGGCGGTTCGGCTCGCTAGCTGACGGGTGCGGGGCGACACCCCTCCCCACGGGCGAACACTTCAATCCGATCAATGCGGAGGTTCATCCGGCGCAATCGATCTGCAATGTATGGCAGCCCCCCGCACACAGTCAGCGGACGAACAGTTGTGTAAAAAGACTTGTCCGCCCCGAGAGAGTTGTCCCGTTGTTCTTCTTCCGCCAGGACAGCCATACTCTCGGAGGAGGAGGAAGAGGAGGAGGAGGAGGAGGAGGAGGAGGAGGAGGAGGAGACGGAGGAGGAGTATGATGACGAGGGGGCTGGCTGCCCACGGACGCCGGTGGGCACCCGGCGGAGGTTAGTCGGCGCGAGCGTGCACCTCGTGATCGTCTGGTTGTTAGTGCCCTTGGTCCTCGCGCTTATGTGGGCGGGCCGCTCAGCACGGCCCTCCTGCATCCTCCTCCTCCCCTTCCTCCTCCTCCTCCTCCTTCTCCTCCTCCTCCTCCTCCTCCTCTGCCTCCTCTCCCTCTTCTCCCTCCTCCTCCTCCTCCTCCTCCTCCTCCTCCTCCTCCTCCTCCTCCTCCTTTCTGACGCTGCCAGACTCTACGCATGATGCTCGCGGCGCAGCAGTAGCAGTAGCAGTAGCAGTTCTCTTGCTAGAACTCTTGCGTCAAAGAGCGGCAACCGGTGACCGCTCCTCTGCGCTGCGCAGGGGAGGGCAAAAGGAAACCACTCCTCTGCGCGGCAGAGAGGGGCAACAGGTGACCACCCCTCTGCAGCAGTGTGCCTTCGCTGTCCGACCGCCGTCTTCTTTCCCCCTGTCCTCGCGTGCTGATCCCGGCTGACCGCTTTTAAAGCACGATGCAAGCGTGATGACAGGTTGGTCGACGCAGCGAAACAGTGGTGCTGACAGAATTCACCAAAGCGTTGAAGGTAATGGTGCGCATCCTCCCTTTGCATTCGCCCCTCTCGCCCAGTTTTCCTCATCTGGCTAGAGTGAGCGGGAGCAGTTTGCAGGGAAGGTGAGGTAAGTTGCGCTGTGATGTTGTGGAACTCGCCCCTGGGTACGCTTTACCTCCTCCTCCCCCCTCCCCCCCCCTCCTCATCCTTCTCCTCACCCTCCCCCGCCACCACCACCTCCTGCTCCTCCTTCTCCTCCTCTGCCATGAAAGCCGCCGCAGCGGCCCGAGACACCATCCCGTCGCGGCTCATCGCACTCCAGAGGAACGGGATTCCGCGACGGCGGCCCGATGAGCTGCTCGCTGGGTTTGCCGAGCCCGTGAGGTGTGGCGGACGGCTCTGCAGCGGTCGGCTTCTCGCCGTGGGCTGTCGCAGGCGGCGTTCGGTATCGTCAGTTGGATCATGTCGAGTTCGCAAGCCACCCGCCCCCCAACAGTGCGGATTTACAAGTATACATGCATCTTCATTCAACCCTATGCACCTCGTAGGGCCCATGAGGTGCGCGGATCTCCCAGGGGCTTCACATTATCGGGGCCATCATGCTGCCAGGCGCCTGCAGGAGAAGTGGGCGAGGACTCCCACCAACTTGTTCTGCATGAGCGGCACTGCGAGATATCTTTCGGCTGGACGGGTGGGCAACAAAGCGTGCGAGGTCTCGATCATGGTGCGCAACCGCATCTTCCCGCGGCGCAGGCCCATGCGCATCTAGCACCCACCTGCGGCGCTGGCGGGGCGAGTAGAAACTGTCAGACTGAAAGCGGCGACGCTCGACATGCTATTTATGCCACCTCAGCTCCCCCGTTCACATCAAGGGCGGGGCGGGGCGGCAGCCTTCCGAAAGACTTACAAAGGCCATCGTCGCCTGGGTTCGCAAGACCATCGAGTCAGCAGGCGCTCGCTGTACCCCCCATCGCCGGCTGTGATTTCAACGACGGTGCCGGCGCTCTGCCCGAGACAGCCTGGGACGAGGCGGAGCTGCTCTACCGAAAGGAGGAGGCTTAGGACATGGCGGTGGGCACGTGCCCTCCTTCGGCGGAGTGCGTGGCGGGCAGATTTGGTACCAGATGCTGAGGGGCTGCGACCTTGCGGCCTGCAGCACCTTCTACGAGGCAGGCCCGACCTACTACGGCAACGTGGACGCGAGCTCGCGGATCAACTTCGTGCACACACCACAATTGCTGATGGCGCGCGTGAAATCATGCTGTTTTTTTTGGAATCGGTAGGTCGACGTCTTCAGAACCATCCAGACCGTCGGCGACCGCGACCATGGGCCCGTTTTCGTGGAGTTCGCTTGCTGCTTCCAGGCGCAGATGGGCTCGACCCCAAGTTGGAGCTTGGACGAGATGGTCTGGCGGGGAGAGAAGGCTGCGCTCAGATGCTGGAGGAGATCCACAACGAACTGCTGAACATCGACGGGCCAGGGTGGGTGCGCCTCTGCACGCGCCCTATTACCGGCGAGCCGTGGAACTCCATGGCCACGCTCCTTGACAATGAAGCGCGGGAGCTGTTCTGCAAACCCACGACGACGGAGCAGACTATGTTCAGCTTAGAGAAGCATTCGCATCGGTCCGATCTCCTAGAACACGACCGGCTATAAAAGGCGATATTACGGGCGTTTACACGCGCGACGACATCAACGATGTGGAGCTGGACTTGGCGCGCGCCATCTTCAGGACCAGGCCCCCCCCAAGCAGACCGCAAATGAAACCATTGTGGCTTTGGTGTGCGAACTCGATAAGGCTCGGCATGCTCACGATCACATCGCGGCGCAGAGGTTGATCGGATGACTTTCACGGTGTGGCCGTGGACCGCAGCGGCGGAGATACTGCGTGGCCAAGTGCGGAGGGGATCTCCGCCTCCTTGCAGCCGGCCGCGGCCCAGGTACCCCCGAAGGTAACCCCCGAAGGTACCTCCCAAAGTATCGTCGAAAAGAAAGTACCTCCCGAAGGGCCTACCGAAATATTGTCGAACATTAAAAGTACCCCCAAAGTACCTCCCGAAGTACCAAAGTACCTTCCGAAGTACCGTCGAAAATCAAGGACCTCCCGAAGTACCTCTCCAAATTCGGATAGGGAGTACAGTGCCTCCCGAAGTGCCACCCGAAAAAGTAGCAGCTGGCGTTCTCCGCTGGCGAGGGCGCGGAAGTCAAATTGCGCGCCCAAGAATATCGCCCCTTCCAGTGCGGCGCAGCGCAATCGGGCGAATGACAGCGCCGCGGTGGCGCTGCGAACGCCCGCATCCAACGCCAACCGCTGGCGACGCCATTGCGCGCTTGCCCCGCTGCGCAGGATCCCGCCTCGAAGAGCGCCAACCGACAGAGCGCCGTCTGGCGCGCCAGCGCTTGCTTGAATGCCCGGATCGCAGCGGCGCCCCGAACGACGACGTGACGCGGCGAGCGCGCGCGCGGGGAACCTTGAGGACGTGGCGGAGGTCCGGTATTGGCGCTGAGAATGCGAGCGGGGGATACAACCACACCAAGCGAACCTCTATTCGCCTGGCCTTCTGCAGCCCATCGGCCGAAAGCAACCCCCCGCCCAGCGACGCAGCCCAAACCATTCCCTGCCCGTAGGCTCTGAATGCGCCTCGTGCCCTCGGCTGAAATGAGATGTGGGGATACCGAGTCCCACCGGCGGTTCACCGACTCCCCATCTCGTTCCCGGCCGCGCCTCGGAGAGAGCCTTTTGTCGCCGAATCTCTGCGCCCTGCGCCAGACGAGCGCGCGTCGCAAGCTGGCGCGTCCCGCGCGCCCAGGCAAATCCGCCACGCGCACCAGCTTCGCGCGCACGCAGAAAGTGCACTTCTCACGCGCGGCCGCGGACGCGCACTGAAGAAGAGCTTTGCAAGCCGCGCGCGCGCGAACCCTGCCACCGCGCGCGCTCCGATGCCTTGCGCGCCCGCGCGGATGCAAGCTCGATCCCATTGCGCACGTTCGGGCGGCGCGCTCCATTCAGACGCGCATCTCGCTTCAAAGCGCCGAAAAACCAAGCGCGCCTGCCCGGCGATTGCGCCCCGCCACCGCTAACCGCCGACGCCGCGAGCCGCTGAGCGTTCGCCGCGCCAAGGCGCGCGCGGGAAACTGAGGGCTGGAGATAGAGGGGCGCGCCGCGCAGCTGTGCTCGCATGGCGCGTCGCAGGCCAAGCCAACCAGGCGCGCGCGAAAGGCGCGCTGGCGGCAGGCGCCTGCGCAATGGGTGCTCGGCGCGGGCGCGCAGGAGCGCGAGAACGCGCCCGCGCGTGCGCCGATGGGCGACGCGAGGGTGGCGCGGGCGCGCGCGTGCGCGCGCGGTGGCGGCGGCGGCGGCGGCGGCGGCGGCGGTGGCGGGGGGGCGGGGGCGGGTGGGTGGGGGGGGGGGGGGGGGGGGGGGGGGGCAGACGTGCGCAGGCGCGGCTGCGACGGCGACGCGGGCGCGTTCGCGCGAGGCGGGGCGTGGGCGGGGGGGGGGGGGCGGGCGCGGCGCGAGGCAAGCGGCGGCGCTTCAAAGTTGCGAACGCGCGCCCCGCGCGCGCGCAGCACGGATGAACGGGGATGGGGGCGGATGCGCGTCGGATCGGCGGGCGCGCAGGGGAGTGCGAGCGGGCTGGCCGCGCGCAGACGGCGCGGCGTCGGGGCGCGCGATATCGTTGCAATTGCAGCGGCGGCGCCAGGGCGCGCGCGCGCGTTGGGCGTCAAGCGGGCCGAGGCAACAGCGCTGGCAACGCAACGCGGGCGCGACGTGGGCGGGCGCGCTAGGCGGGCGGCAGCGGGCGAGAGGCGCTCGGATGGGCGTCTCCGCGCCAATTTGCTGGATAACTGCTGGGCTCGGAACGCACGCGTGCATGAGCGCGTCGTTTCAGATGCTTGCAGGCGTGGCGGACGCGCGGCGGCGGGGCTCGGCGGCGCTGCGCGCCGCGATGGTTTGTTTGCAGCTGCGTCCGGGAAGTTTCTGCTGCAGGCGAAGGCCCGAGGCGCTTGGTCAAAGGCCGCTGGTGCGGATGCACAGGGGTGCATCGGAGGCTGGCGAGCCCGATGCAGAACTAAGCAATCGAAGCTGGAGCTGGCACGTGGCTTAAGCTGACGCGCGGTGGCGATAGTGGCGGTGGCGCGCGTAGTTGGTGGCGGTGGTGGCGGCGGCGTGTGTGTGTATGTGTGTGTGTGTGTGTGTGTGTGTGTGTGTGTGTGTGTGTGTGTGTGTGTGTGTGTGTGTGTGTGTGTGTGTGTGTGTGTGCGTGTGTGCAAGCGTTGGCTCCGCCAGCGTTGAGCTAGCAATGCCAGTGCGCGATCGCGCAAGGGGCGATGGGCCCGCGCCATTGCGCATCGATGCGCCCGCTACAAGCCCCACCGAGCCAACCGATGTTGGCACTGCCAACAAGCCTCGATATCTCTGCCCCTGGCGCACAGAATTGCGCACGGCGCTGGCAGGGGGTTGGCGGCAACTGTAGACCTCCAGGCTGCCGCGTACCAGAAGTTCTGCAGCGGCAGAAAGCAAATTGCCTGCGCCAGAGAAGAGCGCCATAGCGCGCCAGCCATTTCCGACGCCGCCCAATATGCAACGCCTGGCGGGGCGACTTTTGCAGCGAGGTAGAACGCGGCCCCCCTCCGCGCGCGCGGCAGAGCCCGCTGCGCCGAAACAGAGGTGGCAGATAGCATGCGACATAATGCTGGCCGCCAAAACGCCGCGCGCCAACTGCGCCCCATGAGCCTTGCCCGCGGCGGCCCGCCCGCGCGATGACTCGCAGCGCGGGGTTCGACCGCGACGCTTTGCCCTGAAAGGCTTGCCCGCGCAGCCCATTGCGCATTGCCCAAACCGCTGCGCCATTCAAGAAGGAGCGCGCTTCTTCGGCGACGCGCAACGCACAAGGCACGCTTGATCCTGGCTATGACGTCCCGCACTTGGAGAGCCCGCCACAGCGGCGGATCACTGGGCCGTGCCTGCGTTTCCGCGCCCGCGCGGCCGAGCCCGCGAACGTCCGCCCGCGCCCACAATGCGCAGAAAACATCGCCAGTGAGGCCCCGCACTTGCGCAGCTCCCACATCCAACGCGCCCTGGCCCTGACCAGCCACGCGTCCCCTGCGCCGCCCTCTCACAAATCAGCGCGCGCAGGGTCGCCCGCGTGAACCATCGGGCCACGCGCGCGGCGCCGCCGGCCTGCTGCCAGGCAGGGAGAGCAACGACGACGTAATCGCGCGTCTCTGCCCCTGCACATGCCTCCGTATCCTCATTGTCCCGCCGCGTCCGTCGACCACCGCCGCCGCGGATGCGCGCGCAATACGTTATGCGCAGCGCACGAAAGCGCGCCGCGCGGTGCCTCGGACACCGCGGGCGGCGGGATCGACGACGACGAGTGAGTTTACGACGGCGACGGCGTCAGCCGTGATGATGTCATAAGGATGGCAAGGGGTGGCCGTGGCGCTGCTACTTATCACCCAAGCTTGCGCCCGTGACATCCTCATAAAGCCTGTCTGGCGCATGGGGGAGGGGGGGGGGTCTAGGGGGCCGCGGCCAGCCCCAAGGGGTCAGACGAAAGCCTTAGCGACGTGCCCTAGGGCCCAAGCGTGCATGAGGTGGCTCCGAGACGACCCTCAAGATCCCCAAGAAGCATCACCCCCCAGAATTAGCCCACTCTAGCACGCACACCCAAACAGCCCACAACGTGGTTCTGAGACCCTCGAAATCAAGACTAATCGCAATGAGCCTGCTCTAATCTGTACTGGTGCCTGCCAATAGCGCAACCGGCATGAGACATGCCTCGCTGAGTACTGCGGCAACGGTATGGCAGGGCGTCTCGCCGCATCTGTCGCATGCGCTCGGCCTCCTCCTCCTCCCCATCATCCTCTTCGCCCCTCCTCCTCCTCCTCCTCCTCCTCCTCCTCCTCCTCCTCCCTCGCCTCCTTTTCCGGCTCCTCCTCCCCCTCCCCCCACCCCCTTCTCCAACGGGTGGCTGTTTATGTTCGGGCCCGCGGTGTTGAGAGAAGTGCTCACAACAGAAATCGGTGGCGCACAACATCTCCCACTCGTTTGACCGATGGCGCCCGAAGTTCTTCAGAGAAAGCGACCAGGGGCAATTGCGCAGGCCCGCGCGGGCCCCGAGATGGCCGCAAGCTGGCCCCAACAAAACAGTGGACGGCCTGAAACTCGCATCGGAAATTTTCGAATGACCCCCCCAAATGCCCATTCTCTTCCAATCCCCTCGTCACGTGATCGCTTACACTCATCATTTAGACGTTATCCGCTGCATCATGTCTGGATGTGCTGGCATTGTTACGCGAGACCCCTAGCAGCTGTTCTGTCATGCAGTATGCTGCAACGCACTTCGACCTTGTTCAAGGCAGGCCACAGCTGGCAACAGTGCGCAGCGCCCCGCCCAGACGGCGAGGGCAACCAGGCGGCGCAATGGCCGCCACAAAGAGCTTGTTCAAAGGCAGACGTCAGGCTCGTTGTCCTCGCCAGGGCGACGCGGCCTTTCGCAGAGCAGCAGGTCCGCGGCACGGGGGCCCATGTCCTGAAACGCTGTCCGAGCAGCCGACCGCACCTCCTTGGAAATCCAGTTGCACGTCACGTGCGTCTGCTGGCTCCCGAAGTCAGCGTGCCTCTGCAGCCAGGCGACCAAGAAGCCGATGGGCCCCCCCTCCAGCGGCCTGACTCCTTCTTTGCTTGCTCTGCGCTTTCTGCGCTTCTCATGTCCTGGGCTCCTGCGCTCTGCCATGAGGTCATTCTTCTTTGCATTGTAGACGATCCTGCCGCCCGCCACCTCGATGAAGCATATCGCTGGCTCCATTGGCGCGCCGCCAGCAGGCGGCGGCGCTGGCGGAGGCGGCGGCGGCGCGGCTGCGCCAGAAGATGCAGAAGGCTCGCCGTCGCCAAGATGGTCGCCATCAGAATCGCAGGGTCGATGATGCCATGGAGGTCGGCGGAGTCTCTAGAAGCATCCGAAGACGAACTGGAAGAGGATGAAGGCGCTTCGCCAGCTGGTTCCACGCCATTGCCATCGAACGTCGCGACAAGTGGCTCACCGTGAACGTCGACCACGTCACCTGGGAAACCACGGTCGCCGACCAGGCTGGCAGAAGGTGGCACCACCCCGCAAGCGCACCTGAACTATAAACAGGGCAGCGGGTGCCAATCGCAGGCACCAGGGAGAGCCACAAACCGGTGCCCCAGAGGATTTGCGCATGTCCAGCGGCCTTGCGGGGGGCCCATAAAGGACACTAAATCATGCAAGCTGTTTGTGGGGGGTGCGTTTGCGAAGCAACGCCACTCTGCTGAGCCCAACGGCGGCCCTGGCTCGCCGTCCTCGGCGTCCATGCCGCCTGCGCTGCCGCCACCTGCATCACCAACGCTACCAGCAACGGCGTCACCTCCAGGGAGTTCGCGTCCATGGTCGGGCTGTTCGTCGCCATCGTCCTCGTCTGACTTGTGGCCCTTGTCGCTGTCCTGCTTGACGTCTTCGATCGGCTCGATGGCGTGCCACCCAGACTTCACGTCTGCGTCCTTCTTGGGATGCTTGATTGGCTTCTGCCTCCACTTCGCCCACGGCGGCTTCCAGATGACCCTGCACGTCGGGGCGCCTGGCTTCTCGTCATCTTCCAGCAAGTGAACGTCGACGCAGTTCGGCACGAAAGTTCCGATCGGGCTGACCCTCACGTCCATGTGGTACGCGCACACAGACCACCGAAGATCCCTGTCGAAGTCTTTGAACGCCTGCCACGGCGTCGCGAACTGGACAGTGGTCTCTAATCGATGGATGCTCGCCCCGATGCTCGGATGCATCGAGCCCGTCGGGCCGCGTAAGGTCTGAAAGCACGACCGCCATGGCGATGAGCTGTGGTAGCCGATGTGCAGCCACATGCCGTCGACGATGCAGCCGCTCGACAAGGCCGTTCGTTGCGACATCGATGTCCTCATCGTCGTCAGTAGGATGGCGTTGCGCGAAGACGTGCACACAGATGTAGCCGTGGGCCAAGTTCTCTGTTCTGATGCGCCCGTTTGGGCACGCCAGCTTCACAGCAGCATCGAGGTGATCTACGAACTTCTGGACCTCTAGCCCAGCGCCCTCACACACGCACATGCCTGCAAACGTACAAGCTGAGATGCCATCGCAATCGTTCTCGTCCCACTCAGGGCGTGGCTGGTGGTCGATCGCGTCGTGAACTTCGTCCCAGTACTTCGTCAGGTTGGCGAAGATGTCGGCGATGATGGATCAATGCACCGAAAGCCCTCTGGCAACCCGCTCTAAGACGCCCACGGGCTCCCATTCGAAGAGCTGGAAACCCTGGCGCGGAGGAAAAACGGGGAGGAACTCGTCGAGTCTCGCCTTGATCTCCGACTCGTGGGACAAGCACTTCTCCCTCGCCGCCGCGCCATCCTCCGAACACCACTTCGGCACGACGTCGTTGATCAAGGCTTTGTCGGAGGCGCGCCAAGCCCGCTCAGCGCGCTCAAGATGCCGACAGTCTGTCATCTCCGTGAGGTGCTTGGGGTTCGACGAGGCGATGCCGATGATGCCGTTGTAGGTGGCCACTGCGATGTCGCCCTGAATCCCGCCAGCCGAGTTCAGCAACGCAGCGCGCTTGCTCTCTGACAGGTCCTGAACTCGACGCGCAAGGTCAGCCTTCCTAGCCCGCGCCTCGAGTAAGCGCGAGCTCCCTCCGAACGGATTCTTATTGCCAGCACGTGCTGCTCTGGTGGCGGCCTGTCCCACTTCCATGAGCACGGCCTTCTCCTGGGCGGACAACGCCGCGTGCGCCCGCCCGAGCCCCGCGAAGTCGGGAGAGCCCGTCCTGCCCAGCGTCTGTTGTCAAACGAAGGCCCGTCAAGCGCCTCCGAAGCCGCGGTGGCGCCTCCTGGCTGCAGCCTTCTTGCTGGCCGCCTGCTTCACCGTGGTCTTGATCACGTGACGCCCAGGCCCGCTGCGCAGCCGCTGCCGCCGCGTGCGGAACCGCTGGCATGTCCTCAGTGCTGACAGGCGCCTGATGTGAATCGGGTGGGTCTGCAAGCTCAGCGCGGCGAGGCTCCTTCGGATGGCCGCGTGGCTGGACTCGATGCTGCAAGTCTCACGCCTGATGCTGAGGGCTGTGTGCATCAGCTCAGCGTTGAGGTCTGGGTTGAGCAAGCCTTGATCGGTCTTTGCGTACTTTTCGACCAACGCCTTGCTCCACTCGTCCTTCATGTTGTCGCAGTCGTTCTCGATGTCGGCCGCGCTCCCCCCCCGTCCAGCAGCGTGAACATCTTGAAGGGGTGCATGGAGTGAACGACGGTGAGCTCGCGGCATAGGCAGCCGATCTCGCTTAGCATCATGAGCGCCAGCGTGCGAAGGTCACGCGTCCTGAGCCCAGGCGTGATGATGTCCCACGGCCCCTCGGTCAGGTTGAGGGCCCTCAGGTCCCGGAGGAACTCGCCTTCGAACACCTGCTTGCACGCAGCGACCACTGGAAGCAGCTTGTCGGTGCAGTCACCGCACCTTCCCGCCGCAGCCTGGACCTTGAGGTACTCCATCAGGTCGTCGTGCTTGACGCCGGCGTGGTCCAAGTACTTGGACATGATCTTCCTGAGCGGCTCCAGGGCCCTCCTGATCACCGTGAGCCTCCCACCGTCCGTGAACTGGTAGGTCTTCGAAGGCCGAGGGGGGTGCAAGTAGAAACGTGCCAGCGGCCACCCCTTCGCATGAGCCCCACAAGGGCTCTCTCTAGCCCTGGACTCGGAGGGAACGGATGGGGTTTGCGTTCGACTGGGGAGGGCGGCCAGCCCGAACACCTACTGTGACTTCTAGTTTCGGATGCAGCCGCCACCATCATACCATCATCATGTTCGTCATCATGTCCGTCGTCGCCGTCGCTCCTCACGCCATCCTTACTACCCCCCCCATCCCACTCCTCCAGTCCGACGCTGGCCTAACCTCCCTTCATTCTCCTCCTCGCGCTGCCCCCCCCCCTAACCCATGTAGGGCATTGCCCGCGGGGGAGGGGGGTGCTCAAGGCTCAACTAGACGATGGCTCGGTCGCAACTGGTACGGTTTTAACATCAAATGCACTCCCCCCCCAAAGCCAGCAAACCCTCACGCGCGACCACTTGAGGAAGACGCGGGTCAGCAAGCCGTGGCACGACTCCAAGACGCCCATCCAATCGACGCTGTGGTCGAAGCCCGTCCACCTCGAACTCGGCCAAACCCCGTCTGTTGCCACGAAGAGCGTCGTGAACTTCGACGCGCAATCGGCACGGGACAGGCGGCAGCCGTCGCAAAAGTGCTCCGCACAGCCCCTGGGGTACAACTCATGGCGCACCCACCCTCTACCCCCCTCGCTACCGCGACCCAGGTGCCAAAACCCCTCGCCCGAACACCCGAGGGCACGGTCGAGCCTGGAAGCCGTCCAAAACTACAAATGGAACCCCCGACATCCAGAATGGTGACTGCATGCTATGAGCAGGCCGCACGTTTTACACATCAGAGGTTGAGGGGTGCTATGGGGGTGGGGGCGCCACGAGCTTGTGAACCCAAGGCCTCTCGGTCCAGTCCCGGGTCGCCAGCGAGAGGATGACGACGCGACGAAGTCGCCGATGGGCCGACGTCTCCGACAAGAAGAGGTCCAAGCACTTGGTGTTGCGGGCGACGTCCGCAGGCGAAGGCCACATGTCGCAGCGGTACTGAAGCGTGTCCTGCAGCTCCTGTCGGAGCGCGGCCCTGAACGAGCGCATGCCGTCCTGCCAGCGCAGCGCCTTCGCCGCGTGCACCATGCAGCTGGTGTCGGCCTTCACGTGGTGGAACGCGCACGTGTGCCACTTGAAGACCACGTGCACCTCGCACTTTGACCTTCAAGGTGCTGCTCCGATCCGCCTCCTCACGGGCGAAGTTGCGCTCCATCTTGGTGATCCCGCTCGCGCCGTCCGTGCAAACCAGCCGCTGTCGTCGGCCGGACTGCTGCAGCACGTCGTCCTCTATCGGCGGACGGCTGGCCTTGAGCGCGTCGTAGAGCACCTCGCCTGTGGTCCTGCTCAAGGACTGGATGGGCGTCTCCAGCGGCACGCGCACGCCGACGTACCCGACGTCGGGGATGTGGTACAGCATCGAGAAGACCCGCTCAGTGTTCGAGATCTTGGCGACGTGCGAGCTCGAGCAGCTGGCGCTGATCGGCGCCAGCCTCAGCGGCCCGTCGGCGGGCACGATGGCCGCTGGCATGGCTGAGTCCACTGCTGCTGGCGCCGCCTTCTCGGTGTCCGTGAGCCGCATGTGCATCGGCGTCTCGTCATACCTGACGCTTTCTGACCACGTCAGTGCTCGGCCACCTCGCTCCAAGATGGATCGCGTCAACTGGCGAATCATCTTGCACACGTCCCGATTCTGCACCGACACGCACGCGGCGGCAACAGCGCGCAGGATGCCATCAGCGCGGCGGTGGCCAACGCCGAGGTTGCTGCACTCCTGGTGGAATGGCAGCGTCATGCGCTTCTCATCCAGGAAGTACTACACCACACCACGCTGCGCCGCTGCGACGAAGTCCCGCTCCGCGCGCGAATTCGCCTCCGCGATCGCGCACGTCTGCTCCACGAGCTGCGCAAGCTCCACTCGAGCCTCGGCCCGCGTGGGCGCCCGCACTGGCGCGCCGGCCACAGCTGCCAAGGCCACGTCCGCGTCGGCATGCGCGACTGGGCCTGCGATGGCATCGGCCTCCGCGTCGAGCTGCTCCTCCTCGTCGCTGGGCCCGAAGAGCGCCCAGTCGTCCTCGTCGACGACCGCGTCGTGGGCGGCAGCCAGCGCCGCCTCCACGGCTGGCAGCGGCTGCTCACGCCCACCAGCAGCGACGCGTAGACCCCACGCATCTCGGAGCCGCTTCCGAAGATGCCCGAGCGGGTGCCACACCGCCTCGGACGCCGCAACCCCGCTGCAGCCTCTTCCACTCCTCCTCCTCCTTCCCTCACCTCCCTCTCCCCCCTTCACCTTATCCTCCCCTCGCCTCCTCCTCCTCCTATCCCTCCTCGCCTCATCCTACCTTGCATCCCCATCCTCCTCCTCACCTTAGCCGTGAAGGCGTCATCCCCATTCTCCTCCTCCCCCTCCCCTCAATCCATCCTCTTATTCATCTCCAGGGGCCTTGCGCCGCGCAGCCACGCTGCCAGCAGGCGCCAGTTCCGCGGACGTCAGCGCGTGGCCGAACACGTCCGCAGGGCCAGCGCCGTCGGCGGGAGCCACGGCAACCTCCGCCTGAAGGAGTAGGATGAGGGGAGGGGGGGAAGTGGAGGAGGGAAGGTGGTGGGAGAACGCCTCGGCGCCCTCCATGGCGCTCTCCGCCGACGCCGCGGCGCTGGCCGCTAGCGCGCCCCAGCCGTCGGGCGGGCTGGCGGCGGCCGCCTCGGCGGCTGCGGCGGCGGCAGCCCAGCCCGAGGCGCCGCCATCGGCGGCCTCGGCCGCGGCCTCCGCCACGGAGGCCCGCCCTGCCCCATCCCCGCTCATGGCGAGGGGGCGGGGCTGGGAGCCCGAATGGCTGGGGAGCACGGGCGGAGGAGGGGGGAATACGTTGCCCTCTTCGTACGTGGCGCAAGCGAGGTGGTGCAGCACGCGAGGCCATCTACGCGGCGGTAGCTATGAGGTGCAACCATAGCGCATCGCACGATGAGAACATCATCCAAAGGCAACTATGTGGTGCAACCGACGGTGCGCAATCTAAGTGGGGTAAACTATGTGGCCAACACGTGGGGCATGAACTACGAACTGCAATCTACATCGCGTCACATATGCGGTGCGATCCGCCGCCCCAGCGGGGCCTGTCAGGCTTGAGGACTACATGCGATTCCCAGGATTCTCTGGCGTCCTAGAAACCTGAAGGGGGAAGTACGCAACCTCAAGGCCCGCTGGCAACATTAGAGAAGTAAAGGCATGTGTAACGAACAATCAGAGACGATGCGCGAACAATATGAAGACTCATGCACGAACGACCGACAAACCATTCGACTAGTTGTAGCATGCCAACAATTTGTCGGGAGCTACTTTTTATTTTTTGAAGGTACTTTGGGGGCTACTTTGGGAGGTACTTGTTGGGCTCGGTGAGCACTTTTATTCCTATTCCGAAACCTACTTTGGCATGTACTTTGGCCTTTCTGGGGGACCTGTGTCTGTAGCAGGCATTGCCTTTCATAAGGCCATTGTGGCCCAAGGCGCGCGGTGCCGGCTTTCAGGGCCGAACGCCGACGGGGGCCCAGAATTGGCAGATATCCAACGACCCGCTGTCCGCGATCGTTCAAGGCTGAGCGACTCATGCGGCGTCGGTCGGAAGCCAGCGCCAGAGCCCAGAGATGTGACGGTGACGTCGCGAGAAGTTGCAACAGCTTGCGAAACCACCACCGTCTCTCTGCGCAGGTCCTCTGGCCGGATAAATCGGCGAGTGTCCCTGGGGGTCCGTTGGTCCAAACGCCCGGTAGGAAAAAGCGGTAGCACCCCGGGTCCCCAGACCCCCGGCGTCGTGACTTTCTCGCAGCGTTGGGCCCCAGAGGTCTCGACCCGTTCTCCGGGACGGGTTCTTCATCCGTCGTCCCCTTGTCACGGTCCCGGGGCCCGGCGAGGGCCCCCGAAGAGTTCGACAGGCAACAACAACAATTCCTGGTTGGGTTTCTGTCACGCCGCGAGGGGGTCCGGGATGTCAGGGTGCCGTGCCTGCAGGCGCTGTGGGCAGGGCGCGCGGCGCCCCCGAGGCACAGCCGAAGAAGAGATGCGGCGGGGGCGTTCGCTGCGAAGTGTGCCCAGGCGGCTGCAAATCCTGGAGGATCCCTTAGTCGGACACTGGAGCATATACATTACCAGTGGCGGGCGGTTTTTCAATCCCAGGATCCCGTATACACCAGCTTCCGCTTTCCTGTGCGAGATTCAGCGTGAGGCCAGACAACGGCGTCGGTGTATAGAGTTTGGTTCCCTACTTATCTGATGAGGGCGGCGGTGGTATCCATGCCCGGTCCACGGATTGCAGCTCACAGGCTTCCAGACCCTGGATTCCTTATCTTGGGGCTCCGAGTCCAATACCCCCACCGTAGCTTTGGGCTTCTGAAGTCCAGCTGCGCGGAAGTGCGGACCGCCAAGCTGACAGGACTGCGAAGGATGCACTCAGTGCTGCTCCTGCGCCTGCTTGAACAGGCATGTCCGTAGCGCGTGACTCAGGCCATTGCCCCCCCGCCCTGGACCCGCCCCCCCGACGTTCCTATTTTTGATGTTGAGAGGCCTCGGCCCGCTGCCCAGAGCCAGCGTCCCGTCCCGAGTTGCTCTGCCGACGGCCCTGGGGCCTGGCGAGGGCCCCAGAGGCGGCGTCCTTTCCTGGGGGGCTGCGCACTCGGGGAAGGGGGCCTCTGCGGGGTCGTGGGGCTCGGCTCGTCCTCCCCGGTCGCTCCTCGTGCGTCTGGCTGGATGCGGCTCGCGCGCAGGCGCCCTGTTCCAAGGGTCGGTGTCTGGCGCTCCCGCCCCCCGCACCTTTTTTGTTTGTGCCTGCTGCAATCTGCTTCCGTTCGGGGGGGTTGCGCCTGGCCGGTGCTCCTGGCGACTGGCCCTGGGTCACCACGGACCTGGCCAGGCTGGCCTGCAGCTCCATGAGGCACCCCACAAGAGGCGTATGTTGCCAGACACAGGAGACGCCGCCTTGGACATGGAGGCAAAACAGTTCCTTCCCGACTCCATCCCCTAGGCACGCACGGGGCAGCGAACAAGCAGAACGAAGCTAGCAACGAACCCGCCATCATGATTTTTTCCTGACCCGAGGGGGCGTGGCGGACCAACAGTTTGGACAGTCATGTTCGTACTATGAGAACCCATGTCAAGAACACACCCTGCTTGCCTCCATGTTGGGTTCCGATGGTTCTGCTATGGACAGCGTGACGCTCCCACACCACAAAAATCAACGGACGTCCTGGGGTCTCAGGATCGGGTTTCTTGTGGCAGGTTTCTTGTGGTCGAGCCCCTGCTGTACCCGAGGGGGCGCGTCGGACCAAACGTTTGCACAGCCGGGGCGCGGCGGACCAAACGTTTGCACAGCCTTGTCCGTATCAGGAGGGGAAAAACACACTGACACAATTAACTGTCGACTCCCAGGAAAACATAGGACAAATATGGGAAGTGGGGGGAAGACGACCCCCAGAACACATGGTAAAATATGGGGAATCCTCTTATTATAGTGGTGCCCATTTATTTGTGTGCCCCAGGGCCCCTTGACCGCAGCCTTTGGCTCAGGCCACTGGCCCCGGAGGCGCCCCGCCGCGCAGGCGATGGCCACGGCCCTCCGAGAGCCGCCCGCCCCGCCGCGCGGCGCCCCGGCGCGGGCGGCCGCCTCGGCGCCGGGCGCCCGCCGCCGCGGGCGGCCGCTGGCCGCCGCCTCCCCGGCCGGCCCGCTGCTCCTGGCGGCGGCCGCCGCCGCGCTGGCGCTCTGGGCGCGGTGGCCGCCCTGGGCGCCGGCGGCGGCCCTCGGCGGGCCGCCTTGGGCGCCGGCGGCCGCGTGGCCGCCGCTCGGCGGCGGGGGGCCGCGGGCCGCGCCGGGGGGCGGCCCTCCGCGCCAGCCCGCCGGCGCGGTGGGGCTGCCCGCCGCCGTGGTGCGGCCGCCGGCGGACGGGCCGGGGCTGCTGGCGGCGAGGCCGAAGAGGCGGGGGCCGGCGATCACACCGCGTGGTGAGTCAGCTGGGGTTCCCCCGGGGTTGTCGGACGCTTTCGACGGCTCCCGCAGTCTTCGTACCTCGGGCTGGGCATCTGCACATCAGCGTATTTTAAGTCGATGGCCCAGAAACCAAGCGTGCAGTGTGGTGAGTCGGTGGGGGGTCGGGGCGACCGCACTGTTTTGGGGCTCCAGGGTCCCGAAACCGTGCAGGACGGACCGCGCGGTGAGGCCGTTGGGTATTCCGAGTTTGCCACGCGGTCCGTCACCTCACGTTTCTGGGACCCCCGAGGCGGAGGCTCCAGCAGACAGGCAGGAAGGCCGAGCTCGTTGCGCGCCTGCGCGGGGCTGCTGCTCAGGAGGGCGACGGCTTGGACACCTTGAGGGTTGACGAGCTGAAGGTGAGGCTAAAGAGGCTGGGGCTCCGGCAGACAGGCAGGAAGGCCGAGCTCGTCGCGCGCTTGCGCGGGGCTGCTGCTGCTGCTGTTGAGGAGGTGGATGAGGTGAAGGAGGAGGAGGAGGAGGTGGAGGAGGAGGAAGGCGACGGCTTGGACACCTTGAGGGTTGACGAGCTGAAGGTGAGGCTAAAGAGGCTGGGGCTCCAGCAGGCTGGCATGAAGGCCGAGCTCGTCGCGCGCCTGCGCGGGGCGCTTGCCGCGGCGGCCGAGCAGGAGAAGGACGAGGGCGAGGGCGCGAAGGAGCAGTTGAATGAGGAGGAGAAGGAGGAGGAGGAGGAGGTGCCGCGTACTGGCGGCGGCTCCGGCTGGCTGAAGAAGGGGGCGGACGTGGACGTCAAGCACAACGGGCGGTGGTACACCAGCAGGGTCCTGGACATCGAGAGCCGTGGTCGGGGTGGCCATCCTGAATGGTCCGGGGTGGGGCGCTCCCACCTGAATCGGCGCTGGGGGGCTGAGAAAAGATGGGGGCGCTAAGATTGGTTATACCTATGCATTTTTCATTTTTCATGATTCGGAAGATCTTTGATTTTTTTGGGGGCCAAGATTATTTCATTTCTAACTGTTTTATCCTGGGCCTCTTCCTGGCCACAAGGGGGCCAGGAACAATTAGAAACGAGCACAATTATGAATGAGCACGATTAGAAATGAACGACGTGCATCCAAACCTAGCTTATGAGTGTGTCACAACTGGCATGAACGGCTCAGGGGAGACAGAGACCTTGGCCACGTGGGCTCCAGCCACTTAGCGGAGTTTCTCCCCTACGCGACTTTTTTCCATGTGTAGCCCTCTTAGAAGCCAGGTTCGGTCAGACAGAACCCACCTTAGTACACATTCATCACTCTCCTATCCCCTTGGCACCCCCCGCGCCGATCCAAGCAGACCCACTCGCGTCGTGAAGAAACCACGACGGACTTTCTCCTTCTATTTGGCTTGTCGATTCTGGGGGCCATCGCCAGGCCCTGGGGCCGTCAAACAGCGACTCATGATGAAAAGCAGGTCATGGGAATGGGTCGAGACCTCTGGCGTCCTTCAGAGCCGCCGGATCTCAGAGATTCTTGATTTATCTTTACAAGATTTTATCATCGTCCTGGCTACGATTAAGGGTCTCTCTGGTCTCCAGGGGCTCCCATCCCAGATGGGGTCGGAGTAGGTGGGCTCGGAAGTTTGCGCCGCATCTCCAACACATCTGCGATGCGTTTCGATGTGGAGCCCGATTTTCTGTACGCCGACGGCGCCGATGCATCGCCGATGCACCGGCGATGCGCCGTCTCCGACCCCATCTACTCCGACCCCATCCGGGAGGCCTCTGCGGCTGCCCTTGGGGCCCGCCTCTTGGCTTTCGGGCGTGGCCACGCGAGCACGGGCGCAGAGGGGTGGCGAGCACGTGACGGTGCTCTACTATGACGGTGAGGACGAGGAGGAGGGCGTGGAGGTCGCGGCGCGCGTGCGCGCGCTCCGGCCCACCTGGGTAGAGAAGGGCATGGCGGTGGAGGTCGACTCCGAGGGTGTCTTCCACGAGTGCACGGTGGAGGAGGTCAGCAGCGACTGGAAGTACTGCGCCGTGAAGTACACGGACGGCGGCGAGGTCGAGGAGGACGTCGACATCCGCGGCCGGTTGCGGAGACCGCGGCCCCCCTGGATCGGCGCGGGCATGAGAGTTGAGGTCGAGTACGAGGGGGATTACTACGCTGGCAAGGTGACGAAGGTCAGCAGGGACAAGTCGACATGCTCCGTGGCGTACGACGCGGAGGACGAGGAGGACGAGGACGACATCGACGTGAGGACGCGGGTACGCCCGGAACGGGTGAAGTTGGACTCGCTCAAGAAGGGAGACAAGATCGTAGGCAGGGTCACCAAAGTGCTCGACTTCGGCGCCTTTGTAGACATCGGCGCCGTAAAAGAAGGCCTGCTCCACGTCTCCGTGCTCAGGAGCAGGTTGGACGAGTCCCCAGCGGACGTTGTCCAGATTGGCGAGGAGATCACCGTGTACGTGGACAGAGTCTCTGATGACCCTGTGTATGGGGTCAAAAGAGTAAGTCTCGTCTTGGAAAAACCCCAAGTCTACGATGCGAATCGTCCGCGGTATTGCCCCGATGTCTCACCGTGGATTGGCGTGGACAGACGCCAGTGGCTGACAGGCAAGGTGGTGAACATTGAGCAGGGTCTTGGACTTTTTGTGGAGGTGGAACATCCCACGGAGGGCAAGGTCATCAAAGGCATGGTCCACATCACTAAGATTGCCAACGAGTTTGTAGAAGACATTTTCGACTACGCAGACTTTGGCGACGAGGTCAAGGTCAGGGTCGACTACGTGGATGCGAGATTGCAGAGGTTGGGCCTGACGATGTTGGAGTGAGAGGCCCGCCCACAGGACTTCACACGATGTGGCCTCCATCGCAGTGCGAATCGTCACCAGGCAAACGGGAATCTCTGCACGAGCCGACCTGCGATGGGCAGTTCGAGGCAATGAACCATGGCTCGGAAGAGGAAATGAGCGTGTGACGCATGCGAATGCACTCCCCGAGGTCCAAGCGGCCCAATCACGGAGTAGTGAGAAGCCCAGGAGCACACAAGCTTGTGCGGGCATTGGCCTGGGCCTCTTGTCATGGCGCCTGGCCCCTAATAGTCAAAAAGGTGAGAGATCGAAACAGA
Source organism: Prorocentrum cordatum (assembly GCA_963575745.1). NCBI lineage: Eukaryota > Dinophyceae > Prorocentrales > Prorocentraceae > Prorocentrum > Prorocentrum cordatum. Next base: position 97,545 of record CAUYUJ010021026.1, on the reverse strand, counting down.
CATCTGACCGACAGCGTGTCCGAAATCGTGACCGAAGACGTGGTGCGACCGAATTTATGACCCAAGCCGAAAGCCGTATTGGCTTCGAACCAGAACTTCTGTCACACCCTGGCACGGTCGGAGCATTTCGGGCGCCAGGCTCGGTCGCAAGTTTCGGTCACTACACCCCCCTTGACAGAGACGATCGGCCACGCGCAGAAGGGGAAGGGGGGCATGGGGAGGGGTGAAGGCTTTTAGAACTTCAGCTTCTTGGAAGGCGCGGTCCTTCTCTACAAGTGTACGGCCGGCGCCTTCCAAGAAACAGGTTCCTCCTAAGAAGCCGTCTCTCCCACCCCTTTGTCGCAGGCCTAGAAGTTGACACCAACACCAATATCGGCGGTGTACCTCCACCGAGGGAAGAAGATCCCGATCTCGGTGATGGTGGTAATGTTCTGGCCTGTAAGGTGACCGAACTATTATCACAAACACCGAAATCGAGGCTCATCTTCCCCCTGTGGAGGCAGCCCCCTGTGTTGGTGTTGGTGCCAATTTCCAGGCCTCCAACTTTGCGCGCCAGCAAGACGGAGCTGCGCGACTCTGGCCCTCTGGCGGGCTCGTCCCCCGCTCCGCGGCCCGCCTGCTGGCAACGATGCCGGGGCCTCATTGGCGCTGGCGCTCGGCTGTGGCGCCAGAGGCGCCCGAGCGGTGGGGGTGCCGGAGGCAAAGGCGTCGTCGTCGGAGGAGGAGGACCAGTGCAAACCCAAGGCTCATCAACGATGTTGCAATAACCCCCCCCCCCTCCAAGGTCTCTCTTCATAGGCCCCTGCACGGCTCCATTTCGACTGAAGGACGTGCCCCGTTGGAAAACAGTTGTTTGAAAATCCATAACTGCGTCAGACGCCATTCTTGGGACATCAGCGCCGCAAGTCGCCGTGTTACTGTTGCGTCTCGACGATTTTGAATCGTGCCAGAGCACCATTCCTGGGATTGCAACACCGCGAATCAGCGTGACTGTTGCGCCCTGACATTCCGACATCATGCCAAGACACCATCTTTGGGACGTTAACCTTGGGTATGCAGTTGGTGCAACATCTTAAGACGAATGTGCGCAAAGGCCAGAGCCACATGTTGAAAATGCACCGCCCTCCATCAGTGAAGCTCTTGCATTTTTTTTTGGACGAGTGTGCGCGGCGCCACGGCGAGATCCGCATTTTGAAAGCGGGCCGCCATCCATCCGTGAAGCTCTCGCTAACTTTTAAAACGAATGTGCGCGGCGCGCAGGCGAGAACCACATTTTGAAAACGGGCCTGCTTCCATCCGTGAAACGCTTGCAAGCGTTTTTACGACGAACGTGCGCCGCACTACAGCGAGAACCATCTATCTTGAAAACGGCCCGTCCTCCACCCATGACACTCTTTCAAATTTTGAGCTTCAGGATTTCAAATGGTGAGGGAGTCTCTGGCTAAACGCCCAGCCCGCCCGCCCCTTCGACCAGCCTCGGGGTGCGACAAGGATAAGTTACTGATTAGGGAAAGGGATGGAGGAGGAGAGGAAAAGAGGAGGAATCAGGGAGAAGGCAGGAGACAGGAGGGAGAAGGATTAGTGAGGAGTGAGGAAGGAGGAAGGAGGAAGGAGGAGGAGGAAGAGGAGGAGGAGGAGGAGGAGGAGGAGGAGGAGGAGGAGAGATTGGCTCAAGCCGTTGCCTGGGGCCTTCGCCTTCCCTGGGGTTGGGGCTCAAGGGGTCTAGGGAACCGCACGACCCTCGATCAGAAGCCCTGGCCCAGGGTGAGGGCCATACCTTCACGAAGATTTCGACGGCCTCGCAGTTTTTCCGAAGAGACGCGCGATGGCAGGCGGCTGGCATGACGCGTCTGTCTGGAAGTGTATGCACTGCGGGTGCGGCAAGACACCCATCAATGAGCAATGGTGCAAGCACTGCGAGCGGCACTGGAAGACAGGCCAGAACAAGAAGCCCAAGGGCAAGGGTCGAGACCTTGGTACTCCGCCTGGGCTTGGTGGTCGCGCTCCTCAGCACGGTCCGCCCATCCAACCAGGCCTCGTGCAGGCGTGCTCAGACCCCGTGCCAGAGCTCACGGTGCCAGAGCTGCAGCAGCTGGTGCTGCTCGGCGAGAAGAGCAACAACACCCAGATGGTCGAGTACTACCAACAGGTGCTGGCCATCAGGGACAAGCAGCACGTGGCGCCGCAGGTCAGAGCTGATCAGGCACACAAGTGCATCAAGCAGCTGGAGAAGGACCTCAGCGCTGAGTCCGCCCAGTTGGAGAAGCTACAGAAGCAGGTCACTGAGCAGGAGGCAAAGGTCACCAAGCTCCTGGACCAGATCGAGAAGCAGGAGGCCATCTACACGGAGGCGATCAAGGAGCTGCACGCCGTGGTCGTGCCGCCCGTGGACGCCACGCAGGCGCAGCCGACCCTCAGCTTGGAGGCCATGCTGGAGGGGAAGCAGGAGTGGACTCTATCGTGCGGAGAGGACCTGTTCGGCCTGGCTGAGTTCGTGGACGTCGAGGAGACTGACAAGGAGGAGGCGCGCAAGCGTGAGGTTCAGCTCAAGGAGCAGTTCCAAACGCTCGCGAAGGCGCTGTTTGGAGACCTCAAGAAGAAGGCTGAGCAGTACAAGAAGGAGCATGAGGAGCTCAAGACCCGCTTGCAGTCGAAGGGGCGCCGCCAGGAGCCTGCGACGCCTGAGGCGGCAGGGTCGGCCCCGCCAACGCAGCCAGGCGCAGGCGCGGCGGCCGCCGAGGGCAGCCCACAGCCTGGCGCGGCCGAGGCGCCAGCGCAGCCTGGCGCTGCGCCTTCGGCGAAGGCAGCGGGCAAGAGCACGGCGGAGGAGCTTCGAGCCCACGCTAGGCGCCTGGCGGGCACCCTCGGGAAGGGCCCCGGCGCTGGCAAGGGAGGTGCGGAGGCTCCTGCGTCAACTCCGCCGTGTGTTTAGCGCGGGTGGCGAGTCGCCGCCCAAGCGTACCAGTCGAAGCAGTTCCTCTTCATCTACGTGGGAGATCACCACGGTGAATACATCAGGGTGGTCAGGCGCTATCGCAGCCTTGGCGGACGAGAATTTCAAGAGTTCACCGGCGATTTGTATTCAGGAGTGCAGGGTCGTCAAGACCAACGTTTCACTGTCTGAGACGGCCGACGAAGGTTGGAAGCTGCGCATCAGTCCTGCTGTCCAGACGGACCTGGGGGGCGTCTCAGCAGGAGTAGCAGTAGGAGTTCGTCAGCACATAGGCGTCAGTGAAGTGGTGGGTGGAGCACGGCACCTTCACCATGCGCGTTCAACGATTGTATGGGTCAATGGTCATGTGCGTGGTGGATTCTATATGTGTTCTATGTACTTTCTTGACGGAGAAGGGGTCCAAGGAGCTAAGGGTAAACAATTGCTCAACCAGCTGGGTGAGTTTCTCTATAGTTCCCAGAGGCCTTTCGTGATAGCAGCTGACTGGAACGACGTGAAGATGCTTGTCTTGGGAAAACTCAGAGCTGCGGTAGTCAATTCGGAGAAGCCGACCTGTCGTGTAGGCAAGGTGCGGCGTGAACTTGACTATTTTGTCGTTTCGCACGATCTTGTTGGGGAAGTTCGGGCGTGCGCCAGGCGAGAGGATTCCAGTAACAGGACCCATTATCCAGTTTCACTTAGGCTAGGTACGACGGCACATCAGAGGACGCAGAAGGTGCTGAAGGTGCCGAAGCCGTTTCCGCTAGACAAGCCCTCAGGTCCACCACCTCCGCCACAGGACTGGCCCCATTTCGAGGGCAAGTTTGAACGGCTGCGACGACAGCCATCATGCGCAGAGTTATCTTCACTCTTTGGGGAGATGTGTGACTCCATGGAGCGGGAGCTGTGCGACGTGTTAGGCATCGAGGCTACTGAGCGTGCCGGGGTACTGCGGTCGGGGCACAAAGTTCCAGGTGGTCGAGAAGCCAGTTTTGCAGCAGCACGTTTCGGGTCCCTTTCCACGGTGCAGCCAGGAGTCCAGGATGCTCAGGAGATATCAGGTTTGGCTGGAGGAGCTGTCTTATCTTCATGGGAAGGAGCATTCTTGGGACTCGGCGGGAGTTCAGGATCTTGTTCGGAAGCTCGAGGCCCCAGTGCAGGTAATCCACAGTATTCCAGAGTGGGTGAGTTTTAAGCAAAGTTTTCAGTTGCGCGCCGCCGTCTCCCACGAGGAGCTGCAGGGCGCCCTGGGGGCCGTTCGGGCCATTGCAGATGCTGAAGAGTCGAGCGCCAAGGCGAAGAAGACTCAGCAGTGGAGGCAATGGGTGGATCAAAATCTTAAACAAGGAGGAGGAGGAGTATTTCGTTGGACGAAGGAACCGCTGGGGTGGGCCCCTGACGGGGCTGGCCTGGGCGGGGCCCCAGCGGGGCCAGTCGACGCCCTGGAGGCCCTCTTGGAAGAATGGAAGCATATATGGCGTGAAGGTGCACCATCCAGGTTAAGAGCCCAGGACCTCAACGTGCCACTCGGGGAGCCCCCTCCTGCGCCCACGGTATCAGAGGTTCGAGAGGCTCTTCAGAAGTTCAGCAAGAACACGGCGATCGGGATAGACGGCTGGAATCCAGGGAACTTGAGATAATTGAGTGACCAAGCTCTGGCAGTTTTCGCTGAGTTCTTATCGTTTGTGGAGACGTATCTTATGATTCCAGAGCAGTGTCATGCGGCGCCCATCGCTTTTTTGAAGAAGCCTGATGGCGGGTACCGCCCGATTGGCATCTTGGCCACGCGCGTGCGGCTGCTTGGTCGCACGCGACACTCGGAGGCCAAGAAGTGGGAGCGCGAGCACCACCTGGAGTGCGCATACGGCTCCAAAGGCAAGTCTTGTGAACAGTCAGTTTGGAAGCAGGCGGCCCAAGCAGAGGCGGCCAACGCTATCGGGGCTTTTTCTGGGTCGGGCTTGATCGATCCCGAGAAGGCGTGCGAAACAAAATCCTCATGGTGTGCTTTGGGCCGCCTGCCAGAAGCATCAATTTAGTCTTCGTCGTGCCCGCTTACTGATAATGGTGTATGGAGGGCCGAGGATGATTCAGATTCGAAGGGCGGTTTCGAGTACTTTCTCGATCCGTTGTTCGATCATAGCGGGGTGTTCGTTCGCTACGACGATGTTGCGTGTGGTGCTGTATGACTCGCTTGTGTACATGCAGAAGTACTGGCCGTCGCTATCTTTGCATGTAATGGTAGACGATATCACGGTCTCAGCGCTCGGACCGGAGAAGTTCGTCAGAGAGTCATTGTCCAGAGCCCCCCAGCACTTTGCGAGCGATTGCACGAGATGGAGCTTTCAGTGTCTAGGAAGAAGTGCCAGCTCGTCGCATCGTCCAGCAAGTTGGCGCAGGACATCGGCGCCAACCTCAAGAGTCTAAATTTCAAGGTGCGCTCGAGTGTCAAGAACCTCGGGCACGATTTCAGCCAGCAGGAAAGGAAAGGTAAGAGAGTTCTGAAAGGCCGCGTGAACAACCTCCGCAAGAGATCTCATCGGTTCCGAGCCCTTCGTCACCACGGGCGCGGGCTCTCTAGAGTATTCCGAGCTGGAGGCCTTGCGTCGGCCTCGTATGGGGTCAGGGCTTGTGGCATGAATGACACAGATCTCTCTAACTTCCGAGCAGTATCGGCCTTCGCCCTCTTTGGCAGGGCCACGGGTAGGTCCAGGGCGGTTCAGCACCTGTTGCACGACCCGCCCGACCTCGACCCAGCGTACTTGATAAACACCCTACCCCTCACGACGTGGCTCCAGGCTCTCCATGAAGGTTGGGCTCCTCAGGGCGTTATGCAGACTATTTTTGTGAGGCTGGATTGTCCCAGGTCAGTCTGGGATGGGCTACTGCGCGTGGCCCAGGGGGAGCTGTGGTTCAGGCGTTGCGTCGTCTTGGGTGGCAAATCAGGTCTTTCAAGCCTTGGGGGGGGGGGGATCCTCAAGGGCTCGCGGTGGACCCCGAGAAGGTTAGTATCAAGACCCTCAACGTACTTATCCACAGGGGCCTCAAACGGCACCAGGAGCTGCAGGCGACCAGACACATGGGCTGGAATGGGACCCCCCTTCTTGGGCCCGATCAAGGCAGAGCTGCAAGTTCTTCGGGTCAAAGGCCATCCTGTTTATGCAGATCTCGTTTCAATACACATGTCAGGTGGGCTGTGGACGCAGTCCAAGCTCTACGAAGAGCGTTATTCCCTGTCGTCAGCCTGCAGGTGGTGCGGACACCCGCCAGGCTCGATATCGCACAGACTTTACGGATGCGACGGCTTAGAGGCATGGCGTCGTGATCAAGGTTATGATGATGTCGTGTCGGTCGGTCGGCAGTTCCCTGGCAACTGCTTAGTTGACTTCGGGGTCACAGACAGTATGAGAGACGCCATGCCTCCGTCCTTGCAAGATCACGAATGCCCTCAGCGCGGTCTCCTAGGATGTGGTTACCTCAGCGAAGAGATCTTTATAGACGGCTCGGGGGTCGACCCAGATGTGGAGTGGATGACGAAGGCAGGATGGGCGGCCGTATCTCTCCAGCGCGACAGCGAGCAAGTTTCATCGGTGGCCTACGGGCCAGTGCCAGGGCCTGTGCAGAGCGCGGGCATGGCTGAGCACTACGCGTTCTACATGGCACTATGTCTCATGGGGCCCAGGGCGACCATGATCACGGACCACAAGAACCTCCTGACAGGTCTCCAGAAGGGCCCCGAGAAGATGTGTAGAGCTTCAGAACCGTATTGGGAAGTCTGGAGTCTAATATTCTGGAAATTGAATGACGTGGGGACGGAGAATGTGAATCTCCAGTGGATGCCGTCTCACAAAAGCAGAGCATGGCTCAGGCATAACAACTTTTCGGACTCCTGGTGCTCTGGGAACTGGCAGGCCGACAAGTATTCGAGGCGGGGGGCTCTAGAGCATCCTGCAGTCCCCCAGATGGATCAAAGGATCCAGGCGGCCAAGGTTTTCGGTAGGCAATTCACGAGGCTCCTGGCAGACACTCTGAGGCGCCTGAGTACCTTAGGATTTCCACATGTGGACAAGGTCCCGAGGGCCACAAAGGTCCCCAGGCCGAACCAGATTTTAGTTGATGAACCCGTGTGCGTGTTGAAACTCACCACGGGGGATCGTGGCCACCTGCTGCACAACGCTGATGGCAGGTGGGGTTGCAGAATTTGCGGGGTGAATGCGGCTCGTCGGAGTGCAGTCATCCAGAACGAGTGTCCAGGCAAGCCGAGGGTGCTTGCGCGGACGCACGAGTCGCACCGCATGTGGGTGCTGGGCTCGGACTTTAATTTCTGTATGCAGTGCGGTTGCCACGCGTGGAGGCAGGTCAAGGACCTGGCCGCGCGCTGCCATCGTGTTGCAGGGACCGGGAAGATAGGGGCCTTGAAGTACATGCGCCAGGGCATAGACCCCACATCCAAGGTGTTGGTGGGGCGCCCCTTCCCAGTCAACTAATTATCCCCCACGGGCCAGTCTTTCACTGAGGGATTGTGTCCGCAGAGGCTCTAGAGGCTCCAGAAGAGTAGGAGGAGGAGGAGGAGGAGGAGGAGGAGGCGGAGGCGGAGGCGGAGGCGGAGGAGGAGGAGGAGGAGGAGGAGGAGGAGGAGGAGGAGGAGTTGGAGGAGGTGGACTAGGAGTAGGAGGAGGAGGAGGAGGGTTGGAGGGTTGGAGGAGGAGGAGGAGGAGGAGGAGGAGGAGGAGGAGGACGACGACGACGATTCAGGACGATTCAGGATGCAGACAGCATGAGCCTCGGAACGGCGAAACCGAGCGAAGTGGCAACAAGCAGACACTGCATTATGTCTTCTGCACATAGAAATGCTGATGGAGTCCCTGAGGCTCCGCATCACGGGCAGTGCGAGGGGGGCCTGACGGGTGAGGGCACCTCCCCGCGCGGATGTTCGCTAGATCTTGCCGTCTCCTGGGTGACGGCTCGCACCGCTGCACGAGCTGGCGGGGGTCGGTGGTGCAGGTCTTGCCGCAAACCGAGCGAAGGTCAAGTAATAGAGCCGCCAGAGATGAAGGTTGTGGGAGCGGTGGACATCCTTCCCCCCCACCCGCCGGGGACCCCGAAGAGGCGAAAACTCGACGTTGCAACCAGGATGATCGTGGGTGTCACATAACTCCTGATTCGAAGACAGGAGGATGAGGAGGAGGACGAGGACGAGGATGAGGATGAGGATGAGGATGATGAGGATGAGGATGAGGATGAGGATATGAATGATGATGATGACGACGACTACGACGACGACGATGATGATGATGATGATGCTGATGATGATTATGTTGATGATGATGATGATGATGATGATGATGATGATGATGATGATGATGATGATGATGATGGTGATGATGATGATGATGATGATGATGATGAGATGGAGATGAGGAGGAGGAGGAGGAGGAGGAGGAGGAGGAGGAGGAGGAGGAGGAAGAGGAGGAGGAAGAGGAGTTTTTTTTGTCGTTGCACTCGATGCTTTCCCTGCCCGCTCCGCCGCACCGTGCAGCTGCGAGCTCAAAACCACAATCACGCCGCCCATCACGCGGACCACAACACGACCTCCTCGAAGGGCTGCAAGAGCGCCGTGCACAGCCTGCAAGACGCGCGCTGGCGCCGGGAGGCCATCATCGGCAACACCCAAACATACTTATACTACATGTGCGTCGCCCCCCCAGGGGCGACGCGCGCACCGAGCAATCTTATAGTATATGCGTCGCGGCGTGCGCTTCCTGGCCACACCGCTCGGGAAACGATATACTACAAGATGGGTATACTATATGTTTGGGTCGGACGCGCGCCTCCAAGGAGAACATCTAGTACTAGTATGTCTTTGTGCACCCCACATCAGGCCGGCCGTCGAGGGCCGCGCGGGCGAGCACCTCTCGGCTGGGGGCGTCACCGGCCGTCGGAGCCACGAAGCCCGTTGCAGCGGCAGTGTTTCGCTGAGCTCCGTGCTGCCGTCCATGGCAGGTGCCTATGCCATGCGATCCGTCGTACGCAGCTTACGTCGGGCATGTCCCTCTGCAGGAGGAGTACTCAGGATTAGTGACAAAAATAGTTGTGTGACGATGTTTCATGCTCTTTGGGCTACTTTTGCTTATCTGTGATTTTTCCTTCCAAATCCGCCTGCAGGAGGACATGCCCGACCTGATGCGTAGCCTGCCCTCGTTCGTCGTGACATCGGAGCCCTTGCCGCCCTCGAGCTCCTTGCCAGCCTTGAGCTTCTTCTGCTGTCTTCTTCTTCTTATTCTTCTTCTTCTTCTCCTTCTTCTTCTTCTTCTTCTTTGTCTTCTTCTTCCTCTTCCTCTTCCTCTTCTTCTTCTTCTTATTATTATTATTATTTGTCTTCTTCTTTGTTTTCTTCTTCTTCGTCCGCTCCTTCCTGAGGTCCCCGCCGCCAGTCATGCCACCCCGGAGCTCCTGGCCGCCCGCGAGCTCCACGCCGCCCCCTCGCGCGACTGGGGCCCTTTTGGGGTGCTCCAGGGCCGTCTTGGAGGCCATCTTGGGCGTCTTGGAGGCCTCTTGGCCCGTCTTGGCCGTCTTGGGGGCCTCTTGTGCCATCAAGGGGCCCTCTTGGAGGCCTATTGGGCGATCTTGGGGCGATCTTGGGGGCCTCTTGGGTTGTCTTGATCCGTCAGAATGCCGAGAAGGAAGCAAATTCCCAAATTCGTCAAACCCCCCCCAAAAATGATTTTGTCCAGACTGCCGTGGAGCGCCGTGCCGCACCCGAGCTCCCGGCCCCGCCCCGGGAGCGGAGCGCGTCCCCCGAGCTGCTGCATTGTCCTCGAGCGTCGTCCGCCCGCACCGCGCCCGCGCCCGCGTCCGAGGGGAAGAGGACGAGGAGGGGGAGGAGGAGGAGGAGGATTGTCGCGGATGTACCCTTAGGCCGTGGGCCGGGCTCACACACCTCAGCCCCTAGGGGAGCGGGGTCTGGCCGATGCGAGAAACCTGCCACGCGGCCGAAAGCGGGGGGCGGAGGACAGTAATGATATTGAGGTGCTTAGTGAGGAGCACCGGTCGACGCTCCACCTCTCTATCGCCTTCTCTGTCCACCGCCCCCTCCTCACCCTATGCCCTCTGGTGATCTGGTCAAATCCGGGCTCCTACAGGGTGGCATTCCAAGTCGGGGAAGCGGCATTGCCTCCGCAGTGGTCCGCGCACACACTGAATCTGCAGCCGTGCACTGCCCAGCGGTTCCCCTCAGGGGAGCAATCGTACCCCTAATGAGTCCGCGCGCCTCCCTGCCGCTGAATTTGAGCTCCTCCAGGTACGGCCAAAACAGCCTCAGTGCACCGGCAAGCTGCCCAGCTCACCGGTGTTCTCTCCAGGCACGGCCGGGAGCCACCCGTTCGGAAAGCCCGACATCACGACGGGCGAGGGGCGAGGACGACAGCGCGACTCATGAGGGGTACAGTCCCCAGCATGAGGGGTCAACGCATGAGAGGTGCAAGCCCCAGCGTGAAGTGTCCACGCACGAGGTAAGGGGGACCAACACCCCAGCATGAGGGGTCACCTTTCTGTACCCCAATGGCGTGGCTGGGGAATGGCATTTGCCCCAGCCCGCGCTCGGACTCCACCCTTCTCTGACCCCCTCTGGCGTAGCTGGGGAATGGAATTCGCCCCAGCCACGCTCGGATATAGGGTACACACGCCACAGCCGCGCCAGCCCGACCGCCCACCCCAGCGCGGGCACGCGGCAGCAGCAAGAAATCATCATCGCGCGCGCGCCCAGAATGAGGACAACCCCCACCGCGCCCCAGCGGGAGCCCAGGGGGGAGCGAACGAGCCCCAGAAGACCACCAAAACCGGCCGAACATGGGACACCGGCCCCCCCCCCCTCGGTGTACCAAGGGGGCCCCGGTGCACCGAGGGGGGGGGGCTCGGCGTCCCATTTCGGCGGCTTTCGGGGGGAGGAGCCGCCCCGCACCCGGGCCGACCCCAACCGCCACGCGCCGCCAGGCGGACACCCGATCCGCGGCAACGGACGGCGAAGCGCGATTATCTAGGCGCCAGGGCGCGCACGACAAACGCCGCGCCCCAGAAAGAGAGAGAGAGAGAGAGACGGCCAGCCGGACACCTGATCCGCAGCCAGCCGCAGGGCATGAGCAGGAGCCCCTGCGAACACCGCCGTGCGGACGCATGATCCGCTGGCGACCGGCCGCCTGAACCGAATGTCCAACCGGACGCGTGATCCGATACGACGGCCCTTTGAACCTAACCCCGGTCAAGGTCACATTTCGAGGCGGCATTCCTGCACACAGACGCCAAGGCAAGCAGGAGGCTCAACACACGATGCTTGCCGCCACAGGCCAGGGCGCGGCCGAGCGCGTGAGATCCGCCTGCGGCTACTCCCACTACCCGGACCCCAGGGGTATTCCGTGACACCCAGAGCGGGCGGACAAATCATGCCCCCGTTCGGGATGTCTACCGCTGCCTATTGCTACCCGGACCCCAGGGGTATTCCGTGACGCCCAGAGCGGGCGGACAAATCATGCCCCCTCTCGAGATCACGCGGCACAGATCCAGGATGAGACCGAACTGGGGGGAGTGCATCCCTCTCTTGCTGCGGCTTATACGATTACTCGGACCCCGGGCGGGATCGGCAAGGGGGCATGGAGGAGAGAGGGGGGGGCAGATAATGCAGGAGAGAGCAAAGGAGAAGGGCCTGCGCTCTTCGCTCGAGTCACAACTGTGATTCCTGCGCTCTCTCCCTTGCGAACCGGCCCTGCGTTCCCCGCCAGTGCTGCAGAGAATAGCGAAGAACGATGTGCTTCTCTCCTCTTCG
>CAUYUJ010021026.1:48298-80798 GCA_963575745.1 Prorocentrum cordatum | reverse complement strand
CATGCAGCGGGGTCTTTGACCTCTTCCTTCGTGGGCAGCCGATCCGATCCGATCCCCGAGCGTCGCGCCACCCCGCGCGCAAGGCTCTGCCCATACAGGGGAACAAGGGATTGGGGCCATCTCCATCGCGAGGCCCTGCTCGCCAAGCACGTCAGACCGATGGCAGCGATTGACCGGGGCCTCAGTGGGCCCCAGAAACGGCAGGGCCGTTTTCGCACCGTTTTCGAACAAGTGTTTCTCGAAAACTGAAACGGTAAAAACAAAACGGCGACCAGAAATGTCAGAAAACACGACTTTGGGATTGGAGCCGGAACCGGAACCCGAAACAAAGCGGCGACGGAACCGGCAACACATACGGCGATGGACCTGACAATAAAAAAACGGCAAAACGGAGCCGGTAAAAATGCTGGCTTTGTCGTTCCCAGGGCCAACTAAGATTGATGCCATCTCCATCGCGAGGCCCTGCTCGCCGAGCACGTCGGACCGCACTGTCGTTTTTTCGAAATGGGCAGGGGGTTTGCGAGGTCTCGCCTCGTGTGTTCCTCGGGCGTCCACCGCACATCCAGGCAGAATCGGGCCCCCCCCCGAAGGTCTTCGTTACTTGTTCAGTGCCCCGTGTGGCGTACGGTAAGACTTTGGCTCCAGTTCTCCTTCCTCGTGCGGTCTCGGGCGGAGAGCATACTCGTACCTGCGGCCTCGCGGTCCAGACCCCTCGGCCGCGACCCCGTGGATACAGGACGGCCCTGCGCGGATGCTCCGCGCGGAACGCATCAACGGAGTCGCTCATCCATGGGATCGGGCTTCGGCGCACAGACAGCGAGGGCACGGATATTATGTCCATCGCTCGTGGCCCAGGCCCTGGCGCTCTGATGTTTCGACCCTTTTCCCAGTGCAGCCATTTCATCCGAGTCGTCCCTCGTCGCCCCAGGTCGTCGAGAATTAAAGAACCCGTAACACGAGTAACACAATGAATACGTAGCCTAATTTAGGTCCCCGTGCTTGCACGAGGGATGGTCATTCTGGGTGGTTCGGCTTGACACATCTGCAGAATCGACCCCCCAGCCCTGATGTCTTAGGCCTCTTAGCTCAGGTCCGCTCCCAACGGGTCAGGGGTCCTCTGCGAATCGCCAGAGGCCGGGCACGGGCAAAAGACGTCCGCCGTGATTTTCTCGACGCGACCAGGGAAGGTCTGGGGCCCTCCATCCGAGCGGTTTGGCCACAGCTCGGGCCTCTGTCGGCGGGCACACCCCGGAGCGCTCTCGGCGCAGCTGCCGGAGAGCACCCCGGGGCGAGCTCGTCGCCCGAACCAGCGAACACAGCCGAAAACTCCAGGGGGCGTCCTAGCAGCTCGAATCGGGTCAACATGGGCCTGTGTGATGCAGGGCTCGACCCAAGCAGTGATTTCCGTTTTCGTTATGACATCGTTTTTTCTTGCCTTCCGTCTTCGTTCCGCCTTGGCTGCAAGACGAACTCAGAACGAAGCTGGTCGGGTCCAGCGACAAGGGGGTGGTGCAATAGGTGTGATACAATAGATTTGTGTGGTTGCAGTACATTTGAGGCGTGCAATACATTCTGGGACGCAAATGCATTGCTGGATTTTCGCGTGCAATGCATTACTTGCAATACAATGCACTTACAAGTCTCCGGCGCAGTACACTTGCAATACACTTGCCCCAAATCTATTGCCCCACCCCCTGTTCAGCTGGACCCCCTTGTTGGGTCACCCAAAACCACGAGATCGCCGAAACGCCGTTTAGGTCGAGCCCTCTGGTGCCCGAGGTGGCCGTCGCCTTCTTGGTGGTGCAGCGGCCCGTGCTGCTGCGCGGCCCCGCCCGCCGCCGTGCGCGCGCCCCTTCCCCGCGTCGGGGCCTCGCCACATGCTCCCAATGAGGGGGGAGGAGGAGGAGGAGGAGGAGGAGGAGGAGGAGGAGGAGGAGGAGGAGGAGGAGGTGGAGGTGGAGGAGGAGGAGGAGGTTGAGGAGGAGGAGGAGGAGGGGGAGGAGGAGGAGGGGGGGGGAGGGAAAGGGACAGGGGGTCCGCGCAGGAGGGCGGAGCGACCCCCCTCGAAGGGTCGGGCTCGACCCTCCGCCGCCTCCTGGGGAGCGCGCGCTCGCGGCCCTCCGCCTCCGCTCGCGGGGCCTCCCAAGGGTGCCTCCAGAAACACCAAGTTCTGCCACCGCCCGAGTCTGGGAGGCCTCCAGATACGACCGGGGAGTTTTGCTTAGCGTGTCGCTCCGCCAGTTATTGACCACCTCCCCATTCCCAGTGATGGGCGTGTTTTCCACCACCACCACCACCATAAGTTGGAGGGGGGGAGGGGGAGGAGGAGGAGGAGGAGGAGGAGGAGGAGGAGGAGGAGGAGGAGGAGGAGGAGGAAGAGGAGGAGGACGAAGAGGATGAGGAGGAGGAGGAGGAGGAGGTTCTCTCCCTCCCCCTCCATCTTATGGTGGTGGTGGTGGTGGTGGAAAACAGGCCCATCTTCATCGTTCTGAGCCTTTCTCAGCCTCCCGCCCCTGCGGAGCGGATCGACACGCTGTCAGCTTGCTGGCCATAGCGCGTCGCCAGGGCCGCCGCCGCGACACTTTGAGCAGCAGTGCCGCCGCGACACACTGAGCTCTTCCTCAGTCTTCCTCAGCCGTGCAGATGTGTCAAGTTTTGCTGCCGCCCCGGGTCCTCACCCCTGGAGATCCCCTGAGGTTCCCGGGCCCAGATTTCCCACGATTTGTTTTTTTCGACCCGCGGTTTCACCTTGATGTCAGCCATCGGGGGCGGTTTTCGGGCCCCGGGGTAGTCACACATTCGACGAAAAGCTATCCCCGGACAAGTGCTGGGAACCTTTGCGGTTGCGCATTGAAAAGAAAACCGCCGATGGATGTCAGGGCAGATCCTTGGGGAGGCCTGCCTGGACATCCGGCGTCTCGACTTTTTCGAGACACAGGCCCCCGACCTCTCGACCACCTCCCCAGAACGTAGTTTTTTGACGGTCCCGAGGAACAGTAGGAGCCCGAGGGGCCGAAATCAATGAAAGCATTCCGTCTCGATTTTGCTCGAGACGCCAGGATGTTTGGGTGCGGATGCTTCAGAGGCTTTGGACGTGCAGCAGCAAGGGTCTTGGACGTGGGTCGAAGTCAACATTTGGCACTCTGGAGTGCTTCAGGGACAAGGTTCGGGGGGGTTCAGGCTTTTAGGGGGGATGGATCGGTCCCCAATCGCCCACTCATCGCCAATCGGGGCCCAATCGGGGCCCAATCGCTTAGCAGAGTGCGGATTCGCTATCGGGGGGATATTGCCGATCTGTTGGCGACGTATCGCCGATTCCAGGCCGATGGTTCTCCCCCTTGAGCCAGTCCCCCTGCAGCAGGCGCGGCGGATATGAGACCTGCCCGCCAGCCAGCAGGTGCCCCAAGGAAGTCTCATATCCCACGATGGCCCTGGGGACCCATACAGTCGGGGCGCTGAAGAAAGAACCCTTTTCGTCGGGGAGGGGCTCGGTGTTCCTTGATTGTTTCGCAGCTTGCTTCAGATCTTTCTCGGGCATTTCCATCGGAAGTCGAAGTTTAGATTATGGAAAACAGGGGCCTCGTTGCTTATTTAGGGTTCCTTAGGTCAACTCCCGACTGTAAGAGTCCCAGGGCACTTCAGGAAGCTCAAATCTCGACGACGGCCGTGCCCTTATATTCTTCGCATTGCAGTTGTTTATCATCGATGCCCGCCATCCGATGGGATGTGTTTGTTTCGTGACGGGGTCTGCTGAGGTACCGACTCGTTCAGCCAGAGTCGTTGTCTGACACTCCCACCCATCCTGTGTTGAGTTGGGTCCTCGTTCTGAAGAGACAGCACTCGGCGTCCTCCGTTTCTCCTTCCTCCTCCTCCTCCTCCTCCTCCTCCTCCTCCTCCTCCTCCTCCTCCTCCTCCTCCTCTCTCCTCCCACCCTTGCCCCTGCCTTCCGCATGTCCTCATTACCATCATCATCGTCGTCAGCATCGTCATCATTGTCGTCATCATCGTCGTCGTGATTACCATCAACATCCACATTACCAGCATGATCATCACGAGCGTCATCGTAATCATAATCACACTCATCATCAAGAGCAGCAGCAACACCAGCATCAGCACCAGCATCAGCATCTACATCCTCCTCATTCCCATCATCATCATCATCATCATCATCATCATCATCATCATCATCATCACCAGCATCATCAGCATCATCATACTCATCAGCATCATCACCATCGTCATCATTACCATCAGCATCATCATGAGCATCATCACCATCATCCTCATCATCATCACCATCACCATAATCCTTCCCCTCCTCATCATCATTATCCTCATCATCATCCTCATCCTCATCCACCTCATCCTCACCATCATCACCACCACCATCATCAGCATCATCATCAGCATCGTCATCATAATCATCACCATCACCACCAGCATCAGCACCATCATTATCATCATCGTCATCGTCGTCGTCATCATCATCATCATCATCAGCATTATCATCATCATCATCATCATCATCATCATCTGAATGATCATCCTCACCATAATCATCACCATTATCACCATCAGCGTCATCATGATCATCATCACCACCATCCTCATCATCCTCAACATCAACACCATCATAGCCGTCAGCATCGTCACCATCTTCGACATCATTAGCATCGTCATCGTCATCACCACCATCAGCACCATCACCATGAGTATCATCATCATCATCATCATCATCATCATCATCATCATCATCATCATGAGTATCATCATCATCATCATCATCAGCATCATCATCATACTCATCATCATCATCATCATCATCACCATCATCGCCGTCATGTCCCCTTCGGTTTTCACTCGTCTGGTTTTTGTGGACATAGGGCGCTCCACCTATGGCCCCAATGGCTGTGCCCGCACTCCACCCCGTCTTTTTGGGACACCCCTCAGACGTTCGTGGCCCCATTGGGAGCTACACTTAAGGTCCCATTGGCTGCGTTCGCATGCCGCCACCCCCCTCACTTCGGCACACCCTTCACATTCTTTGTGGCCCCCAGTGGGAGCTCCGACTGTGGCCCCAATGGTTGCGCCCGCATGCCGTCATCCCCTCATTTTGGCACAACCCTCACACGTTTCGTGGCCCCATCGAGAGTTACACCAAAGGACCTTGTTCGCATGCCGCCACCGCCCTCACTTTGGCATACCCTCAGACGTTTCGTTTGTGGCCCCATAGGGAGCTCGACCCAAGGCCCCAGTGGCTGTGTTCGTATGCCGCCGCCACCCCCGTTCACTTTGGCATACTTTTCACACGTTTCGTGGCCCCATCGGGAGTTACACCTAAGGATCTTGTGGCTGCGTTCGCATGCCGCCACCCCGATCACTTTGGCGCACCCTTCATTCGTTTCGTGGCCCCATGTGGAGCTCCACCTGAGACCCCAGTGGCTACGCCCGCATGTTTTCTCCCGCTTCTCTGGGTGCCTGTCAGCCGCAATGGATTGCATCAGCATGTAACCAGCTTCGTCTGACCTCCGCGCCCTCTTCGGGCGGCCCCAGCGGCAGCGCTCGCATGCCCCGCCCCATTTCGGCGCTCCCTTCACGCGTTTCGTGGCCCCGTATGGGGGATCCGCCTGGAGGCGTTTCTTACAACGGCGGCACTCACAACTGCAAATGGTTGGGTCCTTCTCCAGGATCTCTTTCAATACGTTGGAGGTCGGGGTATGTGTCTACTGAGTTGTTTCTCCTCGCAGGTGCGGCCCCACAGCCCTGCAAGAGGGCGAGGGAGGGGCATAAGGGACGAGCGCGCGGCGGCGGAGGTGAGCTCCAGAGCGTCCTCAGGGGCAAGAGGCGCCGCCCTGCCTCCCGCGCGGGCCCTCTCTCTCTCTCTCTCTCTCTCCCCCCCCCCTCGCTCCTCCCTCGGCCCACCTCCCCCCTCCTCCTCCAGCTCTTCCTCCTTTTCCTCCTCCTCCTCCTCCTCCTCCTCCTCCTTGTCCTTCTTATCCTCCTCCTTCACTTCCTCTTGCGCCCCCCAGAGAACAGGCTTCGGACTTGTCTGGAGCTTGCGGGGAAGGCCTCCTCCTGGTGAGGCCTCCTGGGCGAGACCCCTGGGCGTGCAGCTGCCTCCTTCATGGCGAGAGGCCCAGTTCCTCCTCCTCTCTCCTCCCTCCCCCACCTCCATTTTCCCTCGGCACCATCTTTTGTTTCGGCCCGCTGTTGTATTGTGCAGGCGCTGTGCTTCCTACGCTCAGTCTGCTTGGTCCAGCAGTCTCTCACTCTGCCATGTATCAGAGAACTCCTAGAAATTCCTCCTCTCCTTCCTCCTCCTCCTCCTCCTCCTCCTCCTCCTCCTCCCCCTCCTCCCCCTCCTCCTCCTCCTCCTCCTGATCCCCCTCCTCCTCCTCCGCCTCCTCCTCCTCCTCCTCCTCCTCCTCCACTCTCCCCGCGGCGTCTGTCGTGTGCTGGGGACGTGTAGGCGGGGAGGCCCGTCGGGTGGACGAGTGAAACTTGTATCGGCGCCGGTGTGTGTTGGGTCAGGGGGTTCTGTTCCTGGCCTGGGGTGCACTTGCGTCGTGGGCATGGCCAAAGGGTTCCGAAGGGATCTGTCATACGGCGTGCTCAGCAGCACGATGTCCATGTCGTGGCTGTCGGGGGAGACAAACCAGGGCCGGCGCCGCGCGACTGGCAGCGACTGGGCGTCACGCGGGCACGAGAGGCCCGCGAACATCGATCGGTACATGATGGCCACGCGGCCCGCCAGCGTCAGTAGAGCCGAACGCGACACAGGGCTCAACGCGACACCAAAGGGTCCCTCCTCTATCCTTCCTCCTCTCTCCCTCCCTCCTTCCTTCTTCCGCCCTCCACCCTCCCTCCCTCCCTCGCCCCCTCCTCCGTTCTGATATGCAGCAGCTCGCGCCACGAGGCCCGTGACATGGAGGGAGGGCCGCGACGGAAGTCAAATCGAGGCGAGTCCTCCTCCCTCCTCTTTCTCCTCCTCCTCCTCCTCCTCCTCCTCCTCCTCCTCCTGCGTCTCCTCCTCCTCCTCCTCCTCCTCCTCCTCCTCGTCCTCCTGCGTCTCCTCCTCCTCCTCCTCCTCCTCCTCCTCCTCCTCCTCCACCTCCTCTGTAGCCCTCTAGAGGGCAGGCTTTGGACTTGTCTGGAGCTTGCGGGGATGGCCTCTCCCTGGTGAAGCCTCCTGGGTAAGACCCTGGGGCGTGCAGCGTCCTCTTCCCGGCGACAAGCCCGATTCCGACGCGCCAGATACTGGACTGCTCGGTTTGAGGCCCGTCCGCAACAGTTTTCCTCCTCCCAGAGCTCCTCGCGTCGGCTGCCTGTGTCCGTGATGAAAACCCTCGTGTCTCCTGAGGTCTTCAGTCTCCCCCCCCCAGGGTCCATTTCGCTCCAATCGGCTCTGATTGGCGGGAAATCCGATGCGGCCCGATGCTCGCACGGTGCCGTTATGCATCCCGGCACTTCCGATTCGATTCGACTCCGACGCCGAGCCGATGCGGTCTGGTTCGATGCACGTTTCTCTCCTCTTGCTTCACCTTGGGGGCGCCTTGCGGGCTTTGCACCCCGTGCGATGGGATTGGAGGTGTTCTCTACCGCTGCACTGAACAATCCCCACCACTCCTGGCGAAGTGCGTTCGACGCCAGGGGGGGCGCCACGTCATCGGGTGGTGCGAAGTGTCTGAGGGCGGGACGTGGTGGGCATCGACGGGCACCATCAGGCTTTCAATCATCAGATGTAGGCACCACGGGTCTACCAGCACCAATGGAGCTACACCACGTCCTCTACCCAGCACGGCTTCATGCAACACCCATGGAACCTTTCACAACGCAGCCTCTCTCCGATCCGATCTCCCGCTTCGATGCTGCCTGTTCCTGTCCCTGCGAGGCAAGCAGGCACCATCTCCCCGTCGCAGCGCAGCGGCGAGCACTCCGCGCCCTCGAGCGCGCCGGGCTCCCCCATTGGCTTCCAGGCCGACCCCCGCGGGCGCCTCGCCGCCGTCGTCTCGGCCGACGTCGTTCTCGACGTCGTCAACGTCGATCACTGAGGCACAGCCCCCGCCCTTGAGATCTTAGAGTTACCTTGCCCATCAGTGTTCAGGCCGTCTCTTGATACGAAGGAGGCGCATTTGGTGTTTTTATCTGCCCGTGTCTTGATGTTCTTTCGCAAGTCCCTGGTGCTCAGTGTGCCCTGGAAGCGGCAGTGTCGTATTTCACCGTGTTCGAATAAGTGTCTCTTGGAATTTGAGGAAACGGCACAAAAGCGGCGACCAGAAACGGCAACAAAACGGCTCCGGGATTGGAACCGGAACCAGAGCCGGAAGAAAAAGGCGACGGAACCGGTACATAAACGGCGACGGAACCGGCGAGATAATGGCGAAGCGGAAGTATTAAAAAAGCGGAGGCCCACTGAGTCTTGGTGGTGCCGCAGGCGGGCCTCAGTGTTTCTCGAACAAGGCGGGGCGTCGGATCCCAAGACCGCCGCTGCACGCACTGCACTTCCAGGGCCGCGCGGCGGAGGGTGGAAGGGGCATTATATATATATATATATATATATATATATATATATATATATATCGGAGTAGGGCCCCGGGGCGGTGCCTGTCATCTCCATGGGGTGTGCAGGGCGCCCCCGGGAGCGTCCGAAGCGTCCCGGAGGGCCCCTGGGACCGCCAGGAACAGTTCGAGACCGCCCAAGACGGCCCGCGAGCGCTCCAAGACGCGCATACATAGCCTCAGGAATGGCCAGGAAGGCCCGAAGACGTTCCAAGAGAGCTCCATGAGGCCCCGAAGGCATCCCAAGAGGCCTCCCAAGAGAGCCCCGACAAGCCAAAATCGTGATTTTTATTGTTTTTTTAGGTTTTTGGCCTTCTCGCTTTTTCGGAGTTCCGACGCTCCAAGACCGTCCAAGAGTCTCCCAAAACCGCTCCAAGACGGCCGAAGAGGCCCCCAAGACCGCCCCAAGACGGCCCAAGAGACCCCCAAAATCGTCCCAAGACGGCCCAGGAGAGCCCCAAGATGGCCCAGGAGCCGCCCAAGACGGTTCCAGGAGAGCCCCGACAGGGCTTCAAGACTGCCTAAGCGAGCCCAGCGGGCCCCAAGAGGGCCCCGCGAGGCCCCAAGAGGCCCCAAAGAGGCCCCCAAGAGCCTCCCCGGAGGCCCCCAGAGGCCCCCAAGATGCCCAAAAATGGCCCTGAGCGCGCCCCAAGACGCCTCCAGGAGAGCCCAACAGGCCTCCGAGAGGCCCCCAAGAGGCCCACTGGAGGCCCTCAGGAGGTCGTCCCCATCATGTTCCCGGAAGGCGGTCCGGGAACATGATTCCGCGCCTTGGAGGAGTATTCTGCGCTTTCCGAGGCGCCTTCCGAGGCGCCCTGGACGACGTACGTATGTTTCTATAGATTGTCCATCTCCTGTGTACACAATCCTACATGTCTTACGTATTTCTCTCTCTCTATATATATATATGTATATATATACATACATATATATATATATATACACACACCCCTCCCCCAAGCCCTCCCGAGTCGTGCCACTTCCTTCCACGTATTTCAATTCTTCCTATATATATATATATATATATATATATATACGCGCCCCAAGACGCCTCCAGGAGAGCCCAACAGGCCTCCGAGAGGCCCCCAAGAGGCCCACTGGAGGCCCTCAGGAGGTCGTCCCCATCATGTTCCCGGAAGGCGGTCCGGGAACATGATTCCGCGCCTTGGAGGAGTATTCTGCGCTTTCCGAGGCGCCTTCCGAGGCGCCTTGGACGACGTACGTATGTTTCTATAGATTGTCCTTCTCCTGTGTACACAGTCCTACATGTCTTACGTATGTTTCATATATATATATGTAATGTATGTTGTGGCGATATATATATATATATAATATATATATATATTATATATATATATACATACATACATACATACATACATACATACATACCCCTCCCCCAAGCCCTCCCGAGTCGTGCCACTTCCTTCCACGTATTTCAATTTCATCCGTGTATATATATATATATATATATGTCTATATATATATAGGCCGTCCAAGAGTCCCAAAACCGCTCCAAGACGGCCGAAGAGGCCCCCAAGACCGCCCCATGACGGCCCAAAAGACCCCCCAAATCGTCCCAAGACGGCCCAGGAGAGCCCCAAGATGGCCCAGGAGCCGCCCAAAACGGTTCCAGGAGAGCCCCGACAGGGCTTCAAAACTGCCTAAGCGAGCCCAGCGGGCCCCAATAGGGCCCCGCGAGCCCCCAAGAGGCCCCAAAGAGGCCCCCAAGAGCCTCCCTGGAGGCCCCCGAGAGGCCCCCAAGATGCCCAAAAATTGCCCTGAACGCGCCCCAAGACGTTTCCAGGAGAGCCCAACAGGCCTCCGAGAGGCCCCCAAGAGGCCCACTGGAGGCCCTCAGGAGGTCGTCCCCATCATGTTCCCGGAAGGCGGTCCGGGAACATGATTCCGCGCCTTGGAGGAGTATTCTGCGCCTTCCGAGGCGCTTTCCGAGGCGCCTTGGACGACGTACGTATGTTTCTATAGCTTGTCCTTCTCCTGTGTACACAATCCTACATGTCTTACGTATGTTTCCATATGTATATATATATATATATATATATATGTATGTATGTATGCATGCATGCATGCATGTCTGTATGTATATATGCATGTATGTATGTATGTATGTATGTATGTATGTATGTAAGTATGTATGTATGTATGTATGTATGTATGTATGTATGTATGTATGTATGTATGTATGTATGTATGTATGTATGTATGTATGTATGTATGTATGTATGTATGTGTGTGTGTGTGTGTGTGTGTGTGTGTGTGTGTGTATGTATGTGTGTATATGTATATATGTATATATGTATATTTGTATATGTGTGTATATATGTATATATATATATATATATATATATACACACATCGGAGTCGGGCCCGGGGGCGGCCCGGGGCGGTGCCTGTAATCTCCATGGGGGGTGCATGGCGCCCCCGGGAGCGTCCGAAGCGTCCCGGAGGGCCCCTGGGACCGCCAGGAACAGATCGAGACCGCCGAAAACGGCCCGCGAGCGCTCCAAGACGCGCATACATAGCCTCAGGAATGGCCAGGAAACCCCGAAGACGTTCCAAGAGAGCTCCATGAGGCCCCGAAGGCATCCCAAGAGGCCTCCCAAGAGAGCCGCGACAAGCCAAAATCGTTGATTTTTTTTGTTTTTTTTTCCGAGGCTTTGGGCCTTCTCGGTTTTTCGGAGTTCCGACGCTCTAAGACCGTCCAAGAGTCTCCCAAAACCGCTCCAAGACGGCCGAAGAGGCCCCCAAGACCGCGCCAAGATGGCCCAAGAGACCCCCCAAATCGTCCCAAGACGGCCCAGGAGAGCCCCAAGATGGCCCAGGAGCCGCCCAAGACGGTTCCAGGAGAGCCCCGACAGGGCTTCAAGACTGCTTAAGCGAGCCCAGCGGGCCCCAAGCCCCGCGAGGCCCCAAGAGGCCCCAAAGAGGCCCCCAAGAGCCTCCCCGGAGGCCCCCAAGAGGCCCCCAAGATGCCCAAAAATGGCCCTGAGCGCGCCCCAAGACGCCTCCAGGAGAGCCCAACAGGCCTCCGAGAGGCCCCCAAGAGGCCCACTGGAGGCCCTCAGGAGGTCGTCCCCATCATGTTCTCCGAAGGCGGTCCGGGAACATGATTCCGCGCCTTGGAGGAGTATTCTGCGCCTTCCGAGGCGCCTTGGACGAAGTACGATTCATATTCTTGAACGCTTTCCGGGAACATGATTTCTCACCATTTCGGAACGCTTTCCTACTGCTGCGGTGCTCTGGGGGGAAGGGGCGGGGGTCCGGGAACATGATCGGGAGGTTAGGGAACGAGGGTTTGGAGAGGAGCAGTAGGACAGACGGACGGGGCCCGGGGGCGGGGGTGGGGTGGTGCCACCGGTTGGCATGGCCGCCCCGGGCGTCCTGTGGGGTCCACGAACCCGCCCAAGACGGCCCATGAGGCCCCAAAGACAGCCCAAGAGACCCACGAGGCCCTAGAGGGCCCCAAGACGTCCAAGAGCGCCTCAACAGCGCCCGAGATGGCTTGAAGATGGCCGAAGAGGGCCCCAAGAGGGTCTTCAAGATGCAAACACCGGCCCATTCCCATTCGTGAAGCATGCATATTCAGCATACTCGTTTGCTTGGTCTTCACAGTGCCCCAGACGCCCCCGAGCCCCAAGACAGCCCAAGAGAGACCCAAGAGGGCCCACGACGGCCCAAACGGGTCGTCCTGTGAGGCTCACGGAACCCCCCAAAGACGGCCCAAGAGGCCCCAAAGCCGGCCCAGGAGGCCCACAAATCCTGGCGCTTGCACTCGCCTCGCACGGCCCTGGGGGGGGGGGAGGAGGAAGCCTCCCCCAGGAGCGGAGGGTGCGGACCCGACCCAACTGCCCCGCAGCGCGCGGCCTCTCCGAGGCCAAGCGGGCAGACGCCGGTCGGGCCCGTGGGGGAGCACCACCCCCCCCCCACACCCCCAGGGCGGGTAGGGCGGGCCAACGACAGCTCGTGGTCACTATGGACCAGAAGAGAGGGCCCCATTGGGCACGTGAACGCAGCAGGCCGCTATGGGCCGCAACGAAGCCACTATGGGCCGCAAGGAAGCCACTATGGGCCGAGCGAAGCCCCCAGAGGGCGGAGGGCCGAAACCCGACACACGGCACGGTATTTATATCCCGCCCCAGTGCCAGGCGGAGGAAGCACGGCACGGCACTGCACCACACGACGCGAGCGGGAGGCGGAAGAGGGTCGACCAGCGCGCGGCCGACCAGCCGAGCGAGGGCGCCCCCGCGGCCAGCCGCGGGGTCGTTCACAGCGCGGGCGGATTTGTGCCAAGCAATAACTTCGTTATTCCGACCCCACAAATCCTGGCGCTTGCACTCGCCTCGCACGGCCCTGGGGGGGGGGGAGGAGGAAGCCTCCCCCAGGAGCGGAGGGTGCGGACCCGACCCATCTGCCCCGCAGCGCGCGGCCTCTCCGAGGCCAAGCGGGCAGACGCCGGTCGGGCCCGTGGGGGAGCACCACCCACTGCAACGGCGCTCCCGCGGGCCACGCCCGGCGCTGCCACCCACTGCCCCCGCGTGCCGGGGGTGCGCCCACGTGTGTGCCGTGCAGACACGACCACCAGACTGCGCGGGGTGCTCAGCCATCGCCATCGTCGCTGGACGACTCTGCCAAATGGGCTTCCGCGACCGACTGCCGCTCGAGCCGGGAAACGTTAAGGTATTTCATCCACGCGGGCTGATGCCAGCCGCCCGCGCGAAGAAGGTCGGTGACCGGTCCGCCCCTGGCAGCGATGTCCTGCGCGTGCCCGCGCCTGAACGCGTGAGTGCCGAATGATTCCGCGTCGTGGCGCCCCATTTCGCCCAGCGCGCGGCGCAGCCGAGCACGTGCCGCGCCTGGGGACCACGCAGCCCAGATGGGCTGATGAGCTGGCTCGCCAACTAGCCAGGCCCCAAGAACGTGTACGGGACAGGTGACCGCGCACTCGTCGCACCAGCACTGCCGTGCCATCACCGAGCGGCTCTCGCGGTTCTTTCTCCTGGAGAGGTGCAGCTCGATCTTCTGATCGCCGACGACGAACGCGGAGGCCACGCAAGCTGCGGCCGCGCCATCTTCAACCCGCACCGCGGGCAGGGCCTCCGAGGGTAGCCGAAGGAGGAATGCGTAGGCCGCCAGGCACAACATGGCGAAACGGCGACCCTCGTCACTGACGCGCAGGTGCGACACCAGACGGGCGACGTCGCGGCCCTGAAGGGCCATGCGCGCCTTCGCCTGCCAGCCCGAACGCTTCTCGATGGCGTTCTTAGCGGCGCGAACCGCCGGGTGCCTGAAGACTTCCACGGGCCTTGCGCGCCAACTGCCGCCGCGGGCGGACGCGCGCGTTGCCGGAAGATGAGAGGCGGGCGCGCGCCGGCATGCCACGAGGCACGCCTTCTTCACGTAAGTCACATAATTGCTGAAGGTCCCGGCGCACCTGAAGGTCGTGGACCACAGAAGCAGCCCCTCCAGGGTGGGCGGCAGTTCCTTCCCCCGTCGCTTTAAGACGCCCCTTGCGAATGTAACCCAGCACTCGAACCCGCTGCTGAGCGCGGGCAATGAGCGCGGGCATGCGCCCAGGAGAGCGCTCACCCGGGCCCTGCGCGCCCACGCTTTACCGGCCGCCGAGGAGGTGATGAGGGCTCTGGCCCGAGCAGCTTCGGCCCGCGGCCCGCGCATGTCACGCCGACCCTCGCGCCCAGCGACTGAGAGCGCCCACCGGACCGCGGACACGGGGTCCTCCGGGGGAGCTGCATGCGCCCTGCCGCTGTCCTGGCGCCCGCGTTTAGCGCTGCGAGCGACATGCCGCAATTTCGCGCGCGCACCGTGGAGGATGACGAGACGGATTCGCTCGAGGGCGACCGCGTCGCGATGTCGGTCCTGCGACGGCCGACAAGGGGGGGGCCCGCGACGAACGCGGAACGCGCAAGCAGACCTGGGGGCAATCCCGGGCGACGGGGCGGGCGCAGGAGAAGCGCCCGCGCTGCCCCTGCCCAGCGCGGCTGGCGCGCCGCCGCGCTGGGCTGCCGCGATAGCCGCGCGGACCACCTCGCGGGCGTCGCAAGATAATGCCGCGGCGCCCCTGAAGTCTGCCAGGGTGACGCCAACCAAATCGCTCACGGCGTCGGCGCCGTTATCGGCAAGCAGCTCGGCAGCGGCGAACACAGGAAGAGGGCGTGCCTCAGGGCAAACCGCGCGAAGCTGAGCGAGCAATCCAGCCAGCGCCATCGCGCGAACACCGATGACATTCTCCAGGTGCGCCGACAAACCAGAGATGCCCTCGCGCGCCCACAGGCGAAGCGCGACCGCGACGTGCGCGAGGGAGGACGCCAACCCCTGCCCGACCTGGCGGGCGCACCCTGACCGATGAGTGAAGGCCAGATCCATTGCACGCACGCCCAGCGCCCGAGCCGGTCATGGCCGGCGATGAGGAAGCCACGCGCTCGGATCGAACCAGGCATCGTCCAGCACCGGAGGAATCCACTCCGCCCCCAAGCGATACAGCAGGGAATATGACTCGCGCGACGGCAGGTCGGCGATATTGTCCACCGACGCCACACGCTGAACGTGCAGATTGCAATTCGCATCCAGCGCCATGCGCCAGATTGAGTGGACCAGGCAATTGTGGTCAAACTGCTTCGCCGCACCGGACCGGACGGCCCACTCGCTGCCTGAATTATCCGAAAAGATGTTCACGCATCGGCCCGACAGGAGCGGCTCAAAGGTGGCCAGGCCCAGCGCGATGCTGAGCACCTCCAGACCGCCGATTTGATTGTCACGCCTTTCCCTGAAGAGCCGAAGCAGAGGCTCAGGCGGGGCGACATCGGTGAAGACAATGCGCCCGTCAATGAAAAGAACCGCGGCCACTCTAGCTGGATTCCCCCGCGCGTCGGAGAGCAATTGGACAGACCTGGTGTCTGGCGCCTGCCACTCCCGCGTCGTGGTGAAATTTCTGGCGAGCGCTTCGTGCCACCATTGCAGGCAGACTCGCAGGTGCGCCGGGATACTAGGATGGCGCGCCCTTGCGTGCTCAAACAACGGCGGGAGCAGCGCGCGCCCGAACCGCCCGAAGGTGTGGGAGGCAGCCCAACAGAAGCGGCCTGCCAACTTGGACGCGCGCCCGCGCTCGAGCGCGCCCTCTTGAAGAGCAGCAGCGATCTCGGCGCGCCACCGGGCGCGCTTCTCCGGCAGCGGCCAGCACACGAGGCCACGCTCGTCAATCGCCACAGACAAGCCCAGGACCCCGAGCGGATTGCCGAACAGCAGCTTACCGTCGGCCACAGCGCTCGGGCCCAGAATGATTCTTACCAGTTCGGCGAACTGTCGCATTGCGTCGCGCAGCCCTTTCGTTTCGTTCGGGGCAGAAGAAGTCGTCCACATATCTGAGGACGGGAACGAAAATGAGCCTGCGGCCCAGCGCTGACAGCATCGCGCCGATGCGCTCCCAGCTGTGAACGGAGGAAGTCGCTCCGAATGGGGCGGCGAAGTGCTGGGCCACGTAGACGCATGTGCCCACGAGGAACGCGACCCATGCGAAGGCGCGATGTTCCGGCAACAGCGGCAAGCGCCGGAACGCGGCGTCTATGTCCGCCTTCCAGAGCCCGGGCGCTTCGCCCACGCGCGTCACAAATGCCTTGCAAGTTCCAAACAGAGCGTCGATGGCTTCATGGCCGAGACGCTCCGTCGGCTGCGACGCCGCGTTGATACGAGAGCGCGACATATCATCTACGAGCCGCAGCTTCTCGGACCCGTCCTCTCTCGACTGCCGGACGCCGAACCGCGGCGACAAAACCGCACCGTCGAGCTCGACCGCGCTGAGCGGCGCGGGATGGCTCATTCGGCCGAGCTCCGCTTCGGCGATAGTTTTGGTGAGAATCACGGCGGAGTCGCTAGACTCCTTGAGCGTGCCGAGCAGCGCGGCGTTGCCTCGCTCCGCGCCCGCGGCCAAGTCCGGCAGGCTGAGCGGTACAGGGAAAGATTCCGGACGCCCGTTCCCCGTGCACGGGAGAGGGCCCACGAGAGGCGCGCCGCGCCGAAAGACTTCCACGCAGGCCGCGTCCTCGTAACCGATTTCGTCGAGCAGTTCGACGAGAAGAGGGCCGTTGATCGACCCTGCGATTGTGCGCACATGGGCATCGCAGCCCGCGAACCAGGCCGCCGTCGCTCCAGAGGCGCGTAGCTCGGCGTCCCTGGCCCGAATTCGCTCGAGAGTCGCTCGCCGCTCACGGCACACCTGCCGCTCCGAGCGCGCAGCAATCCAATCGATCGCCGCCAAAACATCGCCGGGCACCACCACGGCCTTTTCAAAGGCCTCTTTGTCCTCGAAGGAGTGAGAACGGGAGAGGACCTCTTCAAGAAAGGCGAGCTTAGGCGCTTCCTCAGCAGACGCAGGCGACGGCAGGTGACAGCAGCCGGCAGTGGCCAGCGCGCAACCGCGTGCATTGCAACTCGAGGCAGCATTCTGCCGGGCGCGCGAGCCCGCGAGCGTCGCGCGCCACAACGCGCAGCGCCTGATAATCCCATGTGGCAGCGATACTGGGCCCCATCGCATCCTGCGCTTTGCGAGCGCGAGCGCTCGAGCCTGCCGGGGGCGTTCGCGCGCCTCCTGGCCCAGCGGGCGGGCGGCCCTCGCGTCGCGACGGACCGCGAGTGTTGACTGGCACCCAAGCCCTGGACGACGCGGCAACAACGCGGCGCCCTCCTGCCAGCGCGCGCGCGCGCGCCTGCGGGTCCCACGGGACGGTGGCTGAGGTTGGCGCCCATTCGTTGTTATTCAAATGCCAACGTGGCGCGCGATGCACGTCCTCATCGGCGCGCATCCCGCACTTCGCCGCGCGCCGCGGGCTGCGCGTGCCTCCGGCGGGCGTCAGGCGCGCGGCTTCTTCTGAGGAGAATACACCGTTCGCGAATCCCAGGAGCGCTTGTTGTAATCCCCGCGATAGGATCGGGACTGCCACCCGTCGGCTCTGGAATCGCGGTCGTTCTTCCAGGAAGTGACGGCGGCGCCCCCCGCGGCTCCCACGGCGCCCGCGGCGCTCGCGGCGCTCGCACTCTGCCCGCGCGCTGCCGCGGCGCTTTTCCCTGCACCCTTGCCGGCCGGCGCGGCAACCTGCGCGACAGCGGTGGCGCAACGCGAACAAGGGATTCGGCGACGCGGCCTTAAGAGCCCGATCATATTCCGCTTCCGCCGCGCGGAGCAGCCCGACGTCAAGCGACAGCGCCGCAACGTTCACCTGCGCGCCGACGCGCGCCCGAGAATAACGCGCCGAAGCATGGCGCGGAGCTGCGGCCTGGAAGCCTGCCGCGCCGGCGGCGGCACGCTCGGCCCACGTCCTCCGCACAAGGCGGTCGTAGACCAAGGCAACCTGGGCCTTCCGTCCCTGCAGGGGGGCATCCAGTGCAACCTGGGCAAGCGCGCCCACTTCGGCGACCAGCGGACGGGCGCCAATGTCGACTCGCCTGGAGAACAACGTGTTTGTGAGCCATGGCGCTCGTGTACGAAATCTGATCAGTGACCGCGGCCGCCACGCTCCACGCGTCGTAAGCTTGGTGCCATGGCGTCCACGCCAGAAGCGGCTGGCTCTCCGCCGCGGTTCCCCGTCCGAACGCTCTGGCCAACGCGGCCGCCTCTTTCGACTCGGGCTCGTCATCGTCGGGAGAGCCGCCCGCGCCGCGCGCGCAAAGCGGCTGGAACTTCGCGAGCTCAGTATAAATGAACGGGCGCGCGATTCCCCTGGATTTCGCGCGCTGCACCTCGGTGGCCAGCGCATCGGTCTTCGCTGACCTGAGCGAACGATGGAAACGCGCCAGCGCGCCGGGGCGAAGCCGCGCGGCAGCCTCGGCCACAGGGACTCCGGAAGGTCCCTCAAGCTGATCTGGGCCAGGCCAGCGCCGATGTCGACATGCTCTCCCTTCGGCGGGAGCCCAGGATTCTGCAGCAACCGAACCGAGACGACCCGCCGAAGCCGGCGCGGGCCCCGCGGCACCCGGCGAACTCGCCTTGGCTGCCGCCACCGTCGCGCGATCCAGAGCGCGCCGCAGGACGCCCTTCGTCAGCGCCGTCGCGCCATCGGCATCCTTCAAATCGCCGAATTGAAGATTGGCCAATTCTTCTGGCATCGTCAGCCCATTGGCTGCCAGGCAATCAATGGCGCCCTTGAACTGGATATCAGTCCACTTCGCGCCCACAACAGGGTCAGACTGCAAGAAGGCAAGCATCGCCATCGCAATCACAGCGCCACGGGGCACGAGCGAGAACCACGCCAGCTGAAGCCCGCTCGCTTGCATGCCAGCGCGCCATGGTGACGAATGAGAGCGTGCCAACGACAGCTCGTGGTCACTATGGACCAGAAGAGAGGGCCCCATTGGGCACGTGAACGCAGCAGGCCGCTATGGGCCGCAACGAAGCCACTATGGGCCGCAAGGAAGCCACTATGGGCCGAGCGAAGCCCCCAGAGGGCGGAGGGCCGAAACCCGACACACGGCACGGTATTTATATCCCGCCCCAGTGCCAGGCGGAGGAAGCACGGCACGGCACTGCACCACACGACGCGAGCGGGAGGCGGAAGAGGGTCGACCAGCGCGCGGCCGACCAGCCGAGCGAGGGCGCCCCCGCGGCCAGCCGCGGGGTCGTTCACAGCGCGGGCGGATTTGTGCCAAGCAATAACTTCGTTATTCCGACCCCCCAAGACGGCCTCAGGAAGGCCCAAGAGGGCCTCGTTCGAAATCAGATTCCCAGAAGCCTCTCCGGGAACATAGTGTCCGGTCTTCTAGGACGCCCAAGAGGGCCCTAAGACGGCCCCAAAATGGCCCTAAAAGGATTTTCAAAAGGCCCGGATGGCCACAGTTCGTTGATTTGCGTGAGATGTTGTTGGATTTCTTCTGCGCGGAGGAGACGGAGAGGGCGAAGGAGGAGGAGGAGGAGGAGGAAGAGGAGAAGGAGGAGGAGGCAGGGAGGAGGAGTAGAGGGGAGGAAGGGGGGGGGGAGAGGAGGAGGCTCGAGGGCGATCGACGATCGGCGACGACGACCGGCGACGGTGATTGACGACGACGACGACGACGACGACGACGACGACGACGACGACGACGACGACGACGACGACGATGACGACGACGACGACGATCGACGACGGTCGACGACCGACGACGACGACGATCGACGACGATGACAATAGTCGACGGCGCCGATCGACGATCGACGGCGACGACGACGGCCACGCCGACGGCGGCGACGCTGCCCGCGTGACAGCCCAAGAGGCACACAAGACAGCCTCATCGAGGCCCCAGAGGGCCCCAAGACGTCCAAGAGCGCCTCAAGAGGGCCCGAGATGGCTTGAAGATGGCCGAAGAGGGCCCCAAGAGGGCCTTCAAGAGGCAAAACTTTACCCATTCCTCGTGTAAAACGTACAATTTCAGCATACTCGCTTGCTTCGTCCTCAGAGTGGCCCCCGAGGAGCCCCAAGACAGCCCAAGACGGCCCCAAAGGCCCCAAAGCCGGCCCAGGAGGCCCCCAAGACGGCCTCAGGGAGGCCCAAGAGGGCCTCGTTCGAAATCATGTTCCCAGAGTTTTCTCCGGGAACATGATTTCCGGGTTCCCAGGACGCCCAAGAGGGCCCCAGGACGGCCCCAAAAGGGCCTAAAATGACATTCAAAAATTCCCAGAGGGCCACAGTTCGCTGATTTTCGCGAAATGTTGTTGGATTTCTTCCACGCGGAGGAGACGGAGAGGGCGAAGGAGGAGGAGGAGGAGGAGGAGGAGGAGGAGGAGGAGGAGGGGGAGGAGGAGAGGAAAAGGAAGGAAAAGGACGAGGCGGGGAGGAGGAGTGGAGGGGAGGAGGGGGGGAGAGAGGAGGAGGAGGCTCGAGGGCGATCGACGATCGGAGACGACGACCAGCGACGGTGATTCACGACGACGACGACGACGACCACGACGACGACGACGACCGATGACGGTCGACGACGATTACAACAGTCGACGCCGCCGATCGATGATCGACGGCGACGACGACGACGGCCACGCCGACGGCGGCGACGCTGTCCGACAGCCTCAGCGAGGCCCAAGAGGGCCCCAAGACGTCCAAGAGCGCCTCAAGAGGGCCCGAGATGGCTTGAAGCTGGCCGAAGAGGGCCTTCAAGAGGCAAAAATCGGCCCACTCCCGTTGTACAACGTACGTTTTCAGCATACTTGCTTGCTTGGTCCTCACAGTGCCCCGGACGCCCCCGAGCCCCAAGACAGCCCAAGAGAGACCCAAGAGGGCCCACGACGGCCCAAACGGGTCGTCCTGTGAGGCTCACGGAACCCCCAAGACGGCCAAAGAGGCCCCAAAGTTGGCCCAGGAGGCTCCCAACACGGCCTCAGGAAGGCCCAAGAGGGCCTCGTTCGAAATCATATTCCCAGAAGCCTCTCCGGGAACATGATTTCCAGGTTTCCAGGACGCCCAAGAGGGCCCTAAAACGGCCCCAAAAGGCCCTAAATGGACGTTCAAAATGGCCCGGAGGGCCATAGTTTGTTGATTTGCGTGAGATGTTGTTGGATTTCTTCCGCGCGGAGGAGGCGGAGAGGGCGAAGGAGGAGGAGGAGGAGAAGGAAGAGGAGAAGGAGGAGGAGGCGGGGAGGAGGAGTGGAGGGGAGGAGGGGGGGAGAGAGGAGGAGGCTCGAGGGCGATCGACGATCGGCGACGACGACCGGCGACGGTTATTGACGACGACGACGACGACGACGACGACGGTCGACGACCGACGACGACGACGATAGAAGACGATGACAACAGTCGACGTCGCCGATCGACGAACGACGGCGACGACGACGACGGCCGCGCCGACGGCGGCGACGCTGTCCGCGTGCGCAGAGCCACCCTGGACCCAGTCTTTTCTGCATCGTTCGAAATCCTGTCCCCGGAAGCGTCTCCGGGAACATGATTTCAGGAGGAGGTGGAGGAAGAGGAAGAGGAGGCATATTAGGAGGAGGAGGAAGAGGAGGAGGAGGAGGAGGAGGAGGAGGAGGAGGAGGAGGAGGAGGAGGAGGAGGAGAGGAGGAGGAGTGGGCGGGAGGGCTCGGGGCCGATCGACGATCGGCGACGGTGATCGGCGACGGTGATTGACGATGACGACGACGGTCGTCGACGGCGACGACCGACGACGACGACGACGATGGACGACGATGACAACAGTTGACGCCGCCGATCGGCGAACGGCGACGACGACGACGTCTTCACAGTGCCACCCCGAGGAGCCCCAAGACGGCCCAAGAGGGACCCAAGATGACTCATGATAGCTACAAGCCAGCCCAAGAGAGCCCCAAAAGGCACCCAACAGAGCCACAACGGGGGCAAGCAGAGCTGCCTATAGAGATTATCGGGAGGCCTCTTCTGCAGCGTCCGAAATCATGTTCCCCGAAGCCTTTATCGGAACATGACTTCGGGGTTCCCAGGACGCCCAAGGGGGCCCTAAGACGGCCCCGACAAGTCTTACAAGGACGCTCGAAAAAAAACACGGAGGGACACAGTTCGTTGATTTCCGCGACGCGTTGTTGGATTTCTTGCACGCGGAGGGGGGAAGAGGGAAGGAGGAAGAGGAGATGGACGAGGAGGAGGAGGAGGAGAAGGAGGAGGGAGAGGAGGACGAGGGGGGGAGGAGGGGGTGGAGAGAGAAGGGGGGCGGGGGGAGGAGGAGGGAAGGGGGATGATGAAAATGCTGATGAAGAATTATGATGATGATGATGATGATGATGATGAAGATGATGATGATGAAAATGATGATATGACGAATATGATGATCATGATGAATGATGATGGGGAGGAAGGTAGTAGGAAGAGTAAGAGAAGGAGGAGAGGGCGGAGAGGATGGGGAGGGAAGGAGGGGGAGGTAGGGGGAGGAGGATGAGAAGAGGGGGAAGGAGAAGGAAAGGAGAAGGACGACGAGGATGAGGAGGGGAGGGGGGGGAGCGGAGTAGAGGGCCACAGTGAGGAGGGGAGGAGGATGTGGAGGAAGAGGAGAAAATGGGGAGGAAGAGCAAGAGGGAGGCCTCCCACGAGTGTTCCCTTTATCCGATGTGGCCCAATGCTTTCGCGGCGTCGCAGTGCCGTTTGGCGAGCCATGTAGTCTGAACAGGAGGAGGAGAAGGAGCAGGAGAAGGAGGAGTGAGAGGAGGAGGAGGAAGAGGTAGAGAGGAGGAAGGATGAGGAAGGGGGAGTGGAAGGACGAAGGAGAAGGCGTGTACGGAGAGGAGAGGAAGGAGGAGGAAAAAGATAAGAGGAGGGAAGGACGAGGGAGAGGAAGGGCAGGGAGGAGGAGGAGTCAGGAGGAAGAACAGATGAAAGATGATGATGGTGATGGTAGGAGGCGCAGGATCATTAGGAGAGGAGGAGAGGGAGGTAAGAGGAGGAAGGAGGAAAGTGAGAAAGGAGGAGTAAGGAGGAGGCGGGGGAGAGTGAAGGAGGAGGGGGAATAGGAGGAGGAGAAGGTTGTGGATGAGGAGGAGGAAGAGAAGGCGAAGTGAGGTAGGGAAAGGAAGGAGGAGAAGGAGGTAGGAGGCAGAGGGGAGGAGGTAGAGGAGAAGGATGAGGGGAGACTGAGGGAAAGGGGGAGGAGGGGAGGAGGGGGGCGGAGGAGGAAAGGGGGGGAAGGGGGGGGGGCGATGGGGGGAGGAGGAAGAGTAGGAAGAGAGGAGGAAGAGCAGGGGGAAAGAGGAGGACGAGGAAGAGGTGTCGTTCTCGGCCGCCTCGGGCCGCCTGGGGGCGAGGAGCGCCCAAAAGCTTTTCGAACCACGACCTCGAAACCCGTCGAATAACCGAAGTGCATTCAGCCTTCAACCTCCTCGTCTGTTGTTTGGCCGTTGCCCCAGGCGAAGCTGGAACCTAAGCGCGCGCGTAGCGCGCGCGTGGTATATATATAGTATGTGTGTACATGTGTGTACATGGATGTATGTATGCATGCATGCATGTATGTATGTACGCATGTATGTTTGTATGTCTGTATGTGTGTATGTATGAGTATTTCTATAAGTGGGCCCCTTCAGGAATCAATCGTAATTTCAAAGCAGACATGCGGGGCGCTCCAAAGAGGGCCTCGCTGTCGAGGATCGAAGGAGTTGTCATCTCTTCTGCGGCGCAAGGTCGGTGGAAGCAGAACGAGGCCGTTTCCGCCAGCGGAAGCCGGCGGAAGGCTAGCGGGAAGCGGCAAAAGTAAAATATGAGCCCCCAAGAGATGAGAACGTTTTTGGTTTCAGGGTGTCCTACTAAATCGCCTATGTGTCGGAGACGAATGTTCAATACATATTCGCCCATGGCTTGTTTGATATCCAGCTGCCTGCGGCAAACCCCGCCACCGTGCCTGGGCAGCAGCGCGGCATGAAGAATGCAAAGTGTAGGAACAGCGCAGTTCCGACGAGTAGACTGCATTGGGGCGTGTCGTGAACCCGACCTCGTCTTCATCCGCGCGGTAGAGATGATGATGATGCTGATGAGGATGATGAGGCGGAGGAAGAGGACGAGGAGGAGGAGGAGGAGGAGGAGGAGGAGGAAGAGGAGGAGGAGGAGGAGGAGGAGGAGGAGGAGGAGGAGGAGGAGGAGAGGAGGAGGAGGAGGAGGAGGAGAGGGAAAACATGAGGAGGAGGACGATTATGCTTCTTGGGACCTTGTCGGGGCTTCCTAGGAGCCTCCTGGGAGCTTCCTGGCGGCTTCTTGGGGGCCTGATGGGGGTCTCATGGGACCTCGTTGGGGCCTCTTGGGGCTTCTTGGGCCGTCTTATGGGACTCTTGGCCCGTCTGGCGCCTTGGGATGCCGTTGTGGGGGCCTCTCCAGGCCGCGTTGGCGCCCTATTGGAGCGGTTCGCGGCCGTCTTGGGGCCTTTTTGGGAGGCTTCTTGGAGGCTTCTTGGGCCGTCTTGGGCGGTCGGAAACCCGAACAGGTGAGAGCCTCACAATCCTTCAAGCACCTAAGGACAATCAATGGTGTTGGCCTCCTGGAATCTCTAGGACGGCCTCTTGGAGAGTTCTTGGACCGTCTCGGGGGCTTTTTGATCTACCTTGAGGCTGCCTTGGGAGTTTCTTGAGCCGTCTTGGGCCATCTTGGGCCATCTTGGCGTCATCTTGGCTGCCTTGAAAGCCGTCCTGGTGGCCACGAGGCTCCCAAGACCCCAAGACAGATCAAGGGGCCTCAAAGACGGCCCAATGCCACAACCACTGATTGTCCTTATGTTTTTGAATGATGTTGAGGTTCTGGCATGTTTGGGTTTCCGACCGCCCAAGACAGCCCAAGAGGCCTCTACGGGCCGCCTTGTTCTTCTCTTGGAGCGCTTCAAGGCTGTCTTAGGGGCCCTCTTGGCACCCCCATTGGGCGATCTGTGGGTCCTCTTGGGCCGACTTGGGGCCCTCTTGTGGGCGTCTTGTGGTGTCTTGGATACATCTTGGAGGCCTCTGGGAAGCCTCTTAGGCCGTCTTGGGCGGTCGGGAACCCGAACAGGCGAGAATCTCCAAACCCTTCACACACCTAAGGGGCATCAATGGTGTTTGCCCACTCGGGCTCTCCAGGAAGGCCTATTGACCTATGGGAGCTGTTTCGTGCCGTCTTGGGGGCCTTTTGGGCCGTGTCGAGGCCTTCTTGGGCTATCTTGAGGTATCTTGAGCTCTTGAGAGGCTCCGCCCTGGGCCATCTTGAGCCGTTTTGCTGTCGTTTTGGCTGTCTTGGAAGCCGTCCTGGAGGCCATCCTGGCCGCCTGGAGGCCGAAGCGACCGCCGGAGCACACGTGCAGAAGGGGCGATTTGTGAGGGGTGCGTTCGGCGAGGGGGGGGGTCCTTTGAAATTCCAGTTAAGCCAAGCCTGCCCCTCTACAGGGGGAATATTCAAAACTAGTCAAACAAAGTCTGGGGACTTTTTTCTTATAAAAAAAAGCAGTTTCGTGTACGTTTTGACTATTTGAAATTTTTCGTCCAAAATCCCCCTGTAGGAGGACAGGCCCGACTCAAAATTCCAGTTTAATGGCCACGTGTTTTTTGTTAGAGCTGTCCGTCCTCACCCAGACGCCGTCGTGCCGTCGGAAGGGCCTCGTCGCCGCGGCGGGGCGCGCGGCCGCAGCGGCAGTGCGCTCAGCTGGGGAGGGGGGCGACGACGTGATCGGCTGGGTGGACGGCGCGGAGGTACGATTAAGTTGGGCCTGTCCCTACAGGGGGAATATTCAAAAATAGTCCAATAATAGTATGGGGACGATTTGTTTTAACCTTTCTTTGCCCATGTTTTAATTTGTTTTGTCTATTTTCATTTTTCCTCGACAATCTCCCTGTAGGGGGACAGGCCCGACTTAAAGGTACGATGGAAAGCTCCACGCGCGCGCAGCCGAGCGCGACTGCGCGGTCTGCGCGGCGCCACTGCAGGCGTGCTCCGCGCGAGGTGCGGGCCGAGGCATAGTTTTCCGAATAAGTTCCACATCGCTTTGAGTGGGAGGGCCCTCCGATTTCATTGATTAGTCGATGTCGTTTTCGTCGTCGTCGTCGTCGTTGCAGTCGTCGTTCTCGCAGTTGCCGCCGTCGTCGTCGTCGGCGACGGCGGCGTCGTCGTCCCGGTCCTCGTCCTTGACGTCGGCGTCGTAGTTGTTTTCGTCGTCGTCGTCGTCGTCGTCGTCGTCGGGGTCGTCGGTGGCAATTTCGTCGGCGGCGTCGGCGGCGTCGTCGGCGTCGTCGTTCGGTGACGAGCGAGGGGGGCAGTGAGAAGGGGCGGGACTTCTCGGGAGCCCCCCGGCCTTCTGAGGAGTCTTCTAAGTCTCCCCCGAAGGCACACAACAATCTTTCAGAAGGCGCGAGTTCTTCTGAGACGCCCCGACGCCTTCTGAGAAGGCTTTCTCCTTGTCACTTTGCTCACCGCCGAGTCGTTGTTCTCTGCATCATGGTCGATGTCGCCGGCTCTTCCGGGTCCTACCTCCCGCACTCCCTCACGGACGCCTTCTTCCAGGGGGATGCGTGATCGGGGAGGTCGAGGAGTGAATAACAAGTGGGGGAGAAATAGTTATACATGTGTAGATATTTACCCAAGGGAGAGGGAGAGTTAGAGAGAGAGATTGAGAGACAGAGAGAGAGGGAGAGAGAAAGAGAGAGAGCGCGTGGGATGGCCGAGGGCAGGGGGAAGGAAGCTGGCAGGTGGTGCAGGAGTAGGTGGTGGAGGAGGAGGAGGCGAAGGAGGAGAAGGAGGAGCAGGAGCAGGAGGAGGAGGAGGACGAGGTGGAGGAGAAGAAGGGCATCACTCTTCCACGACGTGCGCCGCTCGAGAGCTCCCGACGACATCGACCCCCCACGTGGACCTGCCCCTCGCCGCCCGGAGGGTCGCTCTCTTCTCCGGCGGCCCCTCGGGGCCTGTGCGTAGCGGCCACCAAGGGCCGGCTCCGAAGCGAGAGGCTCCCAGCGACAGCGACAGCATCATCGACGGCGACAGCGAAAACATCGAGACGGATGCTTTCCATGGTTTTCGGGCTCTCGAGGCCCTGACTGGGCTCTGGGTCTCCCGGACGTGGTCGAGAGGTCTGGGGCCCCTGTCTCGAACAAAGTCGAGACGCCGGATGTCTGAGAACGGTGCGGTGACCACACCGTGTGGCGAGTCAGTGGGGATTCCATTGACCGTTCAGGTTTGGGACTTGGGTCGTTCTCCGAGGACGTCTCGGGCGACTGGGGCCTCTGGGATCCCAAACGCGTGCGGTGACGGACCGTGCGGTGAGGTCGTTGGAGTCCGAGGTCATTGCACGGCCTGTCACGATACGGTTTTGGGACCCCCAAGACTTCGACGACGGCGCCACTCACGGCGACAAGTTCGAAGATCTGCGGCGAGCGATGGGGGGAACTGACGTGAGAAGGGGGAGGCCTGCTCAGAAGGCGGCGGGCCTTCGCAGAAGCTTTCAGTTTCTTCGCGGAAGGCTTAGAACAAAATCTCGACGCCTCGCGTATCCCCACGTGTGGCTGGTTCCCTGGGCTGAGGCTTGGGTCTTTCCCGTGGTGCTCTCGCCCGCCCGTCGCCACTTTGTGTGCTGGCTTCGAGCTCGTGGCCCGGTTCAGGACCCGGTGTGGGTCAACCTGGCGCCACTTCACGCACTGGTTCGTGGTGACCCGCGCCATTTTGGCTGCGTCGCAGTTCCGCTGCTTCCCGCACTCGTTCGCTCTGCTGCCTCGGGACTTAGCGGCTACGGCCACCCTGGGATCTGCAGCCTGACAACGCCTTCGCCTCCTGGCTTTAATTCGTTGGCCGACGGTCCTTCGGGCCACCCTGGCACTCACGCAGTTGTCCGGGGCTGCGTCCTTGCATTCATCTCGGCTTCTGGCCCGGGTCGTCGTGTGTCCCGACTCCCTGGTGTCCGACATTTTGCATACTTGCACGCTGGCAGTTCGACTCCGCTCCAGCTGTCCCCCCACCCGCCGGTCCGCCGCTGGGCTGCTGCGTGAGGGCTCGGTTTGCCGCTTTAGGTGTAGCCTCCCTCCGTCGCCGTAGGCTAATTCGTCGCTGCGTGCCCCGCTTTGACTGGACTCGCCGCCGACGTGTTCGCCCGCGGCCGCTGACCAAAAGTATATCCCCACCAGCCCTTTCAGACACGATCGGTTGCGTTCTTGAGGCCTCTTGGAGGCGTGGACAACCGCGCTGCGCCCCCTGGCCCCGACGACAGCAGGCGCCCTGCGACCCCTCTTCGCAACAGCAGCGCGCGGAAGGCCTTCGACAATCTTCGTGACCCTGTTACAGGATGAAACATGTATCGAGAGCACCTGGGCAGAGTCAGCCTGGACCACCACGGTGAATTCCCAGCCGACAAGATCGCGGGCCTCCAGAAGGTCCTGGGGGGCACGTTCAACGGGATCTGGCACGGCTACACGCTGAAGTTCCCTAGTCGCGCCAGCGGGAAGTCCAAAAGCAACCCCTACGTGAACGACGAGGCTACGAGCAAGGGCTTCTTGGACGCCTGGCGCAGATCTGGCTACGACGCCTACGAGATGGACCGAAAGCTGGAGCTCAACGCCGATTGGCAGGCCATCCGTGAAAGACACATCAAGGGGACCTGTGGCAGGGGCTCCCACCAATCAAAGGGGTGGAGCTCCAGCTGTCAGCATCAATCCTGGGGCTCACGGGAAGGTTGGTCCTGGCACGGTGCAGGGCAGTCGTGGCACGACCATGACTGGCATGACGGAGGCAGGCAAGGCAGGAAACTTCGCGACGGTGCTGACCAGCGCTGACAACGCGACGGCGCGCAGACGCGGCAAACGCGGCCGCCCCCGGTGCAGACAAACACTCCTCCAGCTCCTCACTCCCTTCAGCGTCCCAGGCACAGTGTCTTCGTGGAGGCCCAAGATGCGCCCGAAACGCGCCCCCGCCTGGAGACAGTCTCGTGGCGACAGTTGTGAGAGCTGCAGATGACGCGCCCGCGTTTGGAGACGGGCCTCACAAAATGGGAGACTCAGGAGTTCGTTTAGGTACGTGCGGCCGTTAGCCGCAGCAGTATTCAAGGTGCCCCTGCCTCTCCGCTCCTCACGACCGGGTTTGGTTACAGCGCAGCGCCTGGCCCGCCCCCCGCCCTTGAGGATCAGGCTCCTGGCGCTGTCAACGCCTGGCGCGATGCCCTTGCTGGGGCGAGGCGCAGCGTGCCGTCACACGGCCTTGCCGTTTGCTCTAGCTGTGTTTACCTAGGCCTTCCCGGCACCTGGCCGCAGCTCGTCACAGCCCCTCGGCTGCAGGCCTCGTGATGATCGGTGATGGCCCCGACAGTGCGCCCGGTTTTGCCCCCCCCGCACGTGGGGACCAGGCTCCATGGCGCTGTCAATACCGGGCACCCTGGCGCCTGCTGGGGCGGGGCGCGGCGTGCCTCACGGCCTCGGCCGTTGATTGTAGTTGTTTTCGCCCTGGCCTTCGCTTGGGCCTGGCCACAGCCTGGCTCGGATTCCCTGGTGAACTGGCCTCGTTTTTGTGATGTCTTTTGATTCACGCGCCTCGTCGCGGGCTCTCGGCCTGAGGTTACCTCAGCCCTCAGCTGCCTACAGCACCGCTCATCTGTCCCTTGCGCCTGGTGGTTTTCATTTTGGCCCCGTTGAGCCTGGTGAGGCACCCTGGCGTTCAGGTGACGTGCGCGTTGACCAGCTCAGTGCTTGCACTTCCCTGGCCTCTGGTTTCCAGACATCGCCATAGTCTGGCCGTGTCTGCCGCTGCCGCCGGCATGGTGGGACGCAGCCCGACTGGATTGCTCAGGAGTGGTTCAGCCTTCTCGGTCAGCCATGTGTGTTCGTCCCTGTTGGCCTGCAGCCTAGCACGTTGGACTGTTTATGCAGCCCCGCGCTTCGCCACGCTTGTGGCGCGTCGTCCTCTAGCGCCTGGTGCGACAAGGTAAACTGAATGCTCTTCCCGGTGGCCCCGCCTCTGGATTGCCCGCACGCTGGCCGCCTGGCCTTCGGCAGCCTACGCAGCCTGCCTTCAGCCCCGGGGGCCCCCCAGCCTCCCTCGGCGGGAGCCTCGGCAACCGTGAGCGTCCGCTGGGCAATTAGGCCTCGCCCGTAGCCTGGTTTGACCTCTGACGCTGCGTGCCCCTCCGCCTGCGGTTCCGACGAACAAATCCCCACAAGCCTTTTTTTCAGACACGATCGG
Organism: Prorocentrum cordatum; assembly: GCA_963575745.1. Lineage (NCBI taxonomy): Eukaryota > Dinophyceae > Prorocentrales > Prorocentraceae > Prorocentrum > Prorocentrum cordatum. Next base: position 50,628 of record CAUYUJ010021026.1, on the reverse strand, counting down.
ATGCGTTCTTGAGGCCTCTTGGAGGCTACCTGAGCCATGCTCGGCTAGAAGCCTCTTGCAGGATATCGTGAGCCCTGCTCAGTTATTGTGCGCCATCTTGAGGCTGTCTTCAGGCTTTCTGGAGGTCTGTCGGAGGATATCTTGAGCCATACTCGACCTCCTGGGACAATCTTGGGGTACGAGGAGGAGGAGGAGGAGGAGGAGGAGGAGGAGGAGGAGGAGGAGGAGGAGGAGGAGGAGGAGGAGGACGGGGAGGTGGAGGAGGAGGAGGAGGAGGAGGAGGAGGAGGAGGAGGAGGAGGAGGAGGAGGAGGAAGCGGAGGAGGAGGAGGGGAGGAGGCGGTAGGAGGAGGAGGAGGAGGAGGAGGAGGAGGAGGGAAAAAAAAAAAAAGGAAAAAAAAAACAAAAAAAAAAAAAAAAAAAAAAAAAAAAAAAGAAAAAAAAAAAAAAAAAAAAAAAAAAAAAAAAAAAAAAAAAAAAAAAAAAAAAAAAAAAAAAAAAAAAGAAGAGGGAGGAGGAGGAGTAGGAGGAGGCGGAGGAGGAGAAGAGGAGGAGGATGGAGGGAGGAGGAGGAGGAGGAGGAAAGATGAGGAGGTGAGGAGGAGGAGGAGGAGGAGGAGGAGGAGGAATGTAGCACGAGGAAGATGAAGAGGAGGAGGAGGGGGGGAACAGGAGGAAGAGGAGGAGGGAGCAGGAGGTAGGAAAGGAGGAGGGAAGAAACGGACGATAACAAGGAGGATGGGGAATCGGGCTTTGGAGATATGTTGTTGTGAGAGGTTCGTGAAGGACGGCTGAGGCCATCTTAGGGGCTCTTTTGGGGTCCCTCTGGGGCCTCTCGGGACACTCTTGGGGCCCTCTTAGGGCTCATTGGATGGGTCTGGGAAGCCTCTTGGCCCTCATAGCTCGAAAAGAAAGGGGGACACCGAGGTCCTCTCCTCGGAGACTCAAACATGGCGTCTTGGGGCCCTGTGGGGCCGCTCTTGGGCGTCTCTTGGGCACTCTTGGGGCCGTCTTGGGGCGCGCTTGAGCCCCTCTTGGGGCTCTCTTGGTCCATCTTGGGGCCACCTTGAGGCCTCACAAGCCAATCGGAAGCGAAAAGACGATAAGGCAAACAACAGTGACCGTCCGTAGGTTTTTGACGAATGTTGGCCTCTTGGAGGGTGCCCAGGAAGGCTCGAAGGGCACTTGGAACCGTCTTGGGGCTGTCTTGGGGCCCCTCGGAGGTATGTGGGAGGCTATATTGAACCATTTTTGGCTACGTTGAGCCATCTTGGAAGCCGTCGTGGGCTGCCGAGGGCTCTCTCGCAGACATCTTGGGCTTATCTTGGAACTCTAGGCCCCCCCCCTCCCAGGCCCAGGGGAGGGGGTAGGGGAAGGTCCCCCGCGCAGGGGAAGGAGGGGCAGAGACGACACAACTCGTCAAACCACTCACGCCCCAGTGGGCCTTCTGGGCAGGCCCGACCCCTCTCCCTTCCCCCCACAGGCTCGCCGCCGAGAGGCCGACGGCGGCGGCGGCGGCGTCGGCAGCGGCGGAAGAGGCGCCCGGAGGCCCATGTGCGCCAGCGCGGGCGCTCCGGGTCGTGGAGCGTTGGGCGAAGCATGGAGGAGGAGGAGAAGGAGGAGGAGGAGGAGGAGGAGGAGGAGGAGGAGGAGCAGGAGGAGGAGGCGGAGGAGAGACGAGGAGCAGGAGGAGGAGGAGGAGGAGGAGGAGGAAGGAGGAGGAGGAGTGGAGGAGGAGGAGGAGGGGAGGAGGATGGAGGAGGAGAGAGGAGAGGAGGAGAGGAGAGGAGGAGGAGTAGGAGGAGGAGGTCCACGCCCGACGCAGCCGACGCCGGGCGGTGGCCTGGCCTCGACCCGGCATGGCGCCCGCCAAAACGCTTCCGCCGCGGGGCCCCGCTCTGGCCCGCCTGCGCTCGGCCTCGCGCAGCCGCCGCAGCCTCTGGAGCTCCCCCCTGGGTAGCCCGACGTGGCTCGTAAGCGAACGGCGGGCCCAGCATCCGCGGCCTCGCGGGCCGGGCCCCTGTGCCGCGACCCCGCGGATGCGGGGCATGTTGTTCGGGGATGCCCCGCGCCGAAGGCACCCGTGCGACCGCGCACCATCGGGATCGCACCCCTGGGGGTCCAGACCGCGAGGGCGCGGTTAGGTATATGTTCGCCGCTCGTGACTCATCAGACGTCAGGGGCAAAGTTAGGGGGGACAGGCTCAAGGGGGCATGCATCGACCCCCAGTCGCCCACTGATCACCGACAGTGGACCCGATAGCCCACACCGCCCAGGAGCGTGCGGATTCGCTATCGCGGGCCTATCGCCGATCTATCGGCGATGGATCGC
>CAUYUJ010021026.1:22500-42500 GCA_963575745.1 Prorocentrum cordatum | reverse complement strand
GACGACGACGACGACGACGCTCGCGAGACCTCGTCGGGGCCCTTGTGGGCCCTGTTGGCCTCGGGACCTCCCCCGGGACGCCCCCCCCGACCGCCCCCAACGATCCCCTCCTGGGACCGTTCCCTCCGGCGGGGAAGGGATCACGGGCCTCCCCTTCGACTTGATTGGTGTACTCCCTACTGCGGCTCTGTGGGGCTCCCTTGGGCCAGCTTGGTCGGAAGGGGGGGAGGTGATGACCCCAGGGACCCCCCCCAGGGGGGGGGAACCGGAAATGGGACAAATCACTACCAACTAGAACCAATTCCAACCACCTTAATATACATGGCAACCCCGTTGGTACTACTTACAACCGTTCGAAGGACAATTCCAACCACTCTGTATGATCGTCTTGCTGGCGTCTTACTGGCGTCTTATCGACGTCTTAGAAGCGTTGCACGGGCGTCTTAGAAACGTCGGGCAGGTGTCTTTGAGGCGTCGTGCGGGTGTCTTAAAGGCTTCGTGCGGGCTTAAGGACGTCGTGTGGGCGTCTTAGAAGCGCCGCGCGGGCGTCTGCGTCACGTCGTGCGGGCGTCTTCAGAAAGCTCCCAGGGGCTTTTGAGAAGCCTCCTGAGGCTTCGGAGAAGCCTCCAGAGGCTTCTGAGAAGCCTCCAGAGGCTTCTGAGAAGCTCGCAGAGGCTTTTGAACAACTCCCAGAGGCTTCTGAATAGCTCCCCGAGGCTTCTGAGAAGCTCCCAGAGGCTTCTGAGAAGCCTCTGGAGGCTGTCGAGGAAGCCTCCAGAAGCCTTTTCCCAGACGCTTCTGAGAAGCCTCCCAGGGCTCAAGAGAAACTCCCGCAGGCCTTTGAGAAGCTCCCAGGGGAGTCGGATAGATTCTGAGGGATTCGGAAGGATGAGAAAGGAAAGGAGGAGGAGCAGGATGAGGAGGAGGAGGAGGAGGAGGAGGAGGAGGAGGAGGAGGAGGGGGAGGCGGAGAGAGTGGGAGGCGGAGGGAGGAGGAGGAGGAGGAGGAGGAGGAGGAGGAGGAGCCCCTCGCCCCTGCAGAGGCAGGACGAACGGGGGTAGAGAGGGGCTTGCAGCCTTGCAGAGGCAGGGTTCGCCCCTCGCTTGGGCTGGCCGCACAGCCGGGCGAGGGATGTGTGCGCGCGAGAAGCAGGCAGCGCGGCGCAGAGGGATCTAGAGGTCTGAGCGCATGGCAAAAGGAGGAAGAGGAGGAGGAGGAGGAGGAGGAGGAGGAGGAGGAGGAGGAGGAGGAGCGGGATGAGCGGGAGGCGGATTATGATGATGCCGATGAACGTGAGGAGTGAGAACGACGAGGAAGTGGGAGGAGGGTTAGCAGGTGGGGGAGGAGGAAGATTCGGAGGAAAAGGGGGAGAAGGGTTGTGCGGTCGGAAGGCAACATGTAAGGACTAAGAAGGGTGGGAGGCCGAAGGCAGGGGCGTTCCCGCGCACCCCCGACAGCTAGGAATGAGCGGGGCTACTGCGGCGACAGTCGATCGCAAGCTGTCCGCGTAAGTTCGCGCGAAAGCGCCCTGTCGTTCACGCTGCCCGCCGCGCAACCCACTCCCGTTGGCCAGTGCTTGTTGTGATGTCTCGCGTGAACACGTTTCTTCTCGTTGCCCCGCTTTCGGGCGATTTTGTGTAGAGGCTGGCTCCTCCGGAATTCCCACTGCTTCCCATGTCACCTGTTGGTGCCCACAGCTACCTATGTCACCTGCTGGCGCGCGAAGATAGTCGCGCCTCGCGCTTCACTGACTGGGCTGGGCTCTTGTCTTTTACCAGCAGGCGGCCCGATATCGCAACGAACCGCCATTATTGTCACCGTCATCGCAGCCGCGGGCTCGAGCAGCCCTATTCCCCGACGTGGCGAGGTGCGGCGTCGCCGCCCAGTCGCCGAACCGCTGGCCTCCAAGCTTCCTGGTGATCATGATCTTCTAAACTATTATTATGATGATGGTGGTGGTGATGGCGGCGATGATACAGATGATGATGATGCTGATGCTGATGATGGGTGATCTTGACGAGATGGATGATGCTGGTGATGAAGAAGAAGGGTGATACTAATGAGGATGATGTTGATGATGCTGATGCTGATGATGATGGTGGTGGTGATGGCAAGGATGTTGCTGTTGATGACCATGCTACTGATAACGATGAGGATGTCGACCCCCCCCAGGACCCCCCCTGTCACACACACACACACCCACGGCTTGGAGATGGGATCAAAGGGAAGGGGCTTCCCTCCGAACCACTCACGACGTTGTTTGATTTTCGTCTGGCTGGGTCGCTTGAGGAGGAGGGCCGAGGGAAAGGGGGAGAACGGCGACGACGACGACGACGACTCAAACAGAAGCACGCCTCACACACGCCAACAGGGTCGGCGGATTTTGCGTGGTTGCACTCGCACGATCGGGTCGGAGATGCAGCGGCCGCCGGCCCTGTGACATTCAGCTTTTGATTGGGGTCTTACCGCAGGCTACTCAAACGACAAGCATGTTTTTATGTACAGAGAGGGCCTGGGTTGTTTTGTTTGTTGCATCAGTATACCGCGCCCTCAGATGGCAGCATTCGGCCCGATGTCTTGACATCGCCCCTCGTTTTAGACAATCCCATTGCATACAGAGGCAACGCACAATCCATACTCCATGGTGTGCGCGCATTTTGCGCGTCGCGCATTTGCAGCATTGTCTCTCAATCTCCCCCTCCCCGACGTCGCGCGTCGCTCCCTCATCCGCTCGCGGTTCTGATGTGGTGAGATCCCCCCCCGCCTGTCGAGGCTGGTTGCGGCGGCCGCGGCCGTGGCGAGGTGCTGCGGCGCCAGGGAGAGGGTGAGCATGAGGGAGGGGAGGAGCAGGGGTGCGATGAGGGGACGACAGGCAGCAAACTGGCGCAGAACTGATCTACCCTCGAGTCTCGACCTCGATCCTCGACCACCGATCCTCGACCACCCATCCTCGACCACCCATCCTCGATCATCGACCCTCGACCATCGATCCTCCATCATCGGCTGTCGATCCTTGACCATCGATTCTCGACCACCGACCCCCGACCACCGACCTTACACCATCGATCCTCCACTAGCGATCCTCGACCATCGGTCCTCGAACCTCGACCCTCGACCAACGATTCGACCACCGACCCTCGACTACCGAGCCTCGATCCTGGACCATCGACGTTCGACCACCGACCCTCGATCCCCGACCAACAGGCTCTCGACCAACAGGCTCGCGATCCTCAGTGGGCGACCGCGGCGGCGACGGCGGCGGCCCGCCGCAGCCCTGGCCGAAGGGGCGCGCGCCGCGCCCCCCTCGCGCGGAGGGCGCGGCGCCCGCGCGGCCGGATGGCCGAGGCCGCGTCGCCCCTGACCGAGGGCGCTCGGGGGGGGCCAAAGGTTCGAATGATCGACTGCGAAGGCCTGACGGCCGGTGCCGCCGGCCCTGTTCGCTATGACGGGGAGGAGGAGGAGGAGGAGGAGGAGGAGGAGGAGGAGGAGGAGGAGGAGGAGGAGGAGGAGGAGGAGGAGGCGGAGGCGGAGGAGGAGGAGGAGGAGGAGGCATAGGCGGAAGAGGAGGAGGAGGAGGAGGAGAAGGCGGAGGAGGCGCAGGAGGAGGAGGAGCAGGAGGAGGAGGCGGAGGAGGAGGAGGAGGAGGAGGAGGAGAAGGAGGAGGAGGAGGAGTTCTTCTCTCCACCCCAGGGAGGAACCGGCGCCATGCGCGAGCCGCGCACGGCGCTTGAAACGGCACGGCGCGGGCGACGTGCACGGCAAGCTTCAAGCCAGGGTATGTAACAGCGCCATTTGAGACCCCAGGAGTGGATCTTGGAGGGCGCACGCCACACCCCTGCGCGGACGGCCCGACCCGCTCCGAGGAAGGCCAGCAGCTTACCGCGCTCGCAGTCCTTGAGCTCTCCGCTTGACTCGTTCAACAGCGCCGACTCGTTCTCCATGGCCTTCATCATGGTGGGTGTGACGATGCCCTACGCCCCCTTCTGCTTCCCAAGAATGCCTGCGCACGTGTGTTCAGGCTGGTTCAGCCAGAGGAGGGTGTCCTGCACCACCTTCTCGATCTTCATTTTTTTACCGTTTGCGAAATCGTGCAGCTTCTCCTCCTGTAGGAAATTGCGGATGGTGAAGCAGTAGTTCACGAGGCCGAGCTTCGCTGCGGACTCAGCCTGGTCCAAATGCAGCCTCGCCTTCGGCTGCCACTCGAAGGCCGCTGCCACCTTGTCGATCTGGTCGCCGCCCTCCTCCTCCTCCTCCTCCTCCTCCTCCTCCTCCTCCATGTCCTCCTGGTGCTGTGGCACCCCCGTCGGCACCAGCTTCCAGTTGTCCGTGGACGACGTGATGATCGGGCCGACGAAGCCCTCCAGCTCCTTCAGCTTGCTCCCGCAACCGAAGGCGCCCGCAGTGTCCTGCAGGGTAAGCCACTGGAGGGTGTCCGTCACCGCCTTCTCGATCTCCACTTGGTTGCCGTACGCAATGAGACCCTGCATTTTCTCATCCAACACGGAGTTGCGACTGGTGTAGTAGTAGCTCTTGAGGTCGGGCTTGGCCTCCGTCTCGGCGGGGGGTGGGTGCGGGGGAAGGAATATATATATATATAGAGAGAGAGAGAGAGAACAAAAAATAAAAGAAAAAGAGCATGAGGGGGTGATGAAACGTCGGTGGGGAAGGTTGTTGTGGGGGTATTTCCCCCACACCCTCCCCCCGCCTCGTCTCGGACCAGGGGCACTCAGGGGGGCAACGATCCGAACGAGTGACTGTCCAGGAAAGAAGCACGCCGACCATGCCCCCCTCGAATCGCGACAAACATCGCGACGGGAAGTTTTTTGCTACCTTCGGCCTCCAGGGGCCTTCGTGGGGACTCGGGGCCGTGGAACAACGATTCAATATGATAAGCCGCCCCCAGGGAATTGGTCGAGACCTCTGGGGGTCGACGTTGTGAACAGTTCATGATGCCTGGGGTCTAGGGAAGAAGCGCGATGGCCATGACAAAGATCTCGCCAGATCTAGTGGACGCCCATCTTGGTCATGGTCCTTGCGGGCCCTCGCCGATTCGCGAGGATGATCTATGACTTGACCGACAGTGACCAAGAGAGACGGTGACCAAGTTTGACACCGACGTGTCCGTGTTCAGTCTTGGTCACGGTCACCCTGTGTTTTCCTTCCAGACTTGGTGGTTCCCTGAGATCCGGGCGTCGCATTTTTTTCACACCAGGCGTCTTTGGGCGGTTTCGGCCCCCGGGGCCATCACATATTGATCCGGTTCGAATCGTGCCGCAGAAAGATAGGGTCTGGTGCCCCTGGCGTGTTTTTTCACGATGTTGCTTTTCGTGACGTCGGATCTCCGTGCGATAGCGGTTGCTGCTGCTGTCTGCTTGCGCAGGTCCTAGGCCTCCTCTCGTCGTGGACGAACAAGCCCAGCGGAAGGCTTTCTTTGCTGTCATCGTCGGCCTCCCAGGGCCTTCGCTGGGCCTCGGGACCGCCAGGCACGGCTCGGGATGAAAAGCCAGTCTCGAGGAGGAGGTCTCGACTTCCTTGGGGCCACGGTGTGACAAAAATCACGGCGCCGAATACTTAGTTAGAAGCTACCCAAACACGACGAGCCACCCGTAAGCCAGATGTGCGACGCATCCAAGCGGAGTTGTCTTCACTGGCGTTGGCGCGTAAGCGTCCCGCGTAAGGTCGCGCGTAAGCGCCCTCGTTGCCAATGTGGCGTGAGGAGGAGGAGAAGGAGGAGGAGGAGGAGGAGGAGGAGGAGGAGCTGGCGGCTCTCGTACTCCACCGCGTGAGGTCGCCATGTCAACGTGCGTCAGGCCCCTTTCTTCTCGTCGCTCACATGGTGGTTGGCCGGCTCTAAAGGCTGCCCGCCCAGGACCCCTGCCCCACTAACCACGAATTGGGATCTCGGAGTGATGGTTTGATGTTTCGGGTCTTTGCTTCTCCTCCTCCTCCTCCTCCGCCTCCTCCTCCTTCTCCTCCTCCTCCTCGGGTCCTTGCTCCTTCCTGCCTATATTTCGTTGAGTCTGTTCAGTGTGGGAGTTGTTCGCGACGCCACCGCCAAATGACATGCGACAGAAATAGGTTTTCGCGGGCGAGCGATCAGTCTATTAGCACCCTGACACATCTCGATAGCGCACCGAGGGCACTTGGTGGTTCACGAAAGAGAGCGTCGCAATAATGATAGAGGTCACGCAGTTAAATATCTCGTATCCAGGGCCATTGAGGCGGCCTCGTCGCCAACTCTTAGCTTGCGGCAGCGAAGAACACACTGGCAGTATGCGGACCTTTCGACATGTTTTTGCACGCCAGGCCAACCACCAGCGCCCCGCCCACCGCTCCTGAAGCAAGGGCGCCCTCGAGGGCGCGAAGTTAGTCGCGCTTCGCGGTTCGGCTCCGATTCCTCCTCATCCTCCTCTTCTCCCCTGGGAGGCGGCGCGAGAGCGCGAAGTTGTTCGCACTTCGCGCTTCGCGCAGCGCGAAGCGCCAAGCTGGGAGCCCTTGGGTGGGGCATCGACCCTCGACAGCCGAGCACCGGGCCTCCCGTGGCGAAGGCCTCGGGCAGAGACCTGCTGCCGTGCCCTTCCTCCGCGGGGGGGGCCCTCGCTCCGGGCCACGGGGCCGTCAGAGCGCTCGGGAGGGCGCGCCGGGCCCGGGGCAGGGATCCAGACCTCTTGGGATCGACCAGACGTAAGAGTGACCTTTCGCCGGAGTGACATTTGGTGCGGGCACAGATGGGTCCCCAGATGGCTGAAAACGAAACAGGAGCAACGGCTTGCGCGCCCAGGTTTGGCCCCCCGCGGCCCCCAAAAAGCCGCGCACCAAAGGTTACTCGTCACTCTTACCCAGGGTCACTCCTGCGTGTAGCCGATGGGAGCCACGCCGCGAACAATCGCGACGTCGGATGTCTGGGACCGCCCGTCGCCCACCTGCCTCGCCAAGCGGGGCCCTTGGGCGCCCCAGCCTGCCCGGGGGCCCTCGGTTCTGCCGTCGAGGGCCTCCTCGCCGATCTCTCGGCGATGCCTCGCCGGCTTCAAGCCAAGGCTTCCCCGCTCCCTGAGCCGTCCCCTGGTACAGTCGGGGCGCTGAAGAAGGCACCCTTTGCGTTGGGGAGGGGCTCCGTGTTGCTTGACTGCTTCACAGCTTGTCTCAGGTTTTCCCCAGGTTTCCGATGGGAAGTGGAAGCTTAACTTGTGGAAAAAAAGGGGGCCTCGCTCCTCATTCAGGGTTCCTTAGGTCAGCGCCCCGACTGCAAGGCTTCGGGTTGCGCACAGACAGCCACCCAGGTAGTCCTGGCTGGACCCCCTGAGTAGCCCGGGGCGGCCTCAGCACCGCAAGCCTGGGGCGCTCCGCGCCCCAGGGGGCGCCGCCAGAGGCGGCGCCAGGCGGTACACTGGGGCGGCCCAGCGTTACCTGGGGGAGGCTGCCTGCCGGTGCGCAACCGGAAGCCTTACCACGGCCCACCCCCGTTCTTGCTGTGCCCCCTTCAGGCGCGACCCCGTCGCGGCGGTCGCTCGCGGGCGTCCTGAGGGCAAGGCGGCGCTCCGACGAGAACTTGGGCCAAGGCGCCGCCGCCGTCGACCGTCGTTACCGTTTGTTGCGGCCGCCACCGCCGCCGCCGTTTGTCATCGTCTTCGCCGCCCATCGAGGGTCGATGGTCGAGGGTCGAAGTTGCTGAGCCTTTTTGCTGCATGGTGATCGAGGCCCCTGGAGGTCTCCAGAGCCCTCCGCGGAACATGAGGACGACACGCAAAGTCGCTCGTCGTCGCTAATGGTCGTTAGTTGTCGTCGTCGTTCGTCGCCGCCGCCACCGTCTGTCGTTAGTTGTCGTCGTCGTTCGTCGCCGCCGCCACGTCGTGAGTCATCCAGACTTTGAACGCAGCGCTCTTTCTGGATGCAACCTATGGCTCGCCGAGGCTGGAGCCACCTAACATGTCGTAGCTGGGCGAATGCCAGTGGTAACAATGCACAAGAGCATTCATGATAATTAGAGGTAGTCGGACATGGCGAGGAAACGGCGAGGCCGGTCTGCGGCAGGGTTGCCTGCCGACGTCCCTGGACGAGTTCGGTGTCTTTGCGCTGGACGACCTGGGCGTGTTCTGATCTCCTTCCTCCTGGTCCAACAGTGAGCCGAGGATGTAAACATCGGCGACAAGCCTGCCGTGGAATGAACAGGGTCAGGAGGGGAAAAACACACAGACACAATGAATCGTCGATTCCCAGGAAAACATGGGAAACTATGGGAAGTGGGGGGAAGACAAAAAAAACAGAAAAGATGATAACATATGGGGAATTGTTTTATTTGTGTGTATTTATTTGTGTGTCCAAGGGCCCCTACACGGGGCGAGCCTCCTCAAGAAGGCTCGGAGGGCCTCCGGCCTTCTGCAGCCTTACTGAGCCTTCGCCGGAGACCGCGACGGCTTCGCAGGACGTCGGAGGGCTTCAGGGCAGCCCGTGCCGCCTTCTGAGAATGCCTGCCCCCTCCTCACTCGGGGGCGGCAAAGAGGGGGGTGATGACTAGGGGGGGGGGGAGGGGAATATCATGGCGGGGGCCATGATATTTCCCCAGGTTTCATGGCGCCTCTTCTTATTCCATTGCCTCCCTGGGGCTCCTGGTCGGCCGCGCACATGCCGCCGGTCATGAGGTGCACCCCCCCCTCTTGGACACCTCCCTCTTGGCCGCTCCCGATTCTCACTTCCCCCCTGGGCTCGCCGCCGAGATAAAACACAGTGAGAATCAGTCGTCGTCCTCGCCGTCAGCCGCTGGCGTCCTGATGGCGAGGCGGCCGTCCAGCGGCCCCGCGGTCCTTTCGGCGGCCGTCTGACGCCGCCGCGGGCCGAGGCCGGCGTTGTCGACGTCGACGTCGCCCACCGCCGTCGGGGGTCGAGGATAGAGGTGCCTGGACGTGTTTGGCCGCTCCTCGGCTGCGGAGGCGCCTTCGGGGACCTCCAGAGACACGCTCGGGACTCGCAGGAGAACAAACGGCATAAACATGACCTTCGGGGCTCCGCGCGGATTTCTCGGATCGGCGCTGGGCCCCCGACGTGGCGCGCTCCGACCGTGGAAATCCGCGCGGACCTCAGAGATGTCAGTTGTTACACCATGGACGTCTTCGGTCCCCTCTGGGCTGCGGAGGCGCCTCTGGGGACATCCGGAGACACGTCGGGGCAAGGTCGGTCGTCCCTCCACCTTACCGCTAGACGCCTTCACGTTGGTGCAGAAGTTCCGAGGCGGGGTTTTATACATGACCACCGCGTGGAGGGTCAGTTTTCGGAGCCTCGGCAGGCGGTGGATATCGACAAATTCGGGCCCCCGGGGGTCGAAATATATCCACGTCCACCGCCCGCTGGGGCACCAGGACGTCGGTTCCCAGGCGGTGGATTTGGATACATTCCCGCCTCGCAGAAGTGAGCCAGGAAGGGGGGAACGACAAATGACATAAACAGAAAAACTCGGAGGTCCGCGCGAATTTCTTGGATCCGCGCGCGGAGCGCGCAAGGGGCCCCAGCGCCGATCCGAGATTTCCGCGCGGTCCTCAGAGTTTTTATGTTTATGTCATTCTTCGTTCCCCTAAGGAAGGCCCAGCGGTGCCCAGAGCCGCCCCTGCGGAGGTCCAGTTTTGGGGGACGGTCGTCGAGCGATGCTGGGTTCCTGCGTGTCTTCGGCTCTCCGCTGCCTCCCTCTGCACCTGGCCGGCTCCGCGCGCCCCCCCAGCCATCCAGGAGGGGGAACAAACACACACAGAGGCACAATGAATCGTCGATGCCCAGAAATTATAGGAAAATATGGGAAGTGGGGGGGGAGACGAACACCCAGAACATATAAGTAGGAAAATATAGGAAAACATGTAATTTGTGTGTATCTGCTTGTGTGTCCCTGGGCCCCCTCGAGCATGGCCTTTGCTTCACCCCTGCTGAGGCCAGCGCGACACAGAGCGCATGCTCGCCAAGGCAGAAGTGCCATCGGCTCTTCCCCTTCTTGAGCCTTCGCGGGGGCCTCTGCAGAGGCCTCTCCAGAGCCTCCCGCCCAGGCGAGGATAGCCTGGTCGTCGCTGAGCCTCCGTGGGGTCTTCCGCGTCCCTCCTGGGGCCTCCGGAGGCCTCCGGAGACTTGCACGGTGTGCCCCAGTAGTGGGCCGCGTCTTCGACGAGGTCGAGAGGTTGGCGTTCTTCCTCGGCACGAGTTGGCAGGAGGATGGCGGACGCAAGACAGCAGCGGCTTCCGCCAGCGGACGCCGACGGAAGTACACATCCTTCCAAGAGGCACACTTGTTTGGGCCCCGGTCTTTTTGCAGAGCTAGCCATCTGACGTGCCAGGTCTCATGGTCAGAGTTTAAGATTTCATTGCATGCGGCCCTTTTCGGACACCATGTTCTGTCTTCTGTTCGTCGTCTTCCTTTCTTTCCTCTCTCTCTCTCTCGCCATCGTCGTCCTCCTCCTGTCCCCCTGGCACTGATACGTTTTATTGGTTAGCTCGTCGCGCCCGATTTCACGCCCCAGTTCCCCGGGTTGAACAGAGAGCCGGTTTCATCGGCAATTTTTGGGTGCGTGAGAAATGACGTCTAAGAGTCTAACCACTTCCTGCAACTGGTGATGTGATGCGACAGTGCTTTTGGGTCGCTGCTTCGGCCTTCACCCCTCCCGATTGGGGTTGCGGATCTGCTTCGCGATTTGTTATCACTTGTCTCATGATGCGAACGGCACGCCCGCGAGCTGACAGGATCAGCATCAAAGCAGATGGATGTTGTTATGGGACAGTGACGCTCGGCCTCTCACGTCACGCATCGCCTGCACTTCCTTCCCCCCTTGGGTACCACAGGCGCAGATGGTGGCGCCGGCGCCGAGTGGCCTAAGCGGCCCGCGCAGCTCCGCGGGCCGCACCCCCTCGGGTTCCTGGTGAAGGACCGCTTCCCCGAGTTCAGGCAGCGGGGCCCTGGATCAGGGGGCCGAGTCAGGGATAGTTGTGGCGATGACAATGACGACAGCGATGACGCTGATGACAGACGACGACAATGATGATACTGATGATGATGGTGATGTTGATGATGATGGTGATGGTGATGCTAAAGATGATGGTGATGAGTATGGTGATGGTGATGCTGCTGATGATGATGATGATGATGATGCTGCTGATGATGATGATGATGATGATGACGGTGGTGGTGATGATGATGATGATGATGTTGTTGCTGATGGTGGTTATGGTGATGATGATGATGATGGTGATGATGATGCTGATAAAGATGATGGTGATGCGGATAATGAGGATGATGTTGATGAGGATGTTGGTGATCCTAACGAGGATAACCTTGATGATGCTGCTGTTGTTGGTGGTGATAATGACCGTGGCGACGGCAATGCTGATGATGTTGGCGACCGATGCTACTGACATGTGGTACGACGGTCCGATTCCGAGGGTGGTGATCTGAATGGTAATTTTGCTGGGGACAATGGGGATGTTGGTTGTATACTCGATGATGCTGCTGCTGATGATATCGATTACGATGACGATTCCGAGGATGGCGGCGCCGACGATGATGAGGCGGGTGACGCTCATTAGCATGCTCATGATCATACTTATATGGCAGCTGATGGTGATGGCGATGCTGATGCAACTGATGATGATGGCGATGCTGCTATTGATGTTAATGCTGATGCCTACGCCGATGATCAGGATACTGCTGCAACTGGTTTGATGACGATGATAGTCATACAGGTGTTGATCATAGTACTGATGGTGATGACGGTGATGGTGATGGCGATCCTGACAATGATGATGCTCATGGTGGGGACGTGGCCAGGGACGAGGCGATCTTTGTGATGCTACTATAATAACGGCGACAATGGTTATGACAGTCAGCCCGCATAGTAAGGACGAGCAATTTTCCAAGGTTTCCCCTGCACTCTCGTCCACTCGGCCCTTCCCTGGCACCTTTCGCTGGCTAGCCCTTTGAGGTAACCTTGGGGCGGGCTGCGTTCGTCGGTTGCGCGGCGCGACGCCCCTTAGGGGCCAAGCCTAACTTATGCGCGATTGGCATGGCACCCTTGGCAATCTTCTGGCCCACCTTTGCCGTCCTTCTACTCACGAGGGCTGCGGCCCCAAGGATGCGAGACGCGAAGCGCACCTTTGCCCATCCTTGGGCACGCTTCCTTGCCTTCTCACTCACGGGTGGGCGCGGCCCTAGGGATGCTGGAAGGGTAGGACACCCTTGGCCATTCGCCGCCCGTTTTGCCGCTTTTCATCAGCGGGGGTCAGCGGCCCCAAGCACGCGCGACGCTCAGGGTACATTTGCTCATTCTTGGACAAGTCTTCCCTGCTCTCCCACTCACGGGTGGACGCGGTCCTGATGATGCTGGATCTGCAGGGCACCCTTGGTCACCCTCCGCCCTGTTTACGTCATCCTTTCATTCGTGGAGGGCCGCGGTCCAAAGACTGTGTGACGGGGAAGGCACCTTTGCTCATCGTTGCACACGTCATCCTTGAGAAATCTTGGATGCTCGTTGGTACCTCCTCGCTCCTAGGTGCATCGTGTGGATGCCTTCGTGTGTCTGTTTTCGATTAGGGGCAGTACGGAAACCATCACGCGCGCGAGCGCGCGCGAGTGAACATGGTCACCCGCCTGTGTGCGCGCGCAGGACATTCTGTGTATGTTTACAATGGGCAACAGGCATGTGGGCCTTGAAGCGAAAGTGAGCCTTTAGCGGTAACCGATTGTATTCCCAAGCTAACATGGATGCTTCTTGTGTTCCGTACGATGGGCAATGCAGAAAGCCCCACGCGCGCGAACGCGCGCAGGTGACTATTGTCACCCGCCCGTGTGCGCGCGTCAAGCATTTTGTGTCTGTGTCGTATGCAAAAACGCCATGTGGGCCTGGAAAATTGAACCATTCGCGGTGACCGATGTGATTTCCAAGTTAACATTTTGTTTTGGATATGGCGGTTTATAACGAAAGCCCCACGCGCGCGAACGCGCGCGGTTGACCATGGTCAACCGCCTATTTGCGCGCGTCGAGTATTCATTGTTTGGCTTGGAGTCAGGAACGCCGCCATGCTATGCTGGCTTGGAAACTAAGCTGAACTCTTCGCGGTGGTCGATGTGATTTCCAAGTTAACATGGGTTATTTTGTATGGTCTTTGCGATGGGCAGTACCGAACGCCTCACGCGTGCGAACGCGCGCGGGTGACCATGTTCACCGGGCTGCGTTCGCTCGTAGAGCTTTCTTTGTTATTCAGAACAAGGCAGTCGCCATGCTTGCCTGGAAACTGCAGTAAACCCTCAGCGGGGCCCGATGGGATTTCCAAGTTTGCATGGGTTCCGTTGTGTGGTTATATAGGCAATACCGGAAGCCCCACGCGCGCGAACGCGCGCGGGTGACCATGGTCCCCCGCTTGCGCGCGCGCGTTTAGCATTCCGTGTTTTTTTTAGAGTCGAGGAGTCGCCGTGTTGGTTTGGAAACTAAAGTGAGCCCGTAGCGGTGGCCGATTGGATTTCCAATGTAGTTTGGGTTCTTTTGTATGTCCGCACCGCGCGATGGGACTGGCTTTGGTTAGACACTCTCACTCTGCTGTACCGCTTTCGCGCATATGGACACAGACGGGATGCGAGAGTCGGGAGGGGGAAGGAGGAGGAGGGACGACGAGGAGGAGGAGGCGGATGAGGAGGAGGATAAGGATGATTGGGAGTAGGAGGAGGAAGAGGAGGAGGAGGAGGAGGAAAAGGAGGAGGCGGAGGAGGAGGAGGAGAAGGAGGAGGAGGAGGACGACGAGGACGAGGACGAGGAAGAGGAGGATGAGGAGGAGGGAGGGGGGAAAAGGAAGGGAGGATAGATGGAGGAGGGAAGGAGGAAAATGATGGACTCTTTTTTTTGTTTCCGATTATGGGCCATGCAGAGAACCCCACGCGAGGGAATTGGCGCGGGTGACCATGGTCACCCGCTTGCGTGCGCGCGTAGAGCGTTCGTTCAATATTGCTTGGGATTTGGAAAATATCAGATTGTTTTGACGCCGTATCGTGTAGTGAAGTTTGCATGTCTAGCAGGCCTCCTCGCTGCCGCGGACTGTCAACCCCTTCCCTGTTCTCAGGCAGCGGGCTTGTGTTTTCCACCGCCCCTAGGGTTTCTAGGCCACACCCGGACGCTAGTGTGCCCTACTTGAAGATACACGTTTTTACCTAACAGCGAAGACTGATAGGTTTCTAGTGGGCTCAGAAGAAAGCATCTTGACCCCCAGGGGGGTCTGGGCGGGTGCCGGGAGAAGCCGGGGAACCCGGGGACTCCCCAGGATTCCTGTAGATTCCTACAGATTCTCCTCCCAGAACACAATTCCCAGGCCACATTTTGAATGCCCGGAGCCAACTGTAGGCCACTTCGTGTTCTTCGTGTTCCCAGAACACCATTCCCAGGCCACATTTTGAATGCCCGGAGCCAACTGTAGGCCACTTCGTGTTCTTCGTGTTCCCAGAACACCACTCCCAGGCTACATTTTGAATGCCCGAAGCCAACTGTAGGCCACTTCGTGTTCTTCGTGTTCCCAGAACACCATTCCTGTACCATATTTTCATTCCCCAGAACCAATTTTGGGCCACTTCGTGTTCTTCGTGTTCCCAGAACACCAGTCCTGTGCCATATTTTGAATGCCCGGGCTGAGGCAGGCTGAGAGGCTGAGGCTGAGGCACGAGGCAGGCTGAGGCTGAGGCTGGGGCAGGCTGAGGCTGAGGCAGGCTGAGGCTGAGGCTGACGGCTGAGGCCGAGGCAGGCTGAGGCTGAGGCTGAGGCAGGCTGAGGCTGAGGCTGAGGCAGGCTGAGGCTGAGGCTGAGGCAGGCTGAGGCTGAGGCTGAGAGGGCTGAGGCTGAGGCTGAGGCTGAGGCTGAGGCAGGCAGGCTGAGGCTGGCCGAGGCAGGCTGAGGCTGAGGCTGAGGCCGAGGCAGGCTGAGGCTGAGGCTGAAGCTGAGGCTGAGGCTGTGGCTGAGGCTGTGGCTGAGGCTGTGGCTGAGGCTGAGGCAAGCTGCGGCTGAGGCAGGCTGAGGCTGAGGCTGATGCAGGCTCAGGCTGAGGCAGGCTGAGGCTGAGGCTGAGGCAGGCTGAGACTGAGGCTGATGCTGAGGCAGGCTGAGGCTGAGGCCGAGGCAAGCCGAGGCGGGCTGAGGCTGAGGCTGAGGCTGATGCTGAGGCAGGCTGAGGCTGAGGCAGGCTGAGGCTGAGGCTGAGGCAGGCTGAGGCTGAGGCAGGCTGGGGCTGAGGCCGAGTCTGGCTCAGGCGGAGACAGGCTGAGGCTGAGACTGAGGCTGAGGCTGAGGATGAGGCCAAGGCAGGCCGAAACTGAGACAAGGTGAGGCTGAATGGGGGGGGGGAAGGGGGGGGAGGAGGGGAGGCTGAGGCAGGCTGAGGCCGAGGCAGGCTGAGGCCGAGGCAGGCTGAGGCTGAGGCTGAGGCAAGCCGAGGCAGGCTGAGGCTGAGGCTGAGGCTGAGGCTGAGGCTGAGGCTGAGGCAGGCTGAGGCTGAGGCTGACGCAGGCTGAGGCCGAGGCAGGCTGAGGCTGAGGCTGAGGCAGGCTGAGGCTGAGGCCGAGGCAGGCTGAGGCTGTGGCTGAGGCAAGCCGAGGCAGGCTGAGGCTGAGACTGAAACTGAGGCAGGCTGAGGCATCCGTAGGAATCCATAGGAATCCTTAGGACTCCCTAGGAATCCTCAGGAATCCGTCATCCTTAGGAATTCGTAGGCATAGTGAAGCATCCTCAGGAATCCTTAGGAATCCTTAGGGTTCCCTAGGAATCCTCAGGAGTCCCCAGGAATCCGTAGGAATCAGGATTCCCAAGGATTCCTAAGGTTTCCTAAGGATCCCTATGGATTTCTAAGGATGCCTAAGGATGCCTTAGGAATCCCTAGGAATCCTTAGGATTTCATTGGATCCTAAGGCCGTTGCCACTGTGACTGTCATTGCGAATGCGACTGCGACTGCGAGAACAGCAGAATTCTACAACTGGATTCTCACCTGAATCTTAAGGGGAATGCTTCCAGATATACTTATACACATCGCTGTTAGGTTGCTTTGTCGGGATAATTGCATTTCTTATACAGGCAGCAACTTTCGTAGCTGTTGGCCTGCACGTGTACTGTTTAATCTTACTGCTCACTCACTTACACGTGGAGCCTCTTGGCTGAGAGCGTGCTGTCCTCTCTCTCTCTCTCTCTTTCCACCTGTTTGTCCTCCTTTTTCTTCTTCTCCTCGCTTTTTTGGTACGTACCGGCCTATCCTCGATTTGCGGCCATGTCTTGTTTCCTACCTAGGCTCTGCCTAGAAGGGTTCTTACTCTCTTAGCTTAAAGGGGCCGGCCAGTGTAATGCGCCCCGGGCGGTTCCCCCAGGATCCGCCCCGCGGTTCCCCCAGTTGCGTCCCCTTAGCTTAGCGTTGCTTAGTATTCCCTACCTAGGCTCTGCCTAGAAGGGTTCTTACTCTGTTAGCTTCAAGGGGCCGGGCAGTGTAATGCGCCCCGGGCGGTTCCCCCAGGATCCGCCCCGCGGTTCCCCCAGTTGCGTCCCCTTAGCTTAGCGTTGCTTATCTCATCTTAGCTTAGCTTATTTCATCTTAGCTTAGCTTAGCTTCATCTTAGCTCAGGTTTATCTTAGCTTAGCTGACCTTCATCATAGCTTCGCTGAGCTTTAGCATGGCAGAGCACAGTAGAGCATTGCATAGCGTAGCATAGCATAGCGCAGTACAGCATATCATAGCATAGCCCAGCATAGCATAGCATAGCATAGCGCAGCATAGCATAGCATAGCATAGCATAGCATAGCATAGCATAGCATAGCATAACATAGCATAGCATAGCATAGTGCAGCACAGCACAGCACAGCATAACACAGCGCAGCATAGCATAGCATAGCATAGCATAGCATAGCATAGCGCAGCATATCATGGCATAGCATAGCATAGCATAGCATAGCAACTACTGCTGCTTTCCTAGGGGCTCCAACTTCTAGGTAGGGTCGCACTGGGGTAATTAGTTCTTCTTCCAGCGCTGACGCCGTAGGGTAATCCGCAGCATCCGCCGCCGCAGGTAGTTCGCTTTGTACTCAGGCTGGCGCTGGGGCAGTGTGCCAGGCTCTGTGGACTGGACGTGGTCGCTTTTCCTCCTTACGCGCCGTGCCCGCTTGCCATCTTGTCCCTCTTTCTCGCTTCCTCCCCTCTCGATAACTTGGCCACGGCAGGCTATCTCGAGTCAGTTTTGGTTTGTCCCTGGCAACAACTGTGCGGGTGCATACTGCACGCTAGCAGTGTGAACGTTCGGCCCGTGCGGCGCTGCAGACGCCAGGCTGCTTCAACTACAACTCCTCTGCGTGCGCTTTGATGGGAGTTTGTACCGGAGCAGTGGCTGTGTGTGGCGGCATCCAGGTTGTGCGCTGAGGGAAAGTATATTGTTTTGACAACGCATTATGCACAACATCGCGCACCTGGGAGTGCCACCTACGGATGCGAGCCAGGCAGGGCGCCCTTGCGCATCCGTGCCGTTGCAGTGCGCACAGCGTCGCACACCTGGGGGAGCCACCTGAGGATGCGGGTCAGGCCGTGCGCCCTTGCGCAGCACAGCGTGCCACACTTGGGGGCTCCACTTGGGGATGCGGGCCAGACAGGGCGCCCTTGCGCAGTCTTGCCGCCGCACTGTGCGCAGCGTGGCGCACCTGGGGGCGCCACGCAAGACTGCGGGCCAGGCAAAACGCCCTTGCACAACCTTGCCGCCGCAGTCTGGAGCGCGTTGCGAACCGGGGGGGCGCTGCCAAGGTTGCGGACCAGGCATGCCGCCCTGGCACATCCTGGCCGCAATGTGCGCACACTCGTGCATCTGGCGAGTAGCGCTTGAGAGTGCGGACCAGCCAGGGCGCCCTGGCGCATCCTCGCCGTCGAGGTCGGCGCCGTCCATAGCTGCCCCTGAGTGTAGGCGCCGTGACCAAAGGAAAGCGCGACCTTGAAGGGCACCTTTGCGTCCTTGCGTTGGCCTTGCTGTGGCCCAGGCGCCAGTTCGGCTGGCATGGGGGTGCGTTAAGGTGCTCGTGCATCCCTCGGCATTCGGCTGCACCCCGCTCGGACAACGCCAACATGGCTTTCCAAGGCCCTTCCTTACCGCGCATCCTTTCTATATGGGTTGACCGGAATGGTGATCATGGTGAGGAGCGGGGGGGGGGAAGGATGAGGGAGGAGGACAAGGAGGAGGAGGAGGAGGAGGAGAACGAGGAGGAGGAGGAGAAGGAACGGGGTAAGGGACGGTGAACGAGGTGGGGGTGGGGGAGAACAGAGGAACAAGGATGGGAAAGAAAAAAAAGGGGAGAGGGGGGGGACAAGGAGGTAACAGGGATGAGGGGTAGGAATTTGCGAGCTGAGGTAATGGATGGGGGACTGAGGAGGGAGGCGTGCCGGGGGGAGGAATGATGAGGAGGGCGGAATGAGGCAGGAGGGGTGAGGGTTTTGGGAAGAAGAGCGGGGGCGGAACGAGAAGGGAAAAGTAAGGGGACAAGAGCAAGGAGAGATAAGGAAGGACGGAAAGGAGAGATGCATGACCAAGCAGCCAGGTCTAAAAGCGGGCCGCTGCAGGAGGAAGGAGGGAGATGGAGAAGAGTGCAAGCTGGGTGCGCTCGCGCCTCATCTGACATCCAATCCCTCCTTCCCAACCCTTCCAGTGGCGCCGATTTTTCTCTATCCGCGGACGCGTGTCATACAGTCAACCCGAATAGTAAGGATGGGCCGCCGTCCCAAGTGTACCCTTGCATCCTTGCCTCCTCGGCCCGCTCTCGTTGGCCGCGCCCCGCTCGAAGAGCTTCGACGTGGCCTTCCGAGGCCCTCGCGTCCTTATCGCGCATCCTTGCTATACAGGTTGGCTGTGTCCGCGGGCGCGTGTCATAGCCGACCTGCGACGCCCACAAAACACCTCGTGTGCTGTGCGCTGTGGGAACACAGGGGAGCTGCGTGCCGTGGAGGCGGAGGTGGCGGGTGAGCAGGACGATGCGCGGGAGGACGATGAGCGGGAGGAGGAGGAGGAGGTGGAGGAGGAGGAGGAGGAGGAAAAGGAGGAGGGCGAGATGAGGGAGGAGGAGGAGGAGAAGTCGGAGAAGGAGGAGGAAGAGGAGGAGGAGGGGGAGCAGCAGCAGAAGCAGCAGCAGCAGGAACTTGAGCGGAATGACCCAGGAGGAGCAGGAGGAGCATGGGAAGGCGGAGGAGGGGAAATGAGGGGGGGGCGACAGCGAGAACGAAAGGCTCGGATTCAGAGAAGTGGTCCGCGCTGGGGCGAGGCGAACAGGAGCAGCAGGAACTGGAGTGGAAGGCATGGGAGGAACAGGAGGACCAGGGGAAGGCGGAGGAGGGGAAATGAATGGGCGGGACCATGCTGAACTGAAGCAAGAGTCGGATCCAGAAAAATGGTCCGCGCTGGGGCGAAAGCGCCGTTCTGAACGACGGGAGCAAAGCGCCGATCCGAAAACGAGGCCCACGCTGCAGCGGGAACACCATCTTGAAACACCGAAGACAATCGGATTGCAAAACAAACATGTGACAAACATAATATTTGAGCTCCTGTGTGTGACAACAGTGCGCGGAGGGAGAGGAGATCTCCCGAGCAATTTCAGGGGAGGAGGGAGAGTGCTCAATGTGCTTAATTTTGGAAACGAGGGGGGAGAAAGGGCGCGGAGGGGCGAGAGCGAGGAGAGGGGAGGAGTGGAGGCGCGAGGAGCGGCGGGGGGGGGGGCAGGACAGGCCAGGAGATGGGAGGAGGGGGGAGTGGGGAAGAGCAGCAGCAGCAGCAGCAGCAGCAGCAGCAGCAGCGGCAGCTGAAGGGGCGCCCCCAGCGCCTCGGCCTGCTGCCCGCGCCAGGGAGATGGCCTGCAAGTGCAACGGCATGCTGCCGACGCTGAACGGGCCCCCGCGCCGGAGCCACTCGCTGGGCGCCGCGGAGGAGAAGGGGCAGAGGGGGGGGGAGGAGGCAGCATCGAAGTTCCAGGCTCAAAGATCGAGTGTTGGGTTC
>CAUYUJ010021026.1:0-17500 GCA_963575745.1 Prorocentrum cordatum | reverse complement strand
GGAGGAGGAGGAGGAGGAGGAGGAGGAGGAGGAGGAGGAGGCGGGGCCCCTTCGCTTGAGGCGGGGGCGGAAGTCTTTTGTTGGTTGTCACGTCTTCTTCCGAGGCCCCAATGCCCCCCCCCCTATCAGAGTATTGTATTTTCTTTGGTGCCTGCTCTCGCAGTTTTGCGCTTGGTGGCCGCTTCAGGCTGTCTCTGTCTAGTACCCCGCTGCCGCCAGCGTGCTTGCTTGGGATGCCTTCTCCCTTCTCCCCCTCCTGCACGGGAGGAGGATGAGGATGTGGAGGAAGATGGCAGCTTCAGGATTGATCAAATGCCAACTGCTCGAAGCTCGAAGGTGGAGGAGGAGGAGGAGGAGGAGGAGGAGGAGAGGAGGAGGAGGAGGAGGGAGGGGAGGAGGAGGAGGAGGAGGAGGAGGAGGAGGAGGAGGAGGAAGAGGAGGGGAAGGTAGAGAAGGCGGCAGAGCTATAGGAGGAAACGGAGGAGGAGGCGGCGGAGGAGTATGAGACCGAGGAGAAGGATAGCGGAGGAGAAGGAGGAGAAGTAGGATGATAATGAGGAGGAGGAGGAGGAGGAGGAGGAGGAGGAGGAGTGGAAATGGTGGAGCGAGGAGCAAGTGGGGAGGAATCGGGAGGGACGTGAGTGGAGGAGGAAGGGTGGGGCGAAGAGCAGGAGGATGTGTAGCCGGAGGAGGAGGAGAAGGAGAAGGAAGAGGAGGAGGGGGTGAGGCTGTGAGGCTGTGAGCGAGAGAGAGAGAGAGATAAAGATAGGCGGCAGCTTTTCTGTTTGTTTGTTCGGTGTTGCTGTCAGATTTGGCCCGCGTTTCGTGAGCTGCCATGCGCTGCAGTTGATTTCCACTGTCGGGGCTTCCCCGCCGCCTCATCCCCGTTTTCCTCTTCCTTCTCATCCTCCTCTTCTCCCCAGCCTGGTTTGCCGGCTCCACCTTACTGTCCAGCTTCTCCTGCCTCCTATTTCCTCCATTCTCCTCCCGCCCTCTTGCCTCCTGCCTCCCGCTTCCTAAGTTCCTCCTCCCTGCTCATTCCTCCCTGCAGGGAGGAGGAGAAGGGACATGCGGATGGAGATGGCGATGAAGAAGAAGATGATGATGATGAACACGACGATTACAATGATGATACTAATGGTGATGATGATGCTGATGCTGCTGATGCTGCTGATGATTATTATGCTGATGCTGATTATGCTGACGCTGATGCTGCTGATGATGAGGCCTATGATGATGATAACATTGAGGCTGCTGCTGCTGATGATGATACTCATAGTGCTGCCGATGATGATACTCATGCTGGTGATGATGTTGACAATGGCGATGCTGATAACGATGACGATGTTGGTGATGCTGATGATGATGATGTCGGCGACGATGATGCTGATGTTGATGATGATGATACGGATGATGATACATATGATGTTGATGATGATGGTGATGCTGATGATGATGCTGATGCTGATTTTGATGATCATGATGCAGATGATTATGCTGATGTTGATGATGACGATGATCATGGTGGTGGTGATGATGGTGATGATGATGACGCTGCTGCTGCTGATGATGATGATGATGCTGATGATGATGATGATGATGATGATGATGATGATGATGATGATGATGATGATGGTGATGATGATGATGATGATGATGATGATGATGATGATGATGATGATGATGATGATCACGAGGAGGAGGAGGAGGAGAAGGAGGAGGATCATGCAGATGGGGAAGAAGAGGACCATGAGGTTTCGGAGGCCAGCGCCACAGGCTACGTACATCCCTGTCCCTGCAGTGTTTGTCGTTCTCTCCCTATTCTCCGTATTGTCGATGTTGGCACACGGTTAGTCCATGTAGTTTCATCGGCACGCATTTATGTGTACATACAGATGCGTATTTTGAGCTGTTTACACACGCTCGGGGAGACAGACAGTGACACAAGTGGTTTGTTGGATTTGTTTGTGTCTACATAGAGAAGGGGTGGGCGAGGAAGAGAACAATAACACGCGCGAGAAAGAGAGAGAGAGAGAGAGACAGAGTGACCGAACGAGAGAGATAGATAGAGCGAGCGATATGCCTCCATACGCACGATATGGGTATACATACGCCGATGCACATGCACGAGGGAGGGGTATCTAGATACATGTATACATAGATATGGGGGGGGGGGGGCTGGAGAGAGAGAGAGAGAGGGATAGACATAGGGTTAGAGAGGGAGAGCGAGGCAGACAATGATGACACTGAGGAGGGGATGGAGGATGGAGAATAGATGAGGAGGAGGCAGATGATACCTCGGCCTCTCACGAGGAGATTTGGGAGGAAGAGGCTTATATAAGTGACGGTGGAGGAGAAGCATGCGCATGAGGACTAGGAGTAGTTGACGAAACAGGATTGGGAACATCAGCAGTGCGAGAATGACGGGGGGATTATTATGCTGATGCTGACGTTGTTGGCAGTTGCTGCAGCTGCTGATGATGCTGATGGTGATGTTGATCATGATGCTGATGATGGTGATGATTATGTTGAGGATAAGGTTAATGATGCTGTTGATGATGATGGTGGTGCTGATGAGTATGATTATGATGGCGATGGTGATGATGGTGCTGTTGTTGATGATGGTGATGGTGATGATGCTGCTGCTACTGCTGATAGTGATGTCGTTGATGGTGATACGGATGATGATGACGATGATCATGCTGATGATGATGATGATGACGACGATGATGATGACGATGAGGGTTCAGATGATAATATTTCTGATGGTATTGCTAGCGATAATGGTGATAATGATGATAATGTTGGCGACTATGATGATGATGATGATGATCATGATGATGATGATGATGATGATGATGATGATGATGATGATGATGATGATGATTATGATGCTAATTATGATGATGGGATTGACGATTCTGCTGATGGTCTTGATACTGGTCATGGTGGTGATGATGATGACGATGATGATGATACTGTTGCTGCTTGTGCTCATTGTGATGCTGATGATGGTGAAGCTGATGATAATGATGCTGATGTTGTTGATGATGCTTGTCGTGATGATGGTGGTGAGGTTGATGCTGAGTATGATGACGAGTTGCTGATGATGATTATGTTGTTGCTGGTGCTGGTGCTGATGATGCTGATGATGATTCTGATGTTGGTTTTGATGATGATGATTGCGATGACGATGACGATGGTGATGCTGATGATGTTGATGATGATGATAACGATACTGAGAATGATAACGATAATGATGATTATGAGGGTGATGAGCAGGAGGAGGAGGACACATGGAGAGAGTGGAGGCGAGTGGGACTAATTTGACTCAGGCGGATGCATGCGGAAGAGGCGGAGGAGTAGGAACACGCAATCAGGAGCAAGAAGGTAACAAGGAAGGGCGAGCGCAAGGAGAAGGAGGGAGGAACGAGGAAGGAAGGAAGGAGGACGCGTCGGATTGGTTTGGGCCCTGGCGTGCTGTCATCTTTCGTTTTTTTGGGCGCCTGCTCTCTCAGTCGGCCTTCAGTCGTCGAGCCTTCTCTTCATGGAGTGCGGTTGGTTTCGGGGTCAGTGCTGCAGGGCGAGGACGGCCCAGATCGGCGACGCCGCAGTTTTTGCACGACGTGGACCCCCCGGGGTCTAGACTTAAGTCGGGCCTGTCCTTCTACAGGGGGAATATCCAAAAATAGTAAAAAATACATCCCCAGGCCGAAAGTTCTTGCCTCTTGGACTAAAGATATGAGAACATCTCTCGATCCAGTTGGATCCCTTTTCGGGTGTGGGAAAGATTCGTGGATCCTACTAATTACTGTGTTGCGCGGATCCAATTTCCTGTGTGTGAAAAAAACGATGGATTCATTTATTTCCCGGGAGTTAACCTATAATAATAATTTAGCATCCAGGACCGAGGGGAAATTGGACCCGCGGAGCACCGCAAGTGAAGCATCATGCTATCCACGGAGCTGTGGATCTGCAGACCAATGCTATGATTATACGGGGGAGGGGGGTCTTCCCATGTGGGGCTCAAGAGGAAAATCTTTCGGCCTGCGTGAGTATTATGGGGACTATGTTTTACCATTGTTGATCAGGTTTGGAGTATTTTTGGCGTATTTTTGATTTTCCGCCCAAATCCCCCTGTAGGGGGACAGGCCTGACCTAAGTCTAGACCCCTCCCCAGTTACCGGGGCTCCATCTTGTGATCGCCTTCCGACGGCCAGGCCTGGCACGGGCCCCCGGGGGGGCGAGCACGACCGAAGGCCTCCCGGCGCGACGTCTCCTCGACGAGGGGAGGTCTGGGGAGGGTGGTCGCAGGCGGTTTGCCCCCCCCCCCAAGCCCCGAGTCGGCACGAACGAACTGGGTACGGAAAGCAAGGGCGCAATGCCCAACAGCAGTTCCTGATCGTTTTGAACAGGACTCGCTGTCGGTGTCGCCGCGGTCTGTGTACATTTGAGACAGAAGGCCGCCTGCCCAACAGCGGCCGCTGTTGGTTTGGGACAACATTTGTTGTTGGGCATTGTGCCCATTTTTCCCGTACCCATTTCGGGCGTCCAAACCGAGTTCCGCCAGAAAAGTCTGGCCGCTCGAAAAAAAGGGGGGAACTCGGGGACACACCCCAAGGGGAATATGCGGACGCACCCCTTCTTGAGGATGGACGCCCCCCCACCTCCGTGTATCCCCCCAAATTCTTGGTCCATTCGAAATGCCCACGAAGCTTGGGAGAAGGGTCGACACATCCCTTATCGAGGGGGGACCCTGGCCAGGTAGGGCCGACGTCGGCAAGATGGCCGAGACGGTGGAGGTCGCCCTCGCGGCCACCAGCCAGGCAGGCGGGGACGCCCACTCTCCGGGCGGCTGCCCCGCTGAGGGCCACGACGAGGGCACCGGGACAGGAACAGGTCAGAGGAGGGAGCGGCACTCGAAGAGAAACGCCAAGAACATAAACTGTTGGCGCTCCACGCGGATTTCTTGGATCCGCGCTGGGCCCCCATGACGGCGCCTGCAGCGCCGCCCCTGGCGCGCTCCGCGCGCCAGGGAGGTGGGTCCAGCGCGGATCCAAGAAACCCGCGCGGAGCGCCACAAGTTGTTGCTTATGCCGTTGTTTCTTCTTCTGGGTCGGTCAGAGGAGGAAGCGGTACCGACACCGTTGCCCTTGCCTCGTTTTCCCCTCCGTTGGGGCCTCCTCCCAAGAGGCTCTCGTCGCCTCGGCTGGACTCGCCGCCAGATCCTGGTCAGAAGGCGCCCCAGGAGAGGTCCGGGGAGTAGGGGTATCGGTATCCCGGGCTCCCCCCCATCGGGACAGGGGCAGGGATAGAAAAAGGAGCACAGGGCCAGGGCTATGAGAGCACGGACCTGAGGATAGGGATCGGGACGGGGACGGGGATGGGGATGGGGACAGAGGGACGGGCGGCAACGCGATTCCACGCGAGGCAACGGGAGGCCACGGGAGGCCGCGAAAGGCAACGGACGGCCACGTGAGGCCACGGGAGGCCTCGGAAGGCAACTGGAGGCCACAGGAGGCCACGGGAGGCAACGGCAGGCCGAGGGAGGCAGCGTGAGGCGACGGGAGGCCACGGGAGGCAAGGGAAGACAATTAGAGGCGACGCGAGGCAAAGGGAGGCCACGAGGGGGCTTCTACCATATGAACAACTATGCTTGTCAATCTGTCTAGGGGCCCGAGTCTAGGGGGCAGGCTTGCTTGTCAGCGTGGACCCAAGCAGTGAGTCATTGCACCCCTAATTCGCAAGCGATGCCACGCAACACCATGCAGTGGCAACCAATGTCAAACAACGCCCATCAATTTCAGTCAATGCCAGATAATGCCAAGCAGTTCAAACAAATGGCAAACAATGCCATGCAAGGCAACGCAATACCGATCAATATCGAACAACGGTTCAACACAATGCCAACCAACGCCAAGCAATGCACATCAACGTGAATCAATATCGTTGACGCTTCGCGAATCCCCACCAGCCCATCCAGAAACGATGCCCATAGGAATTGCCTGGATCAGGGAAGTGGGCAGCACACAGAAAAGCCATTCTGAGACATCTTGGGATATCTTGAGCCATCTTGGAGGTCATCTTGGGCTCTCCCAGGCGCTCTTGGAGTCATCTTAATCAGTGCTCCCCCCAAGAGGCCAACATGTGGCCAAAACCTTCGTGAACTCAATGGTTTGGCATTCTCGCTGAGGCCTGTTGGAGCATCTTGGGTGCCTCTGGGGGGTCCCTTGGGGCCTCTTGGGGGTCTCTTGGGGGCCTCCTGGGGGCCTCCTGGGGGCCTCTTGGGGGCCTCTTGGAGCCATCTTGGGGCCATCTTGGGGCCTCTTGGGGCCTCCTGGGCACTTCTTGGGGCCATCTTGGAGGAGATCGATCAAAGAAGAGGGGAGCATTAATCCGTAAGGGCTTTGCCCCCTGCCGCCAGCCCCCTCTCTCGGAGAATGGGCCATGGAAGAGCTAAGTCATGAGGCCTTGGCGCTGTCGTGAAGCAGTATCGAAACTTCATGCGAAGCCGATTCGCAATCAGCAAAACCAACTGATCACAAGAGGGGTTACCACACCTGGCGATTGGTAAGACGTGTATGGTTTACGGGCTTGGTTACCACACCTTGCGATTAAAGGGCCGAGGGAGTTCTCGCAGTTTGGGTTACCACGCCTTGCGATGGATGTGCGTGAAGGGTGGCACCGAATTTCAGAAATGTGCAAATCCCATGTTTTTGGACCCTGACCCCGCGGATCTGCATAAGGGGTGGCGCCGAATTTCAGAAATGTGGCAAATCCCCTGTGTTTTTGGACCCTGACCCCGCGGATCTGCGTGAGGGGTGGCACCGAATTTCAGAAATGTTGCAAATCCCTGTGTTTTTTGACCCTGACCCCGCGGATCTGCGTGAGGGGTGGCACCGAATTTCAGAAATGTTGCAAATCCCTTGTGTTTTTGGACCCTGACCCCGCGGATCTTCGTGAGGGGTGGCACCGAATTTCAGAAATGTAGCAAATTCCATATGTTTTTGGACCCTGACCCCGCGGATCTGCGTGAGGGGTAGCACCGCATTTCAGAAATGTTGCAAATCCCATGTGTTTTTTGACCCTGACCCCGCGGATCTGCGTGAGGGGTGGCACCGAATTTCAGAAATGTGGCAAGTCCCTTGTGTTTTTGGACCCTGACCCCGCGGATCTGCGTAAGGGGTGGCACCGAATTTCAGAAATGTTGCAAATCCCATGTGTTTTTGGACCCTGACCCCGCGGATCTGCGTGAGGGGTGTCGATTTCGAGCCCCCCCAGCAATTCAGACAACGCGCCCAGGGGACGCTAAAAAGCAACTTTGGGCCTCCCCCCCCTCGCGCGGTCAATCAACTAGTTACAGTAACCAGCAAAAAGTCAACTAGTTGCAGTAACCAGCAAGAAGCAGAACTGTAACACTGGAAACTACAACCTACGACTGGTACAGGAGACTGCGAATCACGGGCCTACAGCCTGGTGGCCCCCTTGTGGGCCGGCGGATTAGCGTCCCCCCAGGAGGCCAAAATGGTGCCCAAACCCTAGTACAACCAATGATTTTGGCTTCCACGCCGAGGCCGTTTTGGCATTCTCGCCGAGGCCTCTTGGAGCATCTTGGGTGCTTCTGGGGGGTCTCTTGGGGCCTCTTGGGGGTCTCTTGGGGGCCTCCTGGGGGCCTCTTAGGTGCCTCTTTGGGCCATCTTGGGGCCATCTTGGGACCTTGGGACCTCCTGGGCGCTTCTTGGGGCCATCTTGGAGGAGATCGATCAAGCAAGAGGGGAGCAGCAATTAGCATCACCCCCCCCAGGAGGCAAAAATGGGGCCCAAACCCTAGTACATCCAATGAGTTTGGCTTCCTCGCCGAGGCCGTTTTGGCATTCTCGCCGAGGCCTCTTGGAGCATCTTGGGCGCCTCTGGGGGGTCTCTTGGGGCCTCTTGGGGGTCTCTTGGGGGCCTCCTGGGGGCCTCTTGGGGGCCTCTTGGAGCCATCTTGGGGCCATCTTGGGACCTCTTGGGGCCTCCTGGGCGCTTCTTGGGGCCATCTTGGAGGAGATCGATCAGATAAGAGGGGAGCGTCAATTAGGGTCCCCCCCCCCCAGGAGGCCAGAATGAGGCCAAAACCTTAGTAGAATCAATGATTTTGGCTTCCTCGCCGAGGCCGTTTTGGACGCCCTGACGACTCGCGGCCCCCCCCCTCCAGGTCCATGGGGAGGGGGTAGGGGGAGGGGTAAACCCTTCCCCGAAGGGGAAGAAGGAGGGGTGGAAGAGGAAACTCTCTAAACCACCGACGCCCAGAGGGCTGGTGGGACTAAGCAAGGAGTCCAAGCAGTGCATGGCAACGCCACGCAATGCTAAGCAATGCCAAGCAGTGCCACACAATGCCGAGTAACGATGCCAGGCAATGCGAAGCAACGCCACGCAACGCCAGGCAATGCCAATCAATGCTTTGCGTTGCATTGCTCAGAACTGTTACAAGTTGTGTTCGAAGACAGAAGATCCCCGATGGGGTCGCTCCAGGTTTATTGAGCGTCAGGAGGCCTCAGGGTCGGCGGGCGGTGGAGTTGATGGTGTTGATCTTCGCGTGATTCGGATGACGACAACTTGTAGATCTACTCTGATCTTGCCCAGGCTCAGCGACCGGAGCCCGAGACCCATTCTTCCTGCGGCGTTCTTGAGCTGGATCGATCTGTGAGGGCCCCGGGCCCGAGCCCGGGCGAAAACGCGCGGTGTGACAGAATTCCGGCGCCTGGATCTCGGGGTCCCGCAGCGTTTTTTTTCCTCGGTTTGGCGTCAGGGTTGGCCGCGGTGCCGCGCGCGGGGTCGGCCACTCCGCAGCGCCGGGCGGAGCCCGAGCAGGCCGCGGGGCTGCTGCGCACCCCTGCCTGCTGACGCACGGCCGGGCCGCCGCCAGGCGCAGGAGAAGGAGGCCTCGGACATCCTGGGGGCCCTGACGGAGGAGGTGATGCGGTGGCAGCTCCTGGGAGTCTCGCGTGTCCTCGAAGACTCCGCTTGAAGAGTGCGCCGGCGCGCGCTAGCGTCCAGCAGTCGATGGAAGAGCGCCGACTTAGCGTCGACTAGAGTCGGTCAGCGTCGCTTCGCGGGGGCCCACACGATGATATGGGAGGCTCCCGTGAGTTGCCACTGAGAGGTGAGCCGCAGCATTGGCGCCGCCAAGGAGGGCCTCAAGATATTGCAAGAGCGCACCGACCAGGAGGCCACGCTTCTACTCCTTGTCTTCCCTCCTCCTCCTCCTTCCTTCCTTCCTTCCTCGTCGTCGTCGTCCTCCTCCTCCTCCTCCTCCGCCTCCTCCTCCTCCTCCGCCTCCTTCTCATTCCGACCCGAAGCCATGAGTCAGTGTGGGCTGTCCTGTCCAGATTCTTTGGCAGGAAAGCCTATCCAGGAGTAATCTGCACCTGCCAGGGACCTGGGCCCCGATCTGGGGCAGAAACGCCCTTCGTTTGTTTTCACGCCCAGATGAGAGGGTTTCCCAGAAGCCACATGGATTTTGATATTGGGGGCGCGTCTACCATGTTCAGACCACCTGTTCGCCAGTCGGCCGTCGATGCGTTGTGAGCTTGTGTCTTGCCAGTGCTGCATGTGCGCGGCCGTTCGCAAGGGAATTCGGCGAGATCCAACGGATCTCCCGGCGCACGCGAGTGGAATTGCAGGGGCATTCTTCACCTTTCGCGCCTTGGCGGTCTGCCTGCCTGCATGGGACTTCTGGGAAGCGAGGCTGAAACTTGGCTGTGCGAGGAGGTGCGAGGAGGTGGACAGGGATGAGGATGAGGAGCAGGAGGAGGAGGAGGAGGAGGAGGAAGAGGAGGAGGAGGAGACGGAGGAGGAGGAGGAGTTGGAGGAGGAGGAGGAGGAGGAGGAACACGAGGTGGATCCCCTAGACGCCCTAAGGACCCCGTAAACGCCGGAAACATGCTCAAACATTCACCCTCCTTTCTCCTCCTCCTCCTCCTCCTCCTCCTCCTCCTCCTGTTCCTCCTCCTCTTCCCCTTCCCTTCGAGGAGAAAGAGGAGGCGGCGGGGGAGTAGGGGGAGGAAGGTTGGATCGGCTCTCCACGAATGCAAGGTCACTACCTGTCAGCCCGGCGAGTGCCGAACCCATTTGGCATGGCAACCGAAAGCGCCTTCACAGCGGGGTCAGCATCAGAATCAGGCACACGAATCCGAGGGGAGGGGCACCAAAAAACAAGTAGAAACACATGAAGCTCCGGGGGCCATCACCAAAACAAGCGATAGACGCTTCCAAGCCACACGTGAGGCTCCAGAAGCCACCAACAAAACAAACGATTGACTTTCGCCCTCGGCTCAAATACGGCGCCGGAAAACTGTCGCGGGGGGGTGAACCACGGCGGGACTGGGATACCCAGGGGAGGGGAGGGGCCCAGTCCCACCACGGCATACCCCCCTTTCCTGGGGGATGCGCCCCCCAAACCTTGAAGAAGGGCCCCCACCCCCGCCAGTGCTGGTGATAGCCACCCGTGTATTTCTACCCCGGCCATCTGGCGGCACCGACTTCCCCGTCCGCCTCCAACCGACGGGCGCTGCCCGGGTTATCCCCGAGTCCTTGACGGGGTCCTGCTGTCCAAGCCGGGGAGGCAGGTGAAGGAAGAGGAGGAGGTTGGGGAGGAGGATGTGGAGAAAGAGTGGCAGGATCAGGACGAGGAGGAGGAGCGCGGAGGAGGAGGAGGAGGAGGAGGAGGGGGAGGAGGAGCAAGGACGAGGAGGAGGAAGACACATCAATCTTGACAAAAAAGATAATGAGGTGGAAAAGGATGGTGGCAAGGGGCGAGGGCGATGAGGAGGCGGAGGCGGAGGAGGAGGAGGAAGAGGAGGAGGAAGGTGGGGCAATGAGCGCTGGAAAGACGCGGAGGACGATGAGGCAAAACAGCACCCAGTGGGTTCCCCGTTTAACCACTTTTGAAAACGAGCTGTCTTGCATCCATGTGAAATAATAATGTTGTCTTGCATCCCTGTATAAGGCTTACAGTGGGGATTCGAGTAAGGTATGGCCATGCAGTTTAGCGAGGTGTTCAGTGAGTTCCCCGTGTTGAAGGAAGGCAGCCCCCATCGGTGGAAGTGTTGCGCAAAAGTACGTTTCTGTCCACGGGTTTCGAGGAAGCAGTTTCAAGCGATATCACCATCTTGAAAAGGACTCGCCCACCAACCATCCCTGCAGTAGTTACATATGTCCAAGCCTCTGAAATGTAATCTTAAATCGCGTGTCAGATGTGATACGAAGTTGAAACAGGCATAGCACTCCATCCCTGTAGATGTTGCAACACTTCGTGTGCGGCGCGAAGGCAAACCATTTCTCCTGGAACTCCACAGGTGCTGAATTCTTGAAGCTGCTGTTGCTGCTGCTGAACACTTTTAAGACGAATGTGCGCGGCGCTGAGGCGAGAGCTCCATCTTGCCCCACCCCCTTGTTCCATTCGTGTAACGTTTGCAGTCTTCAAGCTTCAGGCTTACAAATGGTGAGGAAGTATCAGGCCGAAACGCCCGACCCGCCCTACCGACACGTCTGGCGGCGCGTCAAAACATGGCCATCTTCGGAAACCTTGCATGCAAACATGTCGACATCTCCTGGGGGCGCATCTTCTACACACCCCGGGTTCTGCCGGACTCCGCTGGCGGGGCCGCCCCCGTGCTACACCGCAGCCTTCCGCCGGCCTTCCGCCGACGTCCACCGATCCCTCGACGGCGAGGTCCTCTTCGTGAGCACCCCATGTATCACCGAGCGCGTTCCGCTACTCGCAAAGTGCCTACTTGCAAACGTCCGAAGGACACACCTGTGCTTCGATGCAATTGCTCTTAGATTCCCCTGCGGGGGATCCAGGCCATCTGCGAGTAGTTACTTTGCGAGCAGTGGAACGCACTCGTCTAACATAGCTAGGACAGCGGGGTGGGTGACGGCGAGGAGGGGCGGAGCGGCTGCTCGCGAAGCGCTAGGCGAAGCTGAGGCCGAGCGCGCAGGAGGTCAAGATCAGGAACAACATGCAGCACGCGATGGCGCGGAAGCACCAGCAGCTGCTGCTCGAGTTCCAGCGGGTGCAGACCGACTACAAAGAAGGCCTCGGGTCGGCGGGGAGGGCGGTGGGGAGCAGCACGCTGGCGAGCGGAGGCAGGGGGCGAGCGGAGGCAGGGGGTCGGGAGCGAAAGAAGGACGTACACGTTCATGAATCCCCGCTGGTTTCGAGAGTACGCATTACCCGAATGTTCGTATCACGCGGCCAGTCTCGCGGATCGAGGGGCCGTGTTCATGTGCATAGCTGGGCACGTACGTCCTGTGTGGGCTCCCTAGGGGGGGGAGGGGCGGGGAGGAGGGAGGGAGGGTGAGGGCGGGAGGAGGGTTGGAAGGAGGAGGCGCCCAAAAGTGGAGATCGGGACCGAGCAGTGCTTCTGTTGTGACAGGGGCCTCGGCTTTGACAGACTCTCGCTCTGCGCACCGCAGTTTTGTGGCATTGGAAGACGGGAGAGAGCGGGAAAGTGGAAGTGAGGGAGGCCCAGGGGAGGTGGGGGAGGCAGCGAGGGATCTATCATAAAGGCCATGCGGCTGGTGTGCGACCTCTGAATGGGGGGGGAGGAGGAGTAGGAGTAGGAGTAGGAGGAGGAGGAGGAGGAGGAGGAGGAGGAGGAGGGGGAGGAGGAAGAGGAGGAGGTGAAGGAGGAGGAGGAGGAGTGTGAAGGGAGGAGGAGGAGAGGAGGATGAGGAGGAGGAGGAGGAGGAGGAGGAGGAGGAGGGGGAGGAGGAGGAGGAGAAGGAGGAGGAGGAGAAGGAGGAGGCGTCTGGGAGGCAAGGGATCGAAGGGGAAAGCTTCTGCCAGGGAGGGGTGCTCCCCCAAGGGGGGGTCACCTCCCCCCGGCGGGTAAGTGAACCAAGGGAAGGGGCTTCCCCTCGGCGCGATTGCGGCGTTGCTCGATCTCTCTCTTGCTGGAACGTTTCAACAGGAGGGCCCACGGACAGCAACAACGACGACGACGACGACGACGGCAAGGACGACGACGGCGACGACGACGACGACGACGGCGACGACGACGACGACGACTGCGACGACGACGACGACGACGACGACGACTCAAACGGAAACTCCTCTCACACAGGCCGACACGGTCGGCGGATTTAGAAGAAGGAGGATGAATGGCCTTTTGATTTTTGCCTGTTTTGCCAGTGGTGTTCCTGGTTTGCCTGGCGACACATTGATTCGCACAGCAGTCGAGGCCAAGTCATGTGAAGCACTGTGATCGTGCTTCTTCCCCCTCAAACAATAGAATGAGGATGAGGATGAGGATGATGAGGAGGAGGAGGAGGAGGAGGACCGGCGGATAATGAGGGGAGACACACATCCTAAACCCCTCACGAGCCCGTGGAGCCCCAGATCCCCCCTAAACCATCCTCCTCCTCCTCCTCTTCATCCTCCTCCTTCTCCTCCTCCTCCTCATCCCGAGAATG
Source organism: Prorocentrum cordatum (assembly GCA_963575745.1). Classification (NCBI taxonomy): domain Eukaryota; class Dinophyceae; order Prorocentrales; family Prorocentraceae; genus Prorocentrum; species Prorocentrum cordatum. Next base: position 4,039 of record CAUYUJ010021026.1, on the reverse strand, counting down.
CGGAGGAGGACAACAGAGGACGACGAGAAAGATGATGATGTTGCTGCTGATGATGACGATGATGACGATGATGCTGATGATGATGAGGAGGAGAAGAGTCATGAGGAGGAGGATGAGGATGAGCATTATTACGCAGATGCAGATGGTGATGCTGACGATCATGGTGTTGAGCATTATGATGATGCAGCTGAGGAAGAGTAGCTGGAGAACGAGGTGGAGGATGAGGAGGCATCCTTGAGGTCTCAAGAAGCGGCAGTGCCGGGAGTTGGCGATCCTCCTGCCCGAGTCCTCGGAGAAGCAGCGGGAGGAGATGATCCAGCAAGGCCAGGGCCTCGTGGCAGCCCTGCTCATCCCTCGTTCCTCCATCCATCCTCGAGCGGAGGAGAAAGGAGGGAAAAGGAAGGAGGATGGGCACGAGGAGGCGAATGAGGATGCCTACGGTGGGGGCGTTGGTTGAGGAATGTGCCCAGGAGGCGTCAGACCCTGGAGGATTCCTTCTCGGATGAGGGCGGCGGTGATATCCATGGGCGATCCACGACTGGGGTTCTACTGGCTTCCAGACCCTGGATTCTTTATCCAAGGGTTCCTTATCCAATGCCCTAACCGTATCCGTAGCCATTTTGGCGCAAGCTGGCTCGGCCCCCCTGCGCGACGGGCGGTGCGAGCATGGTGGCTGCAGGAGTGCCCCTCCGTGGGGCCGCTGGGGCGCGTGCCTCGGCTAACCGCTCATCTCTAAGCTGAAGGGCGAGCTGAGCGCGGCGACGCTGGAGCTCGACCGCCTGCGAGGGCTGCTGGACCGTGCAGCTGGCAGCGGCGGGGGCGCGGCCGAGGGCGAGGCTCGCCGCCGCGAAGCCATCGCGCGGCCGGCGCTGGTGGCCAGGCTCGCGGGGGACCAGGAGCAGCTGGAGGACCGCGTACGCCGCCACGTGGCGTGGCACGCGCAACGCTGCCCCTCGGCCTCGGCACCTCCAGGCGATTGGCGGCGCGCCCAGCGAGGCCCGCGCCTCGGGGCCAGGCGCCCGCGAGGGGGCGCGGGGCTGCGCGCGGACGCCGAGGTTTTCGTGCCTGCAGCTGGGGTCTGGGAGTCGTTGGGTGGCGGCCAAGCTCTCCGCCGTGATGCTGACGAGTTCCTTCCTGGGGCGGGTTCCTGGTTTCCGCCAGCGGATGGGCCAGCCCCCGCGGGACTCCGCTGCACTTGCGGTTCGCTGGCGTTCTCCTGGGTGACCATCGGCGCGACCTGCTTCGAAAAGTACCCTGTGCGGAGAGCTCTGGCGCTAGCGGAGCCGCCAGCCGTCTGGGCGCCTGCGCCCAATGCTGCAGGTGGCGGCGCTTTTTGGGCCCTTGCGAGGGATACCAGCTCTGCTGCTGGGGCCGCCGTGGTCGTGCGGGACGCGAAAGGCGAGCGCATCGGCGAGCGCATCGGCGAGCGCATCGGCGAGCGCCTCACGGAGCTGGAGCAGTGGGCGTGCGCGACCATTTGTCCTTTCGTTCGACGGCTGGCGCGGCTCCGCCAAGGCGGTTCCAGCGAGCAGGGCGTGTTCGTTCACGTCCTTGCAGGGGCAGACGTGGGACATGCGGAAGCCCGCTGCCGACTACCTGGCTGTCCTCGTTCAGCTGGTCGGCGAGCTTCGCCTCAGCCCGACGGAGCTCGAGGAGATCGAGTCGCTCTCGTTGGAAGGGGAGGCGGAACCCATCGAGCAGGTGGCGCAAGCAGGAGAAGAGGAGGATCGTATCTTGAACCTGCTGGCGTTTGAGAGCAGTTCGTTGATGCTCCTCGATGCGCTGGGTGTGCTCGGCGGCGCAGGCCGTGGAGAGGAGGCGCGCGAGGAGACGGCGCATGAAGAGCTGGAGCTGCTGTGCGACATGGAGCCGCGGCGCCTGAGCTGGTTCCGCGGCAGGGTCGCGGCCACGTGGCTGGCTCGGAAGGCGGGGTGGACAGAGCCACCCGAGGGCGACGTCGACGCCGTGTGGCCTGGCGGCGAGTCCGAGCGCGCGCGGAGGGCGGACACCAGCGGCGTCGAACTGCGAGGGGGCCCTGTGGCGCGAGAGTGGCGCGGGCGGAGCGTAGTCGTTCGCGCCCGCGGTTGAATCCAATTGCACGCTTGGGCCTCCAGGGGCCCTTGAAGAGAGACAAATTGCCTTAACCGCATGACAGAAGAATGTGCTGATACTAAAGTTGGGGAAGACGAGGATGAGGATTACCATGATGACGATCAAGTTGTTGATGTGACGGCGTTGGTGATGGTGATGCTGGTGACGGTGGCACTCTTCGGATTGTGGTAAGGCTGGTGCCGGTGCAGTGGTGGATGCGGCCGATGATGCCGAGCGGGGTACGAGGAAGAGGAACAGGATGGGCAGGACGGGGGGGCCATTTGGTTTCCAGCGAGGGGCCCGATCAAGGGTCCTGGGCGGCCTGGGGAGGGCTTGCTGCGGGATCCTGTGGCAGGGCACTCTGGGGCCGCTGCGTCTCCCGGGCCTTTTAGTCCTGCCCTTCCCGCCCTTCCTGCTCCGGAGGCCGCCTGCGCGCCCCTCGTGGCGCCGACTCTCTGCGGCTGAGGCTCGGCGTCACCCCAACATGCTGATACTATGTGTGCGTCGGACCCCCATGGGCGACGCGCGCACAGGGAAATCTCGAGTCGGGCATCGCCTCTCCCCACGCCCTTCTGGGTGGTCTTCTCCCTTGCTCCGTGCGCGAGGAAAATAAATGCGTCGCGGCGGGCGCTTTCGGGCCACGCCGCTCGGGAAACGATCTACTACAATATGGATCTGCGATATGTTCGGGTCGGACGCGCGCGCGCTTCCAAGGATAACATATACTACTAGTCTGTCGCTGTGCGTCCCAGGGGCCTTACCCCCCCCTCCTCTGCGGCCGCCCTCTTCTCTTCCACTTGCGTCAGTGTGCCAATGGCGCGGCGCGCCCCGCCAGCTGTGGACCGTGTTGGTGGCCGCTAGCGTTGCGGACCCCCCGAAAGTTCCCTAGCAGCGTTCCGCCAGAGGGTTCTAGTAGTGATACAAGTACGAGACCACAGATCACTGAACGCGTTCCACTACTCGCAGAGTGCCTGCTTGCAAACGCCCGAGGAAAGTATGTGCTCTTCCATGTAATGTGTCGTAAATCTCCCGCGGCGGGTCCGGGTCATTTGTGAGCAGTTACGTTGCGAGCAGTGGAACGCGCTTGTCCAACAGAGGAGGCCGAACGGGGGGACTGGGATGCCTCAGACCTCGCCGTCCGGCAGCTGGTTTGGCAGCCGTTTCGCGAGATACTTCCTCACACTTTCTTCGCGACCTGTTCTCTCGCTTCCATGCCGGCTACATTTTTGGTCCAGACGGCCACGATTCGGAGGTTGCCAAAAGGGTTCGTTGGACAAGGTTGGTTTCGCTGGACTCGAGGTCCTGCCAGCCCGACCTTACGCACTCCAGCACGACCTGGGGCGCCCCAGCAACCGTCGAATTCACCCTTCTTGAAGCAGAATTTCTCGCCGTCCTCGAACGATCCACTGCGAAAAAACCCTCAGGTGTGCACTTGGCCGTGGCCGTGCCCTCGCTCCTGTCCCGCCTGTCAGCGTTCCTGGGAGTCCCCCTAGGGCTACCTAGGAACCCAGACCCCCGACGTGACGGTTTGTTTGCAACGTCGACACCCAGGGGTCTGGACCCCTTCACCGGGACCCGGTTTTCATCTTGAGTCGTCCTTTGGCGGTCCCAAGCTCCGGGAAGGGCTCCTGGAGGCAGAAAATAGCGAACAATTTCCTTTCGTTGTTGTTTGCACAAGGATGGGGGTCTGGGAATGCAGGTTCTCACCAACCGAACTCCTGCTCGACCCGCCTCTTCACCCTCTGCCGGGGTGAGCCTGCTCCGTGTCCCCTGGCCCTCCCCTGGCCGTCCCGTTTGTTCGGGGGGAAGAGAGGGAGGAGGAGAAGGAGGAGGATGAGCAGGAGGAGAAGGAGGGGGAGGAGGAGGAGGAGGAGGAGGAGGAGGAGGAGGAGGAGGACGAAGAGGAGGAGGAGGGGGCGGAGGAGGCAGAAATGGTAGTGGTAGAATC
>CAUYUJ010021025.1:113524-146023 GCA_963575745.1 Prorocentrum cordatum | reverse complement strand
ACATCCTCCCCCATCCTCCTCCTCCTCCTCCACGTCCCCCTCCTCCTCTTCGCCTCCTCCTCTTCTCCTCGACCCCTCCTCCCCCCTGGAACCCGGTCCTAGTTTGGCGACGCTGTCCAGCGCGCCAGCGCCTCCTCTGCGGCGGCCTGCTTGGCCTGCGACGCTGCGCCTGACGCAGCCAGCGCTGTCTTGCGCGCTATGTCCGCCTTGGAAGGCGGCCGCCTTCTTGGCCTTCGTCTTCTCAGCCCCCTCCTCCCCGCCAGCCAACCTGACCATCTCGGCCAAATCAGCGACCTGGTCGTCGAACGCAGCCTTGCAGCCTTCTGGGCCGCCGCTGCCATGGCCTGCCTGGCCCCCATCCATCTACCGGACCGCCTGCCAGGCAGGCGCGCCTCCCTCGCGGAGGAGGAGGAGGCGACTGCGTCTGCCGCGAGAGCGACGGGGCTGTTGGGCGCTGCAGCCCCAGCCGCGAACGCGACGAAGACGGCCGCCGCCGTCCTGGGGGGGGGGCCGCCGCTGCCGCTGCGGCCCTGTAACGGCGGGCGTCGCCACCGCCGCCGCCGCAGGCCCTGCTGTCGTGGCGGGCGCCGCGCCTGCCTTCTTGGCAGGCAGCTGCCGGGGCCTCGAGGTGGACGCCGCGCGGCCGCGACTCCCCGCGCCGCACCATCCCTTCATCCCCATCTTCAGCATCCTTATCCTCCTCGCCCTCTCCTCCTCCCCCCCTCCTCCCCCTCCTTCCCCCATCCCCATCCTCCTCCTCCTTGCCCTTCTCCTCCTCCTCCCCTCCTCCTCCCCCCCCTCCTCCTCCTCCTCCTCCTCCCCCCCCTCCTCTTCATCGGTCGTTTTCTGTCGTCGTCGTTCTTTCTGTCGTCAGCTTATTCCTCCTCCCATTCCTCCTCCCACCTCCACTCTCCTCTCCTTCTCCTCCTCCTCCTCCTCCCCCTCCTAGCTCTCTTTCATCTCCTCCTCCTCCTGCTCCTCCTCCGCCTCCCCCTCCTCCTCCTTCTCCTCCTCCTCCTCCTCCTCCTTCTCCTCCTCCTCCTCCTCCTCCTTCTCTTTCTTCCACCTCCCTCTCCTCCCCCGCAGCTCGCCTGGTCATGCCCCATGGCGCCGGGTCACGCCTGTGTCGGCGAAGCGCCTCGCGGTTGTCCCCTCGGCGGCCCCATCCGCCCCCCCCCCTGCTTGCTGCCTGCGTCCTGCTGTCGTTCGTTTCCCCGTCGTCTCTCTCGTCCCAGGGTGGCAGCGCGCGCCCTCCCCCCCCCCCCGCTGCGCAGCGTTGTAGCCCCGCGTCCTCCACCCACTGGTCGGAGTCGACACCAGCGCGCCAGTTGCCGAAGAGTCCAACCTGCCCTCCTTCTGGGCGCGACTGGTTGAAGGCGCCCATCATCCTCACCACTCTTCCTCCTCCTACTTCTCCTTCTCCTCCTCATTCTCCTCCTCCTCCTCATGCTGCCCCTGTCCTCCTCCCCCTGCTGCTGCTGCATCTCCTCCTCCTCATCATCATCCTCCTCCTCACCTGCATCATCATCTTCATGCTCATCCTTCTCATCCCCCTCCCCCATCCTCCTCCTCCTCCTTCTCCCCCTGCCCCCCCCCCTCCTCCTTTTCCTCCTCCTCCTCCTCCTGCCCCCTTCCAATTCCCCCCCACGTCGTCGTCCGTCGCCTCCTCCCCCTCCTCCCCCCCGCAGCCCCCCCCCCCCATCTGCATCCCTGCTCCCCCCCCCCCTTCTCGCCCCCTCTCCTGCCCCCCCCCCCATCATCCTCTCCCCTATTTTCCTCCTCCTTCTCCTTCTTCTCCTCCCCCTTCCCCCTCCTCTTCCCCCCCCCCTCCCCCCACCTCCTCTGCCCCCCCATCCCCCCCCCCCCCTTCCTCCTCCTCCTTGCCCTTTCCTCCCTCCTCCCTCCTCCTCCCCCTCCTCCTCCTCCTCCTCCTCCTCCTCCTCCCCCCTGCCCACCAATCGCCTGCGTTCCTGTCGCTTCGCCCACTTAGTAGCCCCCCGCGCGGGTTCTTCCGGAGGTGGCGGCCTCATCCTGCGTTGCGCTGCGCGCCAATCAATGCGAGCGCGCATGATGCCCCAGGCCCAGCAGGCGGCGGGGCGGCGGGGGTGCGCAGAGCGCCCATGCTATCTTGTAGTGGATGCCACGGGTCGCGTTCCATGGGGCGACCATGAGCTCGTCCATCGAGCGGGCGCACCTGGGAACGCCCGCCCCCCCCCCCCCGCCCCCCAGGGCAACAACTCAGCTGCCCTCCTGACTTCTTAGTTAGCCCCCCCATTGCAATGGCAACTATTCTCGCGTCTTGGCTGGGCCAGCCTGTCTTGGGCTGTCTTTGGGCCACGAGGCGGGGCTTTCCCTGGCGTTTCCGGCGATGTTCCTGGCACTGCGCGTGTATGTGATGTGTGTGATGTGTGTGGTGTGCATGTCGAGGTAGTATGTGCATGATGTGCGCGTGTGTTTACACATGTGTCAGTACGCGTATATGCATATGCTTCTGAGTTGTCGCAGGGACCTGCGCGTAACAACATCAGACGAACATATTATGTAAATGCCAACGTATGTATTCGAATACGTATATGTACACAAATATGTATATGCATGGGTGGTGAACATGTATATGATGCATACACTGCTGCCGCGTGCAAATACTGCATGTACTTCAGTCAGATATCAAATATGACTTGATCCTTTCTTCCTGCTCCTGCTCCTCTCTCTTCCTGGCCCCTCCTCCTGCTCCTCCTCCTCATTTAATTGAATATGCGCTTGCCTTGGACAAGCGCATCCCCCTGCCTGTGGATGATGCCCCCCATGGGGCCCGCCCTTTTTTTCTGTGTGTTCACGCATTATAAGCCCCCTGGGGCCGCGAGGGATATAAGCCCACGCATCATGCATTTCACCGGCGCGGTGTTGCTGAAGCCCGCGGATGGGGAGTGCGAGAAGATGATTCTTCACGCGTCGTCTTGTTTGCCTTTGAACTCGGTACTGTTTCTTGCCCCTAGCCTTCGGGTATAAAAAGCATGGTAGTCGTCTCATCGTCAGGGGGAGGCCCCTCTCGCCCCACCACCCCTTTCCTCCTCACTCCAGTGGGGGGAGCAGCAACAGCAGCAGCAGCAGCAGGCGGAGGCCGGCCAGACCACCCTCCACTGAGCCCTGCAGGCCCGAGACGCCGTCCCACCTCAAGCCTTCCTGTCCGCCCTGCCTGGCCCATCGCAGGAAGGGCACCCGCAGCGGTCGCCGCGGCTGCAGCGCATATTAGCCCCGCTGTAGCTGTTCCAATAGAACCTCATAGAAGTGAAACTTACCCCCAGCAGGGGGGGCAGGGCGGGGGCGGGATGATGGGCTCCGTCGTCGTCCGTCCCGCCCCCATCCCATCCCCCTGCCTGGGGAAATTTTCACCTCTGAACCGGCAGAGCTCCGTCTTCTGCATGTGGTGAGCCATGGTGGAGGATGATGCCCCCCCGCCTGCAGCTACCCCACCAAGCCTTGGGCAGGCTCAGGGGGGCTCGCGCCAGGGGCAGCTTTGTCAGCGCGCGCTGCACTGGAGGTGGTGGACGAGGAGATGGAGGAGGAGGAGGGAGAGGAGGAGGAGGAAGGAGGAGAAGGTTGAAGAGGAGGAGGAGCAGGGGGAGGAAGGAGAGGGAGGGGGATGGGGGAGGAGGCGGAGGAGAACGGGGAGGAGGAGGACGAGGAGTAGGAGGAGGAGGATGGGGGAGGACGGAGGGAGGAGGGAGAGGAGGAAAAGGGGGAGGAAGGAGAGGAGGAGGAAAAGGGGGGGAGGGAGGAGGAGGTGGAGGAAGAAGTGGAGGAGGTCGAGGATGGGGGGGTAGAAGGAAGAAGAGGAGCACTGTTCGGATCGTGATGCAGAGCAAAAAACAAATAATGAGGAACACGATCCGGTGATCATGATGCTGTGGTGATGATGGCGATGGTGACGAAAAGAAGGCGATGCAGAAAGCAACGGCGGCCTGTCATGGTGGGGGCAACAGCGGTTGCAATAATGCTGATGCCGACGCAGCAAAGGATTATTAATCATTATGCGGCAGTGGCGATGAGGAAGAAGCAGGGGGGAGGAAGGGGGAGGAGGAGGGGGGAGAGCGACGAGAGGTGGATGATTATTGTGATGATGATGGCGACGATAGCGATGAGTGGGGAGGGTGATGGCGATGGCGATGGCGATGGGTGCGATGACGATGGCGGTGACCAGGGGGAGGGGGAGGAGGAGGCGAGGAGGAGTCGGAGGAGTGGGAGGAGGAGGAGGCTGAGGAGGAGGGCGGTTGTGGGCGAGGAGCCCATGAATGTCGGAGTCTCTGCGAAGGTCGCGGCGGAGGGCGAGGGCTCCATGGATGGGCCAGGGCCCCATGGTCCAGGACGACCTGATGGGTTGCTTGGTATGTGGCGATGCCTGCTGTGGCGAGGGCCCTATGGACGGACGTGCCATATGCTCGTGGGCTTGCCACCCACATAGCCCCCCCCTGGCGTCGTCGACCCCCCCCCTTCGCAAATATTATAGCCCCCAACGAGATGCCCCCCCTTTCCGCCGCCGCCGCTCCACCCCTTACGCCCGCTGCTGCTGCTGCTGGTTGCATCTAGTGGCTCAAGCTGCTGGCCTGACGCACGCCAGGCGCTAACATACTGGGCGCTACAACTAGGCGCTAAACGATGTGCTGGGCGGGCTGCTGCCGCTGGTGGTGGGGGGCTAATAATGCGAAGCGCATCAGCAACGACGAGGCTACTGCCATCACTTGGCAGTTCGCTGAAAGCTGCTGGGGCTGTGAGGATTCCTGGGTGGATGGCGCTTGGGTGGATTTCTGGGGCCACCACTCCAAGGCTACTGAGGCTGCCTACCAGTCCGGAGCTAAGTGGTTTCAGTTTAAGACTGACTACTACTTCGACCACGACGTCACTGTGGTTTTCGGCACAGGGGGCTACGACGGCGACGAGCATTACCAGTACTCTAGTAATGGGACCTACCGGCGCGTGCGCAGGGTGAAGATCCTCATGCAGTGAGTGAGGAGCGGGGCTACTAGGTACGTAGTTAGTCGCCAGGAGCAGCGCGGGGCTAGGATATGATGAGGAGGCGGGGCTAGATGAGGACGCAGTGCAGCAGCCCAGACAGAGCCCATGACAGACCTGGTTAGATGTCGAGAAGAAAAAAGAAGAGCGGAAGATATGGGAAGGAGGGAGAAGAAGGGGGTCAGGATGATGGTGGCGGTGATGATGACGATGACGACGAAGACGACGATGGCGAGGGGGGCGATGGGACTGCGTGAGGGAGAGAGCGAGTGCGGGCACCCATGGGCGAGGTGGAGGAGGAGGAGGGCCTAGGAGGGCGAGGGCGACTCTAGGGCGAGGAGGGCCTAGCTAGGAGGGCCCATGGGCGAGGTGGAGGAGGGCCTGGAGGAGGGCCTGGAGGAGGGCCTAGGAGGGCAGTACCACCTCTGGCGAGGATGACGCGCGAGGATTTTATTATCAGTTATGACCCTTAATTCCTGGGTGCCAGATGCTGGTGGGCTAGGTGCCAGATAGCGCGGTGGTTAGACAACCCCCAAGAACCGGAAGTCGCTGCGGATGTTGATATCACAAGATGAATGGTGCGGATGATGATGATGCTGACGGTGAGACCATTATTGATGCGGATGGCGATGAGGATGCTGATGCTGATGCTGGCCATGGTGGCGATGATGTCGTTTGACAAGGATGCCAGGACATGCTCCGAAGCAAGGTGCACGACGGAAGCAAGGAATGATGTAAGAAAGCTGGAATCAAGGAGGAGGATGCGAGGATATGATGTCCCCTAAGACGGGTGTGAGAAGGATGATGTCAGGGCGCAACAAGAATCAATAAGTAAGAATAATAGTGATGTGCCGATATGCCCTTTCATGCGGGTTGCGCCATAAGTTGCGCCGCCACCCCCCCTTCCCCGGCGACGAAGGGGGGGGAATAATGTCAGGGTTAGGGCGCTGCCCGCGCTCGGCCCCCCATGGCTGGGCGCGCGTGCGATCTACGATCGATGGCCTGGAAGTCTTCCCCGAGCGGCAGTTGGCGGTGGGATTGCAGGAGGGGGGGTCATGGGTACACACGCACGCGCACCATCTGCGACCAGGGTTTGAGGGCTTAAAGTTTTGGGGCTCCATGAAAGTATCAGGGCCCATGGTGGGCTGAAAAAATGGGGTGACCAATTATTCATGCGTTTCGGGTTCCACGCTGAAAGCTGGAAGGTTTGAACAGGACAGGGGCTAAGGACAGGGGCTACAAGAAACAGGGGCTAAGGAAAAGCGTGCGAGAGGACAGGGGCTAAGGAACAGGGGCTAAGGAAAGGGGCCAAGAAATTGGGTCAACAGCGTGCCAGAGGGACAGGGGCCAAGGAAAAGGAAAACCCCAGGCGCCTGTGATGACGGGCCCGCGGGCTGAGCATGCTGGAGCCCCTTTGTCGCGACGTCGCGCCTGACGCCGCGACAGCGTGCCCAGTAGCGGCCTCGGGCGGCCATTGAGACGCGAAACGTGTGCATTATCTGTCTCTCCCCTTCTCTTTTTTTGTCTCTCTCTCTCTCTCTCTTCTCTCCCTCCTCCTTCTCTCTCTCCTCCTCTCTCTCTCTCTCTCTCTCTCTCTCTCTCTCTCTCTCTCTCTCTCTATCCTCGCTCTTTCTCTTTCTCTTTCTCTCCCTCCCTCTCTCTCTCTCTATCACAGGTGCTTCACTCAATCGAGAACTTTGTGGTTTCAGGCGTGTCTCCGACGATGTCGATGGGAGCGCTGCCCACAAAAACCTTAAAAAGTTAATATGTCAGTTCGTGAGTTCACAACCACGGCCACTGCTCCGAAGGCAGGGTTCGGCTCGACCCCACCATATATAAACATACATACATATAGATATCTGGGGCCATTGCTCGACCCCACCAAATATAAATATACACATACACACATATATATATATATATATATATATATATATATATTTATACAGCCTTGCGAAGGACCCAACCACACGCAGTTGTGAGCACCGCAATTGTGGAAATATTCTTCGGTGGAGCTCCCCATGGGGCCTGCAGGGTTCGGCTCGTCCCCACCATTTATATATAAACACATACATACATATTGAGATGATCACCATATGAAAGTAATATATATGTATAAAGCATGACACATCATATGGCCATGGTTGCATAATAGCATAGCATACATTTACTGGGCGATGCCGATGGTGATGTTGTGTGGACGGCACAATACTTAGCATCATCATCATCATCATGTTCATCCTAATCGCATTCATCATGATCGTTATTATGAGATGATCACATATGAAAGATGGAGCAGCCAAGGCGGAGGAGGAGGAGGAGGAGGAAACGTAGCCCGAGGCGCGCCGAGATCCCCACGAGTCATCAAGACTCAGCTCGGGGCAAGCCTCCTCCCCCTTCCTCCTCCCCCTACTCAGTTCTCCACCAACGCCAGGCTGCTCAGTGCTCGGTCGACCCTCGTCACCCAGCGCGCCTGTCCGGCGGCCCCCGCCGATGTCCCCCGAGCGCGACCTGCGCGACGACGACGACGATGAAGACCGCGCCGACGACGACCACGACGATGACAACCACGACGACGACGACGACGACGGCGGGCGACCTGTAGCATGCATCACTATAGGCTGGGTCGAATGCCTGTAGCATGCCAGTAGGCCCAGGGGTCGAAGGCCATCTGCATCTCCTCCGCGGGCCCGCGCTGAGCGCAGGCGTCGTCGCTGCTGGCGTCGTAGGCGTAGGCGTCGTAGGCGGCCAGGCGCTGAAGCCTGGCGCGGGAGCAGAGGCGCTTCCGCTTTGGCGTCGTCGATGCTGGCGTAAGCGTAGGCGTCGCCGGTGCTGGTGTAGCCGCTGGCGTCGTTGGAGCTGGTGTAGGCGCTCGCGCTGGCGTCGCTGCCCGTGCTGCTGGTGTAGCCGCTGGCGTCGTCGTTGGAGCTGGTGTAGGCGCTCGCGCTGGCGTCGCTGCCCGTGCTGGAGTAGCCGCTGGCGTCGGAGCTGGTGTAGGCGATCGCGTCGTCGTCGTTGGACCTGGTGTAGACGCTGGCGTCGCCGGTGCTGGTGTAGCCGCTGGCGTCGTTGGAGCTGGCGGCGGTGCTGGTGTAGGCGCTGGCGTCGGCGCCGCGGCGGTCTTGGCGCTCAGCCTGCGCCGGACCACGCAGCCATCCACGCCCTTCCCCTGCGCCAGCGCGACCGACCGCGACGCAGCCTCCGGTGGCGGCGCTCGGCAGCGGTGCTCGGCGTCGGTCTTGCCCCTGTCCTTAGCCCCTGTCCTTGCGTCGGTCCCTGTCCTTAGCCCCTGTCCTTGCCCCAGGCACAGGCGCTTGGCGTCGGTCTTGCGCTTGGGCACGATCAGAACCCCCCCGCGCGTTCTCGGCTCTCCAGCCCGAGAGGGTCGAGACGCGTTCCTCGTCCTCAGCTCTCCAGCCCGAGAGGGTCGTACCTCGTCCGATCGCGGCTGCAGCCTCCTCCGCGGTACCCCAGCGCGGGAGGGGCGGCTCGCATCGCGCGTCCGCTCTTCCCCGCGCCGGCACCGCTTTGGGCGGGAGTAGGGCCCCATATGGCTGCGCGACGACGACCACGACGGCGACGGCCGACGACGACGCGACGACGACGCGACGCTGACAACGACGCGACGACGACGACCACGACGGCCGACGACGACGCGACGACGACGACTACCACGACGGCGGCGGCGACGGCTACAAAGACGATGACGACGCCGCCGTCGCCGCCGCCGTCGCCGCCGCCGCCGTCATCGTCGTCGCCGTCGCCCTCGCCGCCGCCGCCGTCGCCGCCGCCGTCGCGGCGTCGTCGCCGCCTTCGTCGTCGCCGCCGCCGCCGCCGCCGCCGTCGCCGCCGCCGCCGTCTTCGTCGCCGTCGCCGTCGCCACTCACTGCCGTCGCCGTCGCCGTCGCCGAAACCGCCGTCGCCATGGCCGCCGACGTCGCCGCCGCCGCCGTCGTCGCGCGCGCGCGCGGGGCCGGACCGGACCGGGACCGGACCCGGGAACGGGACCGGACCGGACCGGGACCGGACCCGGGATCCCGCGGGACCGGACCGGGACCGGACCGGACCGGGACCGCACCTGGGACCGGGACCGGACCGGACCGGGACCGGACCCGGGACCGCGGTCGTCGCCGCCGCGTCGTCGTCCCGGGTCCGGTCCCGGTCCGGTCCGGTCCCGGTCCCGGGTCCGGTCCCGGTCCGGTCCGGTCCCGCGGGGTCCCAGGTCCGGTCCCGGTACTACGGCCCCTACCCTTCCTCCTCCCTTCCTCCTCCCTTCCTCATCATCATCATCATCATCATTGTCATCACTATCATCATCATCGTCATCATCATCATCGTCGTCGTCGCCGTCGTTGCCGTCGCCGCCGCCGCCGCCGTCGCCGTCGCCGTGCCCGTCGCCGCCGCCGTCTTCCGTCGTCGTCGTCGTCGTCGCCGTCCGTCGCCGCCGTCGCGGTCGCTACCCCCTTTATCATTCGTATTCATCATTATCGTTATTATGAAATGATCATCATATGAACGATGAGATGATACGGCGAAACGTGTGAGGGGTGTGCCGCACTGGCCGGGGGGACGCTATGCGAGCACGCCTGTCTCGCCGTTGGTGGTGCCAGGGGGGCGGCGACTCCGGCACCCTGGCACCGACCGCGACGGCGACGGCTCCGGCGACGGCTTCGGTGATGGGTCTGACGGCGACCCCGATGCTTCCGACAATTCCGATGAATTCGTATCCGCCTCTGGCAGCGACAGCGATTCAAGAGACGACGTAGCCGACGACGACGGCGGCGACGCTGACAACGACGACGACGATTCTGACGACCCCGACGTCGACCCCAACGACCATGATGACGGCGACGACTCCAACGAGTCCGACTCCAATTTCGACTCGGACCACAGCGAATCCGACGACGACATCGGGTGCTTCGACGACGCTCCCAACTCCGATCCTGATGACTCCGACGACAATTCAGGGGGGCAATTTCGACAACGACGACAACGCCGACGACGATGAGACCGATACTCAGAAACCTCCAACCCCGACGACGCCTTCGGCGACGGCAACGGCGATTGCGACCACTTCGGCGGGGCGGGCTGCGACGACGACAACTCCGATGACGATCCCGACGACTCCGGCGACGGCCCAAACATTACTCCAACGCCTCGGTCTCCAAGGGCAATGAGTTTTTCGGTAATTTCGAAAATGACTGCGACGATGACTCCGAGGGCGACGCCTTCGACGACGACAACGACTTAGACGACGCAGACGAATTCCTCCGTTGACGACGAAGACGACTCCGGCGAGTGGCCGCCGGAGTCGTTGTCGTTGTCGTTGTCGTTGTCGACGTCGTCGCCGTCGTTGTCGGAGTCGTCGCGTTCGCCAGACTCGGAGTCGGCGTCGTCTGAGTCGTCGAAGGCATTTGAGTCGTAGTCGCCCTCTTCATTAGGTTCCCTCGATTTGTCCCCATCACTGTTGCGGCATCGTCGCCGGGGTCGTTTTTGTCTGTGTCGTCGTCTTCCGAATCGGAGTCGTCTCCGTATGGGAATCAGAACCGTCGTCGTCGTCGGACTCGTAGTTGTCGTAGGAGTCGCGCGAGTAATCGGAGGGGCCACGTCGCCATCCATTGTCGCCAAAATCAATATCGTCAGAATCGCTGTCGTCCTCGTCGTTGGAACCATCGCCGAACACGACGTCGGAGGCGCAATCGCAATGAAGGCCGGATTCGTCGGCGTCGTCGTCGGGGTAGTCTGCGTCGTCAGCGGCGAAGTCGCCATCATGGTCGGAGTCGGAATCGTCCTCGGAGTTGTGATTGGAATCGTCGTTGGAATCGTTGTCGTTGCCAGTGTCAAAGTCACGACCATCGAAATCATCGTCACCATCGATAAGGAATCGTTGGTACTGCCGTCAATGTCGTCGGAGCCGGAATCGTCGGAGTCGTTTCCGTCGTCGTCGCATTCGGAGTCTTCCGCGGAGACCCGGGAGTCGTCGATGGAATCATTCGTCGTCGCCGCCGTCGGAGTCGTCGGCCCTAGGGGGGAATGGGGGCGCCCGCACGTGGGTCCGCGCTGATGCGGCACAATCCTTGCGCGGATCATGCCCCATATGGAGCTCTCGCAACGGCCCCAGTGCTGACGTCTGAATGCGAGTGCATGCTGTCGTTGTCGTCGTTGTCCTCGTTGTCGACGGCGCGCATCGTAAACGTCGTCATGACAAATACTGGCTTCATCAAGGTAAAATTTGCTGCATGATCAAGGCTTGCCGAATCATGGTAGACCTGGGCCGCATCAAGGTACATCTCGTCGACGCGAAACTCGAATATATCCATGTGACGCATTGGGGTTGGTGCGCGAGGGGCAGTCATCATCCCTATGACTACAGGCGACGGCGCTATGAGGGTTGAATCCTAGGTGCCGAATGCTCGTGGGCTAGGTGCCGAATAGCGCGGTTAGAGAATGTGGGGGGCGCGGAGGGCCATCTCTGGCCAGATCTACTTCCTGCACAGAATGGCGCCTAGAACGCCCCGGGGGGGCCAAGGCGGCCCAGAGGGCGCCAAGTGCGGCGTCCAATTGCGCAGCGCACGTGGCCTCTTGGGGCCCCCTTGGAGTCATGTTGGACGTTCCGGGTCCTCTCTGGAGGGCCGCAGAAGAGCCCCAGAGGGCCCCAAGAGGGCTACCAAAAGGCCCGTGGTGGTCCCAGGAAGGACTCAGGAGGGTCTCAAGTACGGCGGCAAGTGCCCGACCTACTTGGGCCGTTCATGGGCTTCTCTTGTATTTGTGTTGGAGCGTCGAGGCGGTCCAGGAGGTCACCCAAAGACTCCGAGAAAGCGCCAGAAGGAGCTCCAGAAAGCTACCAGTACGGCGTGCAGTTGCCAGACCTGGAGCGCTCGGGAGCCCTCTCGGAGTTGTTTTGGGGTGTCTAGGTCCTCGCTGGAGGACCGCAGGAGGATCCCGAGAGAGCCCTGAGAACGCCCCCAGCAGGAGTCTATTGGAGCCGCAGGAGAAGCCGAAGAAGGCGTCACGTACGGCGTGCAAGTGCGCGACCTACTTGGGCTTTTCTTGGGGCCCTCTTCGGGTAGTTTCGGGGTTTCGAGGCGGGCCCAGGAGGTCCGACAGAGGCTTGCCAGAGGAGCCAAGGGGGCCCCAAGAGGGCCCGAGGAGGAGCTTGGGAGGGCCCCAAATGCGGCGTGCAATTGCGAAATCTACTCGGCGCTCTTTTGCGGTCTTTTTGGATTTGTTCTTGGTTTTCGGGGTTCTCTCTGCGAGGGCGCTGTCCTATGTCTCTGTCGGGCCCCTGGGTGTCTCTAAAAATAATACCTGGAGAGCTCGTCGCGGGCCTGCGGAAGTCGGTGCCTCGCGGGAGGGGGGGGGGGCCCTTTGCGGGCGCCGCCGTTGCCGCTGGGTTGCGAGGCTCCAGAGCGGCCGAGTCGCACCTTCGCGGCGTCGCTCCGCAGCTGATTGTTGTGGGGTGGGGCCGAGCTTTGCCACCCGAGACCTGCAGGGGAAGGATGGGGCGTGAAAGACCGCCCCCTCCACTTCGTCGGCAGGGAGGCTCAGCGCGGCGCGCTCCGCCACGGGCAGCAACGCTGAGCCGCAGCGGCCGGGGGTCGCGCGCCGACGTAGCCCGCGCTGGAGCGGAGATTCGCGACCGCGGCAGGAGCGCGAAATGAAACAAATGAAAGAATGAAGTCCCAGAGCGGTGTACAATTGCACGCCATGCTTGGGGGTCTCTTGGAATTCACTTGGGGTGTGATTCCTGTGCGTGTGGTGCGCGAAAGCCTCGACCCCAGTGCTCTTCTCGGAGGTTCCTTGAGCGCAGTATAGGACTGTGCAGAGCCTGTGCCTAGGCCTGTGGTAGGGCTGTGTGTAGGCTACGCACAGGACTGTCGTAGGCTCCTGGTGCGGGCTTGTGCGTCGGCTCTGCTTTGGCCTGCGGCACACCTTCTGCAGGCCTGTCCATACCCTGCCCGCAGCACTACCAAAAGGCCTGTGCATAGGCTGCGCCTGGGCCCACCATCGGCCTTGTTGGGGCCGGTCCACACCCTATCTGTAGGCCTACCGCAGGTTTCTACCGAGGCCTGAACTAGCTTTTATCAGAGGCCCAGGAGCAGAACGTCCGCAGGCCCAGGACATGTTCATGTATAGGCCTTGCGTAGGTCTACCGCGGGGGCCTAGGGTATTTTCACGTGCCGGCGTGAGGCTAAAGGTAGATTTGCGGATACCCGATGCCTTGGCCTATGCGTAGGCTTGTGGTGGGCTGCGCACAGCCTGCTGATAGGTTTGTCCTAGGGCTGCGCGCAGCCGGTCCAGGGAGGCCTTTTTGCAGGCCTGCGCGTAGCCTGCCCGCTGGCTTCTTACACGCCTATCGATAGACTTTCTCAGGGGCCTGCGGGATCAGGCGCCAGAGGCCTGTGCACAGCCTGTGTCTGGGCCAGTCCGCGACCTATCGATAGTTTATGTAAAGCGGATTGTTCTCTACGCCGCGGCGGCGCGCGCGACTGCATGGTGTTCTGGCCCCTGCCTCCACTGTATGGTATGGTCTGGTCTGGTCTGGTCTTGTCTGGTCTGGTCTGGTCTTGTATGGTATGGTGTGGTCTGGTGTGGTGTGGTCTGGTATGGTATGGTATGGTATGGTATTGTCTGGTCTGGTTTGGTCTGGTATGGTATGGTATGGTATGGTATGGTATGGTATGGTATGGTATGGTATGGTATGGTATGGTATCGTCTGGTGTCGTGTGGTGTCGTGTGGTGTGGTGTGGTGTGGTTTGGTTTGGTATGGTATAGTATGGTATGGTAAGGTATTGTATTGTATGGTATGGTTTGGTATGGTATGGTATGGTATGGTCTGGTATGGTATGGTATGGTATGGTCTGGTCTGGTCTGGTCTGGTCTGGTCTGGTATGGTGTGGTATGGTGTGGTATGGTGTGGTATGGTATGGTATGGTATGGTATGGTATGGTATGGTCTGGTATGGTATGGTATGGTATGGTATGGTATGGTATGGTATGGTATGGTATCGTTTGGTGTGGTGTGGTGTGGTGTGGTTTGGTCTGGTATGGTATGGTATGGTATGGTATGGTATGGTATGGTATGGTATGGTGTGGTATGGTATGGTCTGGTCTGGTCTGGTATGGTCTGGTGTGGTCTGGTCTGGTCTGGTCTGGTCTGGTCTGGTATGGTATGGTGTGGTGTGGTGTGGTGTGGTCTGGTCTGGTCTGGTATGGTATGGTTTGGTATGGTATGGTATGGTATGGTACGGTATGGTTTGGTATGGTATGGTGTGGTATGGTCTGGTCTGGTCTGGTCTGGCCTGGTCTGGTCTGGTCTGGTCTGGTCTGGTCTGCTCTGCTCTGGTCTGGTGTGGTGTGGTGTGGTGTGGTCTGGTCTGGTCTGGTCCTGTCTGGTCTGGTCTGGTCTGGTCTGGTCTGCTCTGCTCTGGTCTGGTCTTGTCTTGTCTGGTCTGGTCTGGTCTGGTCTGGTCTGGTCTGGTCTGGTCTGGTATGGTATGGTATGGTACTGTATGGTATGGTATGGTACGGTATGGTATGGTATGGTATGGTAAGGTAAGGTAAGGATAAGGTTCTGTAGGGTAAGGTAGGGTAAGGTCAAGTTAGCCAGCTCGAACGAGCGAAAGGGCTCCGTCCACTCCCACCCGCCCTCCCACAACATAAGAAGCAAGCGCGTCGTGTCCGACGCCCGTCGTTTATCTTATATTGTGGTCGGCTAGACGTTCCCCGCGCGCGATGTGCGCCGCGCCCCGTATGCGCAGGTCCCGGGCCACCCCCACGGGCCAGAGGCGTGCGAAGATCTCCGGTAACTAGTTAACAATCTTCTAGTTTGCGCGCGCGGGGCGGCCAATGAGGGCTCCCGGACGAAAAGAACCCCGAGCAGGTCCTGGGCACGTCGGTCCCAACGATGGGTTTCTTCTTCGGCGCTGGCTTCCAGGTCCCAGAGCGCCCCAGGAACGCCCCAAGAGAGCCGAGACGCCCCCGAGACGATCCGAGAGGCCCTGAGTCGCCGAAAGATCGTACCAAGACGCCCAAGATGGCCTCCAGACGGCCGAAGACGCCGCCAGGAAACCGCGGGGAGCCTCTCGAGGCCCTCCAAGAGCCTGAACAAGCAAGAACTTCCCAGGTATTCGTCTCCCCAGGGCCTCCTGGAACGCCCCGGCGCCCAATGAATTGGCGAGCTAGAAACGTGCGCCGAGCCAAAGCG
Source organism: Prorocentrum cordatum (assembly GCA_963575745.1). NCBI lineage: Eukaryota > Dinophyceae > Prorocentrales > Prorocentraceae > Prorocentrum > Prorocentrum cordatum. Next base: position 130,807 of record CAUYUJ010021025.1, on the reverse strand, counting down.
GGAGCGCAACTTTGAGAAAATGTCGCTCGGCGCTCAAGCGGGAAGGTCATTTCATTCACTTCGAGCGGGGGGGAGGGGGGTGTGCCGCGCCCAATTCTTGCCATGCACTGTTGCGGGGTGGACAGGGAAAATCAGCATGGCATTGCTTCTGACAAGTAAGGTGGCCCCTCCCATCTTGGGGTTGCCCCAGAAGTCCGCGCGCGCTGTGCGCCGCGCCCCATTCCTGCCACGCTTTTCGCATCGTCGACGACAAGACAGGCCACGATGAAAGAAAAAACGGCAACCTTGTATGGTTTTTTTGCAATCCGGATGGGAGGGCCCGCAGCCCGCATGGGCGTCCGCGCGCGATGTGCGCCGCGTCCCATTCCTGCCACATATTTCGCACCCTCGGCGACAAGGCAGGGAATCTGAGAGGAAAAAACGGAGACTTTGTATTGATTTTTTGCCGTCAGGATGGGCGGACCGAGATTGACGGCCGCGCGCGCGCGATGTGCGCCGCGTCCCATATGCGCGCCGCGTCCCACTGCTGCCACATATTCCGCACCGTCGGCGACGAGGCAGGCCATGCTGAGAGGAAACAACGAAGACTTCGTATTGATTCTTTAGAGTCAGGATGGGCGGGCCCAGATTGTCTGCCGCGCGCGATGTGCGCCGCGTCCCATTCATGCCACGCTTTTCGCATCGTCGACGACAAGAAAGACGATGTTGAGAAGAAAAACGGCATTTGTTTATTATTAAAAAAACAATCCGGATGGGAATCCCGGATTGGGCCCTGATCGGCCGGAATACGAGGTAGGTGGGGGTATATTCTAATAAGGAACAAGGATAAGGATAAGGATAAGGATAAGGATAAGGTAAGGGTAAGGTAAGGTAAGGTAAGGTAAGGTAAGGTAAGGTAAGGTAAGGTAAGGTAAGGTAATGTAGGGTAAAGTATGGCACGGTACGGTACGGTAAGGTAAGGTAATGTAGGGTAGGGTAGGGTATGGTAGGGTGTGGTATGGTCTGGGATGGTAGGGGATGGGGTGGGAGGGGATGGGACGGGATGGAACGGAATGGGATGGAATGGAACGGGGGGAAAAATAATGGGATGGAATGGGATGGCATGGAAGGGATTGTACTGGGAAGAAATGAATTGGGATAAAATGGAAGGGGATGGGGCGGGATGGGATGGAAACGAAATGAGGGGAAGGGAACATAAGGAAAGGGAATGACATGGACCAGAGTGGGATCGGATGGAGTGGGATGGATTGGAACGGAACGCCAGGGATTGGAATGGAGGGAACTCGATTGGAATGGAATGGAACAGACTGGGAAGGATTGGAATAGGATGGATTGGGATAGAATCGGATGAAATAAAATGGAATGGGATGGGATGGGATCTTTTGGTATGGTATGGTATGTTCTGGTCTGGTCTGGTCTGGTCTGGTCCGGTCTGGTATGGTATGGTATGTGATGGGATAAAATGCGTTGGAATGGAGCGGAACGGAATTCAACATAATGGTATGAGATGAATTGGGATAGGAAGGGTGTTAATGGGAGGAAATGGCAGTCAATGGGATGGGAGGGGGTAGAATGGGAGGAACTTGAATGGAAGGGCATGTAACGTAAAGTACTGTACTGTATTGTAATGTACTGTACTTTAATGCCATGTAATGTAATATGATGTATTGTAATGTATTGTAATGTAATGTAATGTTATGGAATGGAATGTCATGTAATGTAATGTAATGCAATGCAATGCAATGCAATGCAATGCAATGTAATGTAATGTAATGTAATGTACTTCGATGTAGTGTAGTGTAATGTAATGTAGTGTATTATAATGTAATGTAATGTAATGTAATGCAATGTAATGTAATGTAATGTAGTGTAATGTAATGTAATGTAATCTACTGTACTGTAGTGTAATGTACTGTAAAGTAAGGTAAGGTAAGGTATTGTAATGTAATGTAATGTAATGTAGTTTAGTGTAGTGTAGTGTAGTGCGCTGTACTGTAATGTAATGTAATGTAATGTAGTGTACTGTAATGTAATTTGATGTGATGTGATGTGATGTACTTTGATGTGATGTGATGTGATGTGATGTGTGGTGTTTTGTTGTGATGTGTTGTGATGTGATGTGTTGTGATGTGATGTAATGACATGTAATGCGATGCAATGCAATGCGCTGCAATGCAATGTAGTGAAATTTATTGTAATGTTTTGTACTGTAAGGTAATGTAATGTAATGTACTGTCCTGTACTGTATTGTACTGTACTCTACTGTACGGTAATATAGTGTCATGTAATGAAATGTAATGTAATGCAATGTAATGTAATGTCGTGTAGTGTAGTGTAATGTATTGTAATGTAACGTAATGTAATTTAGTGGAATGCAATGCAATGCGATGCAATGTAATGTACGGTAATGTAATTTAATGTAATGTACTGTAATGTAATGTGATGTAATGTATTGTAGTGTAATGTAGTGTATTGTAATGTTTTGGTATGTAATGTAATGTAATGTAATGTAATGTAATGTAATGTAATGAAATGTAATGTAGTGCAATGTTTTGTAGTTTAATGTAATGTAATGCAATGTACTGTAATGTACTGTAATGTACTGTAATGTAATGTAATGTAATGTAATGAGTTGTGGTGTAATGTAATGTAATGTAATGTCGTGTAATGTAATGTAATGTAATGTAATGTAATGTAGTCTAGTGTAATGTAATGTAATGTATTGTATTGTATTGTAATGTAATGTACTGTAGTGTAATGTAATGTAGAGTAATGTAGTGTAGTGCGTTGTGATGTATTGCAATGCAATGTCTTGTAATTGAATGTGATGTAATGTAATGGAGTGGAGTGGGATGGGGATGGAATGACATTTGATGGAAAAGGAATGTCATGGCATGGCAAGGGATGGACTAGAATGGGATGGGATGGGGTGGGATGGGTTGGGACGGAACAGAACGGAATCGAATGGAATGGAAGGACAGGTGTGGACTGGAGTTGACGGGGATCGGATGGGATGGGATGGAATGGGATGGAACGGACTGGACTGGAGTGGACTGGACTGGTCTGGACTGGCATGGAATGGAATGTGATGGAACGCAAGGGAATGAAGGAAAGGAAAGGAATAGAAAGGAAAGGCGAAGACAGGAAAGAAACGGAAAGGAACGGAAAGGAGAGGACAAAACATGACATGACTCGTGACAAGGCATGGCATGACATGTACATGAGAATCCAATGACACGGGATGTAACGAAGTGGAATTTATTGGAATGTAATGGAATGAGCTAGGATGGAATGACGTAGTCCAATGTGAGGAAATGGTATGAGATGATGTGAAGTGAAAGATGGAATGACTGTTCCACACAATCAAATGTTTGAAATAATCAAGGGTTGACGAAGCTGTTACTTGAATGAGGCAAGAGGACTTCCGTTTCACTGCTACATAACTGAGGCCAACCCAACTACACGGCAAGGTCCGCCGCGGGCTGGCACAAGCATCCGAGGAGGGACATCATTACAGAAAACTCCAGGGGAAAACGACACTACTTGCCGGGAGTGGAAACAGTAATGGATTAGGTAGACTGCAGGGTGGGCGCCGAGGTTTTTGGCAGATGGGGCGGGAAATTCGTCACTCTCGTGCCCCAAGTCCCTCTTTCATCGTCCCCCGTGTCCGGTTTTTTAAGGCGCCTTTTTTTGTAACCAGGGGGTCCAGTTTATTAGGGCGAGCTTAGGGTGTCTGGTTCATTGAGGCGCCCCGTCGAAGAGGGGGGCCAGAATATCAGGTCGCATTTGGAGGGGGGTCCGGTTTTTTAAGAGGGGGGTCGATTTATAAGGGATTTGAAGTAGGTCGACTGCAGGGTGGGCGCCGAGGTTTTTGGCAGATGGGGCGGGCAATGCGTCATTCTCGTGCACGCCTTAGCCTTTGAGCCCTCGGCCTGCCACGCGGGTGGTTGGGGATCTCAGGGCCGGCGCTGCACCGCGCTGTCGCCAGGACCGCCTTGGGGCCTGGAAGAGACTTGGCCTTTTGCGCCCCTCCTCCTCCTCCTCCTCCTCCTCCTCCTCCTCTCCTCCTCTCTCCTCCGCCTCCTCCTCCTCCTCTTCCTCCTCTTCCTCCTCCTCCTCATCCTCCTTCTCCTCTCTCCTCCGCCTCCTCCTCCTCCTCCTCCTCCTCCTCCTTTTATCGCTCCTGTGCCTCCTCATCTGCAATGTGGTGTCATGCTTCGCTATGCGTTGCCATGCTATGGCAAGAGCGTGCTGATATGCAACGTGTCGCTACTTTATGCCATGCTATGGTATGCTTCGCCTGAGAACGTAGACGACCACCCGCGACACGTCATCGCACGTTTGGCGGTAGCATACCGGACATACAACATCCTGCGCAACCAGCGCGAGTACGACCTCATGACGGACCCCATCGCCTCGCACAGGAACTCCATGTACGTGGACCACATGAGCGCGGCTGCCGCCGCCCGCCGCGCCCTGAGGCTCCCACGGTGCCTCGTAGGCGGCGCTGGGCCGCTGCGCCGCTAACTTCCAGACACGCGCCCCCTCGGCGTGTCGTTCGGTCCTCCTCCTCCCCATTTTCTCTCCTCCTCTCCCTTCCTCCTGCTCCTCCTCCTCCTCCTCCTCCTCCTCTTTCTCCTCCTCCTTCAGGTGGAGACTTGGCCACCACCACCTCGCTGATTTGGAGGTGATTTGGATATCTTTTTCTTCTACCCCCTCGCCACACTCGTGACAATCGTCCCACCTTTGTTCCACCGCGTCTTGGTCTGCAGGCGTGTTCTTGCACCAATGTTTCGTGCTTGAACAACTGGAGATGAAGAAACAATGGTTTGGGCGGGGATGCGTCACCGCATGTCAGTGCCAGAGTGCTAGTGAAACCTTGAGGCTTTGCCGATGGCTCTCGAAGCTCTGCTTGTGGCTCTCGTGGGTGGGCTGGTGGCTCCGGTCTGCTGGTTGCCCGCGTGTCTGAGCTGGTGGCCCTCGTGTCTCAGCTGGTGGGCCTCGTGGCCCTGCGTGTGGCTGACGTAGGTCAGCCCGCGGTCCTCGTATCTTTGCTTGTGGCTCTCGTGGCTCTGTTGGCGGCTCCCGTAGCTCGGCATGTGGGTCTTGCTGTGCGTGCGGTCCTCGTAGTTCATTTTGTGGTCGCCGAAGGTCGCCTGGTGGCCCCTGTAGCTCTGCTGGTGGGTAGCTGTAGTAGCTCACAGCTCACGCTCTTTCCGTAGTCCCCGAGGTCCGAATCGGAGTCGTCGGCTGCCACTTCGTAGTGTTCCACTTTCCTGGAAGCCGGAATAGTCTTTGCGGCCGTTGGAGTACAGGTCGCTATCGAAACACATTGCCGCAGTCGTGCTCGTAGTAGGCAGCGCGGCCGCAGTCGTACTCGGCGTAGGCGGCGCGGCCGTTGGCCACCGGTACCTCCGCGACAACGTTCTTAGTAACCCCTTCGGGCTTCTCGTTCGCGTCGTTTCACGCGGCTCGCTGTTGCACTGGAGCTGCTTGTTGCGCCATTCGTGCTTGGACGCTCCTGGGAGGGCGGTCGTAGCAATGATAATTATGCCGTCGAGACACTGTTGTATCCCATGCCGGTTGTTGTGCCCAACTGGTTTGGGCCTGGTCAGTTCGCGCCCATGTTCCTCTATGCGTGTGTGGCCTGCGCAAACAGTGGGTCAGTCTCGTAGCCTTGTACTTCAGCAGCTGGCGGTAATTGTTGTAGTCGCGGTAGTACTCCTTCTCGCGGATGTTCTCCCGCTGCTGTTGAGATGTGGTTGTCGCAGTTGATCACCCACAGGTGGATGAAGCTGTGCACCCACAGGTTGTTGTAGACATGATGCGTGCGCAGCCGATCGAGGCCGCGCGCTGAGGCTGGCCCCCCCTCTGGAACGAGGCGCGGCGGCGCGGGGGCTGGGGCCAGATGGCCTTCGATCTCCTTCCTTCCTTTTCTTTCTCTTCTTATTCTTCTTCTCATTCGTCTTCTTCTCCTCCTCCTCTTCCGCCTCCTCGTCCTTCTCCTCCTCCTTCCTCCACCTCCTCCCCCTCCTCCTTCTCGTCCGTTCTTCTTGTACATGATTCCTCCCTTTCGCTCCCCGAAACTGTTCGAAAAGGCGGGCCGACCGTTTCGCTTGAGATCTCCTTATCATGCATGGTCCTGAATTTTAGTAATCGGCGCCGGCTTCACAGATGAAGGACGGGCCGCTTCCAGAATGTAGCTCTCGCCTGAGCGCCGCGCACATTCGCTACGCATTCGTTCTAAAGGTTTGTAGGGATATCGCAGAAATAGGGCGGGCCGCTTCCAAAGTGTGGCTCTTGCCTTAGCGCCGCGCGCACTCCTTTCAAACTTTGCAAGAGTTTCATCGCTCGAGAGCGGGCCGTTTTCAAGTGGTGCGCCCGCGTTAACGCCGCGCGCACTCGTTTGGCAAATTGCCAGAGTTTCGCGGATTGAGGGCGGCTCCTTTTCAAAGTATGGCTCTCGCTTCAGCGCCGCGCGTGTCCGTTTTAAACAATTACAAGAGTCGCACGGGTTCGCATGGCTAGCGTACCACAACTTGTATTTGGAACGCTTCAGGATTGTCAAGGCGCAACACTTACGTTCATTAGCGGTGTTGAAGTCCCAGGAATGGTGTTCTGGCGCGGTTCAGGTGTTTTGGAAGGTTCCAGGATTATGCGGGTGCAAGAGTTACGTTGGTTCCCTGTGTTGAAGTCATAGGATTGGCGTTCTGGCAATATTCAGGATCGTCAAAACGCAACAATCAGGTTGATTCCTGGCGTTGGCGTCCCGAGAATGGTGTTTTGGCACGCTTTAGGATGTTCAAACGGTTGTTTCCCAATGGGGCCTTTCCCCCAGTGGATGGGAATCCTTGTAGGGGCCTGTTAAGAGAGAGTTTGGAGGGAGGGTTTATTTCGACATAGTTGATGAGTCTTGGGTTTGCACTGGTCCTCCTCCTCGTCCTCCTCCTCCTCCTCCTCCTCCTCTTCGCCCGCTTCAGCCGCCCGCGTCCTGCTGAGCGGCTACTGATTCCACTGCCAGCGCCCGCAGTGCGCGCACGCGTTGGCTCTAGCCTTGCAGCGGATCTCCCGGGCTCCAGCTTCCCTCTTCCGTCTTGTTGGGTTGTGCCTGAGCGCGCTGCCACTGCTCGCCTGATTTGCGCTGATCCCAGCACCGTGGCAAGTGATGGCGGGTGCACCTGTGCCTCCTCCCCATCCCATTCCTCGACCTCCTCGTCGACTCCTCCCTCGCCTTCCTTCGCCTTCTCTCAAGGGAGGAAAAACCACCCGGACCCGACAATTGCCGTTTGCTAAACGGCCCCGGGCGTTTACGAAGCAGCCGTGCCCTGCTTGACCACTTCCCAGGGTGCGTTTACTGAACGGCTTCGCGTGTCGGGGTGGTTACTATCGGCATGGAGTTTCTGCCTTCTGCTCTCACGCTCTTCTTCGGGCTCCACCCTCCCCTCCTCGGCCTCCTTCGGCCCTGCCTCCCCGACGCCCCCCCCTTGCTCGCCCCGCGGGGTAATGCCGCCACCCCGCCCGCCAGGCGCCCCGGGGCGGCCGGCGATGCGGGGGACGAGCGGTCGCGCTCGACGCCCTGCCTCCTCGACGTCCACTGGAGCTCCCTGGGCGCCTCCTCGGCCCTCGGCGGCCCCCGCCATCCTGCTGCGGCAGCGGCGGGGCCTGCCGCCGCTGCTCGCGCGCGCCCGCGCGCGTGGCTCTGCGGCGGTGGCCGCGGCTCGCCCGGAGGCTCCCGCTCCGCCCGCGGGGAGCTCGGTCGACCTGCGGGGCACGGCCCGGGGCGCAGGGCCGGTTCGTGGCTCAGGTCGTGCCGCGTCGGCCTCCACGCAGCACGCCTGCGAGCCTCTGACTGGTGGAGGCGGCCCCAGCGCCGACCCCCAGGAGCAACGGGGAGTTGAGTTCCTGTCGGCCTGGGGGGCTGTGCTGCTGGAGCAGCGAGGGGGTGGACGGTGGCGGCCCTGACTCCCAGCTTCCCCAGCTTCGCCTCGCTCGTTTCGCTGATCAGCGACAGCCCACCAGCACTGCTTGCCTGTCGTGCTCGCGCCGATCCCGCGTCGAGCCGGCTGGCTGCACTCGCCCTCCTCGTCATCGACCTCGACCTCGTCCGCCTTCTTCGGCTTCTCCTCGGCCTCCCTCGCAACCTCTTCGTCGTCCTTTTCCTCTTCCTCCTCCGCCTCCTCCTCCTCCTCCTCCTCCTGCATCCACGCACACAGCTGAGCAGCGACCGAGTCCGCTGTAACTGCTCGCCGTTCCCGCAGGCGCTGGTTCCGGCGTTGTCAGCAGGTTGCCTGGGGCTGCAGCTTTGCCTCGTTTGTCTTGCGGAGCAGCGGCCGAACCCATTGCCCTTGCATGCCTTTCTCGCGTGTGGTGATCCTGGCATGTTAGCCGGTTCCGGTTGGCTGCACCTCCTCCTCCCCGGCCTCGACCTCGGCGAACTTCTCCTCGACATCCTCGGCCAACCACAGCATGGCAGAGCTCACCAGCTCTGGCATTACGATGAGGAGGGCAGCGTTGCCGAGGTAGCGTCGGATATTCTGCATTTGCTGGCCCGCAAGATCGCGCGTTCTGGTCTGGAGCGCGTGGCTTGTGCCGCTGATCACCAGCGGCTCGGTTACAGACGTGACGTAAGAGTCAGACTGTGACGAAGTCGTCGTCTGCTCCTCCTCCTCCGCCTCCTCGTCTTTAGTCCTCTGCCTCCTCCACCTCCTCTGCCTCCTCCTCGGCCTGCTCCGCCTTTCCCGTCTCTTCCTCCTCCACCCCCTGAGCCTCTTCGGCCTCCTCGACCTCTCGCTCCTCCGCCTCCTCTTCCTTCTCCTTATCGGTCTTTTCAGCCTCCGCGATCGGGAGCGCGTGGCGTGTGTTGCTGATCACCACAGCTAGGTCAAAGACAGGGGGCAAACATCTGGCATCGGGGAAGGGGGGGAGGCACCTGCTTCTCGTCCTGCTACTCTTGAGCCGGGCCTGTCCCTCTACAGGAGGAATATTCAACACATAGTACAGACATACTATGGGGATGTTTTTTTTTTTTTGTTTTGATTTTTGTTATTTTGGGGTACTTTTAAAAAGATGTTCCACCCAAAATCCGTCTGTAGGATGACAAGCCCGATTTGATGCTACTCCCCCTCATCATCCCCCTCAGGCTCTTCGGCAGCCTCGACCTCTTCCACTTCCTCGGCTTTCTCGAGTCCCTCGGCTTCCTCATCCTCCCTGGCCTTCTCCGTCCCGCCTTCCTCCTCTCCTTCGGCCCCTGCCGTGTCGGCGTTGGTGTCGTCGAAGGCGCCGTCGACAGTGTTGGCGATGACGCTAGCATAGGCGCTGGCGTTGAAGCCAGCGTAGTCGCTGTTAACGTTGTTGGTGATGATGCTGGCGCATTCGTTGGCGTTGGAGCCAGTGCAGTCGCTGTTGGCGGTGTCGACGATGATTGTGGCGAAGGCGCTGATGTTGGTACCAGCGTAGGCGCTTTTGACGGCGATGGTGCTGGCGTGGGCGCTGGCACGGAGGCCATGGTAGTCGCTGTTGACAGTGTTGGCGATAATGTTGGCGTGGGCGCTGGCCTTGGTGCCGGTATATAGTCGCTGTTGATGGTAATTGCGATTATGCTGGCGTAGGCGCTGGTGTTGAAGCGGGCGTAGTCGCAGTTGACGGTGCTGGCGATAATGTTGGCGCAGGCGCTGTTGTTGGTGCCAGCGTAGTCGCTGTTGGCGGTGATGGCGATGATGCTGGCGTGGACGCTAACACTGAGGCCAGGTTAGTCAACATTGACACTGATGGCGATGTTTCTTGCAACGGCGCTGGCGTTGTTTTCGGCATAGCCGCCGCAGATGGTGACGGCGATGATGCTGGAGTAGGCCCCGGCGTTGAAGCTAGCGTAGTCGCCGTGGACGGTGTTGGCGATGATGCTGGCGCAGGAGCTAGCGTTGGTGCTGGTGTAGTGGCTGTTGACGGTGATGGCGATGATGCTGGCGTTGTCGCTGGCTCTGGTGCCTGGGCAGTCGCTGTTGACGGTGTTAGCAATGATGCTGGCGTAGACGCTTGCAACGGTGTTGGCCAGAATGCTGGCGTCTTGTAGTACTTCTTCTTACCTGCGCAATGTTTCAGTAGATCTCGTGTGAACTTGCGAGGTACTCTGCAGCTAATGTGGTTGCTGCGTTATCATTGCGCAGCCTCGGTAGCGGTATCACTGTTACTAGTAGTCCTGCCCAGCGTTCTAAGTTCGTTTCAGCGTCATCAAGACAAGGCTCGTATCTCGTCTTTTTCTTTTCTGAGTCGTATCCTATCTACCTTGTGACGGCCCCATTGCCATAACAAATCTAGTGTACAGTTACAGTTACTTCATTGCAGGCTGATGCGGTGTCCAAAGCTCGCACAAAGGTATTTGTCGTTTCATCTTCGTGCTTATACCCGCAATGGAGACACATCGTCAGCGTTTCTTTGGGATTGATGGGTTTCCAGGTTTCCTTGCCAGCACGTTTGACGTCCAATGGTTGCGAAATGCTGCTTTAGCGGTGCGTGTTTCAACGCGCATTTGCTGGTGTGTGCGCTCGCATCACGCAGTCTCATCTAGACATTGACGCACACCCATGCAAATCCACAGACAGAGAAAAAGGCAGCCGTGCATAAGCAAACGCGCGCGCCGACGGTGCACTCTGGCGCACCTTCCCCTCGGTCTGTTGATCCGACTGTCTGTCTGTCTGTCTGTCTGCCTGCCTGCCTGCCTGTCTGTCTGTCTGTCTGTCTGTCTGTCTGTCTGTCTGTCTGTCTCTCCCCTCTCTCTCTCGCTCTCTCTCTCTCGCTCTCTCTCTCTCTCTCTCCCTCCGTCTCTCCTATATCTTTCTGTTTTTCTCTCTGATCTCTTTCTCTCTCTCTCTCTCTCTCTCTCTTTCTCCCTCACACCCCTCTCTTTCTCCATGCAGTATTCGTCTTACGAACAGCTGTTGTCTTCACTCTTGCTATCATACTTCCGAGTGGGGAGCAGTCGTGTGTCGAGTGCAAGTCTGCTTGTTGTGCACGTGACGTATCCGTACCATGCGGCTGCAGCGCGTCTGTTCCAGTGCATTGTGCTCCCTGCTTTCGCCCAATTCTTCTGTTCGTGCGCGGTTGCTGTTCCGCATGTCATGTTGTTGCCAGTCACGTGGCTCAGAGTTGGCCTGCGGACCGCGCGATTTGTTTAGGACATTGGCCTCTAGAGAGGAGACGCTGATGCTTGTTGCTCTTTTCTTGGAGTCCCTTCGCTGCCGCTTATGTCAGCGACCATTGCGCTACATGCCCGCTCATCCTGAAGGCTTCCCGTGTTGCTGATCAGCTCTTCATTTCGTCGACGACGGTCTTCGGCTACATCATGCTCTTTTTGCAGTCATATTTGCGTGTGTGTGTGTGTGTGTGTGTGTGTGTGTGCGTGTGTCCTCTCTCTCTCTCTCTCCTTCTCTCTCCTTCTGTCTGTCGCTCTCTACACTTCTCCCTCTCTCTTTCCCATTGTCTCTCTCTCTCTCTTTCAAATCTCGTTCTGTATGGTGATATATTTAGTTCAATATTCCTCAGGAATGGCTTGCACTCGGGGCTTCATATTCCCAAGGCCGTGCTTACACTTGGGAGTTCTGGCTCCTCTTGATGAGTTGGATGGTCCGCCAGGGTTTCGCCTGGAGCCTGGTTGGTCGACAGTCGTGGGCGCCTCGTGGACACCCCGTTCACTGGGTGTGCCCCCCAACGGCCTGGCGTCGGATGGGCAGCCAGCCGTGAGCGCCTCGTGGGCACCCGGTTCGCCGGGCGGGTCCTCCGGGCGTCGGACTGGTGGCCGGCCGTGGGCGTCTCGTGGGCGCCCCGTGCGCTGCGTGGGCCCTCTGGGGTTCCTGCCTGGCGCTCGGCTGGCGTGGCCGGCGGAGGGCGCCTCGTTGGCGGCCCGTGCGCTCGATGCACCGCACGGGTTGCACCGCACGCCTGGCACCACAGATCGCATCTCGGGGCCTGCCTCGCAGCTGGAGCTACGCAGCCGGCAGCGCGTGGCTTGCAGCGTGCAGGTTCTTGCAGGTCGCTGGCAAGCGAGTCGTTTCAAGATCGAGCTCTTCCACCTATGATGTACGCCACTTGCTTTTCAAGAAGAGCTCTGCAAGGAATCTTGTATTTCCGCGCGCTCGCATATCTTCACCATCACGCTCATCAGCGCCACCGCATCACCGCTTTTATCGTCATCGTCACTCGCCGCTTTTGCCAGCACCATCAGTCAATCACATTCGTCACCGACGCATGACACTATCATCGTCATCGTTGTGACCACCATCGGCGCCTTCATTTTCCTTGTTGTCGCCATCGCCATCATCGCCACCACTTTGGTGGCTATAACCGTCATCTTTGCTGCCGTTGTCGGCGTCATCGCGATACAGCGCCCGCCCGAGTCACCGACCTTCGTTGGAGTGGCCGCGCGCCAGCGCGGCTTTTGAGACGCGCTGATAAGTTCCTATCTGTAAGCGCCATCGCGGCCGCGTCGATTGTGCCAAATCAGCTGAATGCTCTGCACGCGAGCTTGTGCGCCGTAGCACAGCCGCAGAGATGCGCTGGAGCCTGTGCGGCCAGTGACGCGCTGGGAAGTTACAAGTGTTCAGCGCCATCGCGGCCGCATCTGTTGTGCCGAACCAGGTGCTCCTCTCCTTGCTCTCTGCCTCCCTCTTCCTGTCTTTCCTCCTCGTCCTCCCCGCGAGTCTTTCCGGGTTCTGCTAGTCTTGGTGGCCTGGGCCGCCCTTGGATGCAGCCGTGCTTTCCTGCGGGGCAGGAGGCACCACGCTCCACAATACATCTCAGCGTTTCGTCTGGCTTGCAGCTTCTCTGTCTCCCGCCCCCTCTGCTGCTGCGCGCTGCTCGCCGTGGCCTCCCTCACTCCTGATCCGCTGCCTCCTCTCCTGCTCGATTGTCTGCTCCTCTCCAGGCTGCTCTTTGTGTGTTCCCCTTCCCTTCCTGTCGCGCGCTCCCTCTCCCTGCGCACTGCTGCTGCTGTCCACGCGCGGCGCCCAGTCTTTCTCGCCCGGCTGACCGCACGACGCCTGGGGCTCGAGTCTCGCTGCGCTGCGGGGGAAGATCAGGAGGGGGAGAACCACAGACACAATTCATCGCCGACTCCACAGTAAATAGGGGAAACTATGGGAAGTGTGGGGGAAGACACCCCCCCCCCAAAAACCCGAGAAACTTTTGGGAAATTCCGGTCATTTGTGTCTATTTATTTGTGTTTCCCAGGGCCCCTTCAGAAGAGAATAGGGTCTCTCTGGGCGCTCTGCCCCCTCGCGACCAGAGGCGTCCACCCAAGGAGGGGGGGTATGGGGGGATAGACAAACCTCTTCCCGAGGGGGAAGAAGGTGGCTGCAAAAACTAACTTGCCAAACCAGCTGCACCCACAGGGCTGCTCGGATTGCCAAGAATGCGGCGCACGTCAGTATAGCAGTGTGCGTTGCTCTTTTCTTATAGATGTTCCTCTTGCTCCCCCTGCTCTCCCCCTCTTCGACGCTGTCGGCGTCTCGATCTATCTATATCCCTCTTGGCTTGCTTCGGTATCCTTTTTCATAATCTGCTCCTTGTGGTAGAAGGATTCTTTTTTTGATTCACCGCGATGATCCATGCTATTAGTTAGTGCTTTCTGTGATATTATTACACCTGTATCTCTATACATGCATGTGCAAGCACTTCTATATCCATACTTATAGCTGCAAGTGTTTAGGAGTCTTCTCTCGCACACTTTGCGTATCCTTGTTTCTCTTCTCCTTCCTTCCCTCTTTGTCATCCTCCCCCTTTTTTTGTCATTTGTACTTCCCAGTCCGTGCGTGCACTTTGCTTCTTCAGGACACGTGTCCCTGCCTGTGTTCCCCAGCGCTCGCCGCCTTAACCAGCGCTGCCCAGCCCCGTAACGAGCCCAAGCGCAGCGTGCAAACACCGCACGAACCTATACAGCGCATCCGGATGATGTGTACATTCCATCGCACGACCTGGCCCGCGGCGACGACGATTCGATGGCTCTCCAACTGGCCTCCTCTGTGTCTCACAAGGTCTTCGATTAGTCCCACGCTTCCGATCGGAGAAACGATTTGCTCTTCCCCGCGCCTGTCGTCGCCATCCCCCGCTCGCCCTCACGATCGCCTCTGCCTTTCTCCAGTCTTGCTCTGCCCGACAGTTCGCCCTCGAGGTTTCGCCAGGCAAGTCGTGGAAACCCTTGGTCTGGAGATCGTCCTCGCGAGACAGTTTCTGCAGCTCCGAGGGTGCTCCTTCCTTGCGGGCGAAGATCGAAGTAGCGCAGCGGGTGGCTTAACAGTGGAAGCCCATGCCAAGAAACACCCTGCTTGCCTGCAGGGCGCCCTGGGTTTCTTGGGTTTCGATGGTTTTGCTGTGGAGAGCGTGACGTTCGGGCACCAAGAATCAGTGGACGTCCTGGGGTCTCAGGGTTGGGTTTCTTGAGGAATGTTTCTTGTGCTCGAGCTCCTACTGTACGACGTGCGTTGATGTCGTCGTCGTGGAAGTGCGGCACTTGCACGACCAGGGAGGTCGACGTGAGATGCCCATGCCTCGTGGTTGAGGAATCATTGGAGGCACGAGGCTCGGGCTCCGTGCTTCCAGTTCCCCCATTGCATGCTGGCTCTGCTCCTTCCCCGTCTGCTGAATCGCCGAGGATACCATCGAGTATGGTGCGGTTTCGTTTAGGCCGGGTCTGGGCAGCGAAGCACGCATACAGTGGGCGCGGAGTGCACGTGAGGGGAAAGGATGGCGAGCATGTCCTTGAGAAGCCTGGATCGCAGTGGAGGCCAGTCCAGTGGCCCCTGTCTAGATTTGTGCTTCCCTGTATGTGCTTCTAGCCTTCTGCTGAACGTTGACGGCCCCCCCCATGAATACACGAGCGAGCAGAGGAGCATCCGGTCCTCGGGCGCAGGTCTGCGAGCCCACCCCCCCTGCGCTGCTCCACACCAGGACTTCGGCCAGTCGTGCGTCTTTACTTACAGTTGGTCGTCCTCCGCCATGCCGTAGTGCCAGCTCATCGCGTGGCCGATCGCTGTTCGCGATACCTGGCCGCCTCGCTTTCGTCGGCCGATCGCTTCGTCGCCAGAGCGCATACATCAAAGACCTGACACCGGTCCAGCATCTGCCGATCTTCGAAGAGCCTCGAGTGGGCAAGGCCAGAAGGGGAGAAGGGTCAAGGTCACGACCGCGTCTGTGCGTGTGTCCTTGAGACCCTGGACTGGGTAAGAAAGAGGAGAAGGACGAGGAGGTTGAGGAGGAGGAAGAGGAGGAGGAGGAGGAGGAGTAGCAGAAGGAGGAGGAGGAGGACAAATCTACCCTGGGGTTAACTGGCCCGCGCGAGGTCAGGCATTCGTGCCATGTATCCTTCTCTCTCCCTCTCGCCTCTTCGAGGTTGACCCCCCCGCCGGGTGATGATTTCGTCCATAATTCCAGCGCTTGTCCTCTTCTGCGTGTGGGTACTTGTGACACGCCGTAGCGTGAAACCCTTGTGATGGTACAGATGTCAAGTGTCCTGTGTCAGCATCCTCTGGGGGTGCGGGGGATGGAGGGGGAAAGGAGGGAGGGGATGGGGGCGGCCGGAGAGGTGTGGCCAGGATGAGCCAGAAGAGCGTGGGGAATGATGTGGGGAAGGATGGGTGGGTGAGGGGGGGAACGGGGAGAGGGGAGTGGCAGTGAGGGGAGGGGAGAACTTGACGGGAGCGAGGGAGGGAGAGAGGGAAGAGGTCAGAGAGAGGGAGAGAAGGGGTGAAGGGGGGCAGGGACGGAGGGGAAAGGAGTGGGATAAGAAGGGGGAATACGATGGTAGACGATTGAGGGATTGCGGGAGGGAAAGACGGATATGATATGATAGGATAGGATAGGACAGGACAGGATAGGATAGGATAGGATAAGTATTGGAGAGGAGAGGACAGCAGGGGAAGTGTGGGAGGGAATGGATGGAAGGGGCGGAGCGATGCAGGACGGTATCGTTTGTGGGGAGAAGTGAAGACGGGAGCAGGGACGAGCAAGCATGGAGGGCTTGTGGAGAGGGGAGGGGATGGGGCAGGAGGGGGACATTAGGGGAGGGGAGGAGAGGGAACCAGGAGGGAAGGAGGAGGATGATGATGAGGAGGAGGCGTAGGAGGAGGAGGAGGGACGGGCGCACGACGGGAACAAGGGGGGAGGGAAACGAGGAACGGAAGGGACGGCAAGGGGGGAAGGGAGGGATGGGGGGGTTGAGGCAAGGAGGCCTCCTCCTTCTTCTTCTGCTCCTCCTGCTCCTGCTGCTCCTCCTTCTCCTCCTCCTCCTCTTCCTTCTCCTCCTCTTTCCCCACCTCCTCGAACTTCTCCTCCTCCTTCTCCGCCTTCTCCTCCTCCTTTCTCCTCCTCTTCCCTTCTTCTCCTCTTCCTCTTCGTCTTCCTCCTCTTCTTCCCTCCTCCCTTTCTTCCTCCTCCTCATCCTCATGCTCATCAACAACAACATCGTCATCACCACCATCATCCATCATCATCCTTTATCATCCACCATCATCCACCATCATCATTCCCACCAGCACTATTATCACCATCATCAACAACATCATCAGCATCATATTTACAATCATCAGGATCAGCATCAACATCAGCACTATCAACACCACCTACAATCGTCGTCAACATCATCATCACCACCATCATCATTATCATCATCATCATCATCATCATCACCACCACCATCATTACAATCCTCATCACCACCTTCATAATCATCATCACCAGCATCATCTTAATCATCATCATCATCATCACCAGTAGCATCACCATCATCATTCTCATACTCGTTAGCATCGTCATCATCACCATCATCTCCGTCAGCATCATTATCATCCTCACCATGATGATGTTGATGATGATGATGATTATCATCATCATCATCATCATCATCATCATCATCATCATCATCATCATCATCGACATCATCGGTTGTCGCTCGTGAACCCCCCTGCCCCCGTCCCTCCCTGTTCGCTACGCTATGCCTTCCCTCCCTTCATTTGCGCTCCTCCGCTCCGCCCGCCTGGGGAGATGGAGGGAGGGAGGGATGATTGTTGATGATGATGCTGATGATGATGGTGATGATGGTGGTCGTGGTGGTGGTGATGATGGTGATGACGACGATGATGATGCTGATGATGATGCTGCTGCTGATGCTGCTGATGATAATGGTGATTCTGATGCTTCTCAAGATGATGATGATGATCAGGACGACGATGATGAAGATGATGGTGATGATGATGATGCTGCTGCTGATGATGATGATGATGTTGATGGTAGAAGTGG
>CAUYUJ010021025.1:101024-106024 GCA_963575745.1 Prorocentrum cordatum | reverse complement strand
TAGTAGTAGTAGTAGTAGTAGTAGTAGTAGTAGTAGTAGTAGTAGTAGTAGTAGTAATTGTAGTTGTAGTTGTAGTAGTAGTAAAAATAGTAGTAGTAGTGGTCGTAGTAGTCGTAGTCGTAGTCGTAGTCGTAGTCGTCGTCGTAGTCGTAGTCGTAGTCGTAGTAGTAGTAGTAGTAGTAGTAGTAGTAGTAGTAGTCGTCGTAGTAGTAATAGAAGAAGTAGTAGTAATACTAGTCGTAGTGTTGCAGGAACACGTCGTTGGCACTCGGGAACCGGAGCACGATGGCGGAGAGTATCTTGTACTCGCCCTCGGTCATCAGCGCCCCGCAGAGCTTGCCGGTGAGCAGGGCTGTCAAGGCCACCCTCGTTTTCTTGGTCTCGGCTGTCACGCTCAACATCGTGTTCTCCACCCTCGTGCTCTCTGTGTCTTCGGTCGTCTCCCCGGCCTTCCACAACATGTACAAGATCGGCCTCATCTCGTTGGCGTCGGCGTCCACGGTTAACACCTTGGCGTCGGGGCTCATCGAGGTCCTGTGGCTCTCCGTGTTCCTCACGGTGGTCTTGCTCGCCACCGTCTTCATGGTCTACTTCTTTCCCGTGAGCCTGTTCGCGTCTGGCATCAGGTTCAAGAACTGCAAGCTGGGCTCCACGCCGACCAGGATGTCGGCCAAGAAGGTCATGTCCCTGGGCACAATCCTCTTCATTTTGTTGCCGGAGTGTGCCATCGCCCCCGCCGTTGCGCTGCCAGAGCAGTACAGGAACTCGGTGCCAGACGGCGTGAACAACGGCATCAACATCGGTGCCGCATTGTTCGCCAACGTCCTCACGGCCATTGCGGCGGACACGGCGACCTGGGCGTCTGTCGGCGGGGGGACCTCGCACGACGTTCGCGCAAACATCATCCGCGTCGTGAACCAGAACGTGCCGGCCGGGCAGAGGCCCGGCATGTTCTTTGCCGTCGCAGTGTTCTGCAGCTTGGTGACCAACCGGCGCAAGATGCTCAAGGCGGTGGCCAAAGTGAACTCGAGCCCCGCCGGGGCGGCGTTCTGGACAACCATAGGGGTCACGAGTGGGCAGTACGTGGCGTTCATGACCAACTTTAGCGTCGACTGGACGCAAGACGAGATCATCGGCACGAATTTCGCGACGACCCACGTGGGCTCGTCAATGCCGCCCATCAGCACGTTGGGCGCGATAGCCGCCAACAACGTTGCCACCATGCGCGAGTTGTTCCAGGTCCGGTACCTCGCCCAGCAGCACATCGACGCCGCGTGCAAGCAAATCTGCCACAGGTGGACGAAGATATTCTGGACCACAGTCGCTACCCGCACCAAGAAGGGTGACGCCCTCGTAAAGGCCTCCCAGCACGCAGTGCGCTACTGGGTGGACCCCGCAGCGCCGGCGGGGGCCGGCCCCCCGGCCATCGCCGGCCTCCACGGCTATCACCAGGACATCTGGAACACAATGTCTGCCGACATGTACCCCCTCCTGATGCCCGACCTCTCGATATACGACGCGGGAGCGCGCGGGAACTCGGGCATCGTGGGGAACGTGATTACCTCGGACGAGGCGACGTTCCAGGACTTACGCGCGTACCTTCACGACGTGCGGGCCGCCATGGGGATGGCCGACGTCAGGGCCGCCGACGCGAAGACGCCGGCGCAGGTCCTCGCGTGGTTCGACGCGGAGGTCGCGCGCATCGTTGGGATGAGCCTTCATGCAACCAAGAGCATCTGTCCAAGGCCGCTGGCTAAAGAGGCGTCAAGAGGCGTTGAAGATCGGGGCCGCCCCGCGGGTCCTGGGGCCGTCGGCGGCCCGCCGTCCGCTTTGTCGCCCGCCCGCGACGTGGTTTCCTCGCCCCCCTCCCCCCACTCCTGCCCGTCCAGGGTCCCGAACGGGGGTCAGGCCGTTCTCCGCCAGCATAATGAACGGGTCCTGGAACCGTTGGTTTCAGCCCATAGTCTTCCTGTGCCACCTTTGTCCCGCCCTGGCAGTTGGCCGCCCCATTTTGGTTCGGTGTACAGCCTCTCCCCTTCCCCTCTCCTCCCCGTCAGCTGTTTGGCTCGTGAGTACCTGCCTCGCACATTCTCTCGAGCTGCACCCCCCGTGCCATCCACCCGACCAAGTGATGGCGCCCAAGTTCTCGAAGCCTGTGCCGATGCCGTGGCCCGCCAAGACGTGCGCCGCGGGGGAGGCGCCAACCTCCAAAGCAAGGCCGATGCAGCGCCCTGTCCAGCAGGTAAGCTTGTCGGAGAGCGAAGGCGAGGAGTACGACATGATGTCCGAGGCGGCGACCTTTCGGACGGCACCGACGGTGCACGCTGGATCAGCGACCCCCGCTGAGGACGCCGATGGAGGTGGCCGTACGGGGGCCGCCCCCAGTGCCGCCGCCTCCGATGGCGCCTCGGCGATGCCTGCATCGGCGGTGGTGCCAGTTGCGTCAGCCGCCCTGGCAGCGGCAGCCACGTATGCCGACTTCACCACAGAGCAGCGTCGTGGGCTGGACGCGCTCGCCCTCGCGCTCCACAACCTTCAGCTGAGGGAGCATGCTGTGGGTGGCCGTGGCGGCCGTGGGGCGCGCAGCGCGGCCGACGGCGAGCGCGCCGTGGACGACGGGACCGCCAGCGAGGCCCCGAGTGCTGCGACCACGGGTGCCCTCAGCGGCAGTGGGGGCAAGCGCCACCGCCGACGCAGCAACAAAGCCGTCTACGGCCAGGCCCCCCAGTCGGGCGACGGCACACCAGCCGCGCTCGAAGACGTGGAGATGATGACGGAGGAGGACTACGCTGAGGCGGGCTACGTCCACTGCATGGGCGCATATTGGGTCCCGCCGCGCCGCCTGGGCTGGTGTCGGAGCTGCACGGCGCTGGGCGACTGGAAGATCATGGCGGTGGAGTACGTGGACGAGCTCAACTGTGCGGAGATGCGCCGCTATGCGGAGGCCAAGGAGGACAACGAGAAATACCCCGAACTGAGGAGGGGCAAAGAGGGGCAGTACAAGCTGTACATGTGCTCGAACTGCGTGGCGACGACGGAGGGCATCTCCGAGCGCGAGGCCGTGACGCGCGCTGCGCGCGCGAACAAGGGCCCAGGCTCCATCGACCGTGCCGCCGAGCGGGTGGCGAAGTTCCGTGCGAGCTTCGACTACATCAAGGAGGGCATGGACGTCCTGGTGGGGTTCGCGCTCTCAGAGGAAGGCTTGCTTGCCCTGCGGAGGTCAACGGAAGGCGTGGGGGTGGGCATCGACCCCGAGAGTACAGGCGCCCCCCCAGCCACGGAATAAGTGGCGAGGGAGGTGGGCCGCCCAATGGCGAGGTAGGCGGGGGTGGTGCCAGGGCCGCCCCGTGCGCCACCCCCGCCCCTCGAGGAAGATCCCCCCAGTGATGAGGAGAACGACCCTCAGTCCGACGTGGGCGCGGAGGACCAGGGGCTTCAGCTGACCGAGGCCCAGACCGTGAAGGAGGTAACGGACATCGAGCCCTTGCTGCGGCTCGGCCTATCCAAGAAGTCGCTGAAGCCCATGGCGCGGGCCTGTGGCGTCCTCAAATTCGAGACCATGCGCGCCCACATGCTGGGCGGCCTGGGGGCCATCCTGGAGAAGAAGGAGGACATGGTGAGGGGCGCCGAGGCGCAGGGCGGAGCCCAGAAGTGGCTCGACGCGCTGGACGAGGAGGCGGAGGTGGATGTGGGGAGGCTGAAGAGGGGTGTTCTGGAAGCCTCGGGGATCGCAGATGCCCACCTGGGACACAAACGTGCCTGGAAGGAGGAGTGCCAGGGTAACACCGCGGCGCAGGAGGCCTACCGCCGCATGGGCGACTACACGGACCAGTTCTACCGTGACAAGGGCTTCACGTTCAACATGTACTACAAGTGCGCGGCCAACAAGACCTGGGATAATCCCAGGGGGTGCTGTTCGGTGATCCGCTCGGATTGCTGGTCACATCTGCTCTCATGCGCCCAGGAGGCAGCGGGGGAGACGGGCCAGCGCTGGTACTGCCACTGCGGGGCGCGCTACTCGACCTCCTACGGAGTCTGCGTCGAGTTCATAGAGGAGGAGGCGAAACCGTCACGCGCGTACTACACGCGCGCGGAGCATCCCGGTGAGGACATCCGCGACCTGAAGGCCCTGTTGCGCTACGACAAGCTCAAGAAGGAGGGGGTCACAGTGCTCAACGCGGTGGACCTTCTGAAACACCTGCCCAAGGTTGAGCCGATGGCGGTTGGCACCGTCTTCAAGCGCTATGCCCCACACCAGGCACAATGGGAGGGCCACTACGTGCTGATGGAGGGGCTCACCTGGGAGAGCTTGCCCACGTTCGAGTGGGCCAACCTCTACGCGCAGGTCGCTTGGGGACTGAACGACCCTGAATGGGCGGGCTACAGCAAGAAGGCGCGGGACAAAGCCAAGAGGGAGCGCCTGGAGGTGGCGCGCAGGGAATTGGCGCACTACGAGCGCCGCCACAACCTGAAGGAGGACAGCCTCTCGGGCGGCGGGGATGGTGCAGGGGTCGCCCCGCGCGCCACCCCTGTTCGCAACGCCGGCGCCCCGCCGGCGAGCGGGGCCCGCGGCAGCGAGGGCCCGCCACCACCGCCAGCGGGAGTCCCGCCAGAGGCCGTGGCCATCATGGCCCCCCCGCCGCCGCCGCCGACGGCGCCCCCTGATGCGCCGCCGCCGCCGACGCACCCGCCACCGCAGACGGACGCGCTCCCGCAGCAGGCCCCAAGCGCTGCAGCCCTGAACGTGGCCCTCGGTGAAGACCTTGAGCGCCAGATCTTTGGGCCTCAGGGCAGGCGGGGGGCAGTGGCGACCTCGGCGGGGAGGTGCGGGCGCTGCCGTCGCAGGTCTTTGCTGCCATCGCGCAGGGAACAGGCCAGCAGGCCTGAGGGATGATGCCCAGCAGGTTCCAGGGCCTTGGCAGGCCGCGTGAGTCCATGTCAAATTGTCTACTTGCTGCTTTCTGTAGTGCGGCGGGCCCATAGCGGCGCCCCCCCTCGCG